>JANPWX010000033.1:5430772-5447676 GCA_024734555.1 Trochalopteron elliotii
CCGGTGCCGCCTCCCTTCGGTCAGCGGGACTCCCTTCCCGCGGGCCGCGGTACCGCCCCAGCGCCGCCGGTGCACCGCGAGGCTTGGCGGTAGGGTCGGCTGAGGAGCGGGTGACCCTTCCGCGGCGTGTCCGTTCCTTTTCCGGCATGCCCGTTCCTTTCCGGGGGTGCCTGTTCGCTGGGCTGTCCCTTCCTTCCCTGGAATGCCTCTTCCTTCTCTGGGGTGTCCCTCTCCCGGGGTGTCGCTTCCCCGGCTGACCCTTGCTCCCTCGCCGCACCCAGCCGATCCCAGCGGCGGCGGCGGGAGCTTTTGTCCCGGAGGAAAGCGGGCCAGCGGAATGCCTTGTTCCCCGAACTCTCCCTCCCTGCGGCTGCGCCTGTCCCGGGGTGACAGATCCCCCAGCCCGGGGTGACAGATCCCCCATCCTGGGGTGACACTCTTGTTCTCCGCAGGGCGACCATGGCGGCGTTTTGGCAGCAGCGGGGCAGGCGGCAGGAGAACGGCGGGCTGGGCAGTGTCATCGACGGGCTGGGCAGCGTGTTCGATGTGCTCTTGACCAACGCCAGGCTGGTGCTGGGCGTCAGCGGCGCGGCCGTGTTGGCCATCGCCACGTTGGCCGTCAAGAGGGTAAGGCTGGGGCGGGGATCAGAGCATGGGAAAGAGGCCCAGGAGAGCTGGGTTGGCCCCAGTGTGGTGGGGCAAGATATGCCCCAAACCTCGATGTCTGCTCCTGAGCTGGTTCCTTGCATATGGCACAAATGCCATAGAACCTGCCTGCTCCCACCCTGTGGGACCGTGTATCCACGTTCCAGTTTGCCTGGAGCATTTGAGACACAGTATCTCATCCCAAAAGGCACCTGGGACTTAAGTTGTATTTAAGCACGTAAAAGCTACAGGAAGATGATGTGCACATTTGTGGCCCCCCAAGCTGGGTGTTTTTCTGAGCAGAAGCCTTGAGTGGGGCTGTCATCACCCATAATTCATGGAAAACAAAGATAACAACTTGTCCTCTTGGTTTTTCCTTCCCTCCAGCTGATCGACAGAGCCACCAGCCCTCGGGATGAGAGTGATCCCAAAGCTGAGCAGAAGTCCCTGGAGGAGAGCTGGCAGGACTTGGCATTGATCAAGACCACACCAAAACCCCCCAAGAAGCAGAGAAGGGAAGACCTCAGCGAGCCTCTGCTCTCTCCAGCTCGGCCTGTGGTGCCAGGTGAGGCTCCCAGCCAGGAGGATCACCTTGGTGTGCTCCAGTGGCCGTGCTGCTGCTCCCAGCAGCTCTGTGTTATTTTTAGCTCGGTGTGCAGAAAGCTGACCCGACTGAGCCTGCCCTCCTGGGAGGCTCCCGAGCCATGGCCCCTTTTTAGGCAATGCCTGTGGAAACAGGACCTCTGATGACACCCAGGATATCCTGGCCAGCGCTGTGGGGCGGGGGCTGTTGGGGTTTGTTTCCTCTGGAGCAGTGTTGGCTGTGCTCGTTTTCTGGGTCAGCTCTGCCTGTAGGAAGGTGGGCTCGGGAGCTGCTGCAGACAAAGGCTGCCTTGTCCTGCTGCCCACAGAGATGGCGTTTTTCCAAATGGGAAACTGGCCCAGCTCAGTTCAGGGCATGTCCTGAGATACTGGACCCAGGGCAGGTTTGTTTGTAGGATCCTCATGTGAAGAGGTGGAGGGACAGGCATGGATCTCTCTGATGACCAGTGTCAGGACATGAGGGAACAGCAGGAGCTCTGTCAGGGGAGGTTTAGTTTGGATATTAGGAAAAGGTTCTTCCCCAGAGGGTGCTGGGGCATTGCCCAGGCTCCTCAGGGAATGGTCATGGCCCCATGGCTTCCAGAGCTCCAGGAGCATTTGGACAACACTCTCGGGGACAGGGTGGGATTGTTGGGGTGTCTATGCAGGGCCAGGAGTTGGACTGGATGATTTTTGTGGGTCCTTTCCAACTCAGCATATTCTGTGATTCTCTGACCCTGGCAGCAAGTCCCTTGCCTGGTTCCCATCTCTGGCTGAGGAGTGAGGCTGAGAGCAGTTGGGTTTTGGGGTTGGTTTGGGCTCTGCATGGCTGAGAAGTGCTGCTAACATCAGTGGGCCCAACAGGGGCCCTTGGTGAGTTCAGTGTCACCTCCAGAGGGGTGGGCTGAGAGCTGGGCACCCAACTCACGCCTTCCCCTCTGCTGCTGAGGGTTTCAGATGATGAGCTCAGAGCTCTCCCTTCCCTTCTCACAGATCCCAGAGGCTCCACTGTCCCTCTGGGGGCTCCTCAGGTCAAGTCCAGCCCCCTGCGCTGCCTCACGCTGCAGGAGAAGCTCCTCTCACACAGCAGCCAGCTGGCCGTGCCTGAGATCCAAGCATCCCTGGTCCCACAGCTGGCCAGGAGCATCTGCACCCACCTGCAGAACTTCCTGCGGAGCAAGTGCCCGGAGCTGCCCTTCGGCCGCTTCTTCCTCAGCGGAGCCCTGCTCGACGGCCTCGAGGTCCTGGCAGCTGACCACATCCACCTCATGCTCCCCGTGGTCCTTGACACCGGGCTCTGGAGCCTCATCTCAGGAGAGGACACCGTGGTGAGGAACCCCCAGTATTGGATGATCAAGAGGATCGATCTGGGATATTTCCCTCGTGGGTGCAGCCCTTGGGACAGGTTCATTGTGGGCAGGTACCTCTCCTCCAGCGTGCTCAACGAGACCCTCCACAAGCTGCTGGTGGCCTCCATCAACTGGCCTGCCATTGGTGGCCTGCTGGGATGTGCCATCCACCCCGTCGTGGCCTCCCGGGAGCTGAAGCTGGAAGTCAAACACGACCAGGTTGAGCTGAACATCACCCTCTTCCCAGTGGTGGAAATGGAGGACAAGGTTCTTCTGGCTGTTCCTCCTGAAGGACTGGTGGAAAACCTCTGGCTGGAGAGCTTTTACAGGGCAGAGGTCTCGAGGGTGAAGGAGCTGGATGCCGGCGACTCCGGGGCTCGGCAGCTCTGCCTCCGCATCCTGAACGGCGTCTGCAGGAGCCAGCCCAGCCTGCACAAACTGGGTGGCAGCCCCGTCACCCACGTCATCCTGCACCTCAGTGACACTGCCTCGGACTGGGCAGAGGAAAGCCTTGCTGACAGGTTCCAGCAGGTGCTTGAGGAGCTGGTGGCCTCCCTGGAGAAAGGAGTCCTGCTTTGCTATTTCAACCCCAAAATCAACCTGTTCTCCGGGCTGTTGGAAGAGGAGATAGATGAGATGGGCTTTGTGCTCTACAGGGCCATATCTGAGCCAGAGCTCCTGCTGAAGTGACTGGTGTGTTGGGAGCTCCTGAACATGGGGTGCTGCTCCCCTGCCTGCTGCTCCCCGCTGTGAGGGCTGTGATGCTTCTAGTTGACTAGTCAGTAAGAGGCAAAGTTCTTGCACTTTATGAGAGAAAAAAAAAAAGTTTCCTGTGTGAATAAAACGTGCCTGAGCAGAGGTGGGTGCTGGCAGAAGGAGCCTTTGGCTCAGAGGCTCTGCTGAACCCGGTGTGAGGGCAGCCCACAGCACACATGTGAGCTCTGTCTGTCTGCTGGGAGCCCAGTGAAGCATGTTTGGTCTCTGGCTCCCAATGTCCTCTGCCTGTCCCAGCTGTCAGGTTCCCCTCACGTTCTGAGACCAGCTGGAGCTGGAGGGGAGCAGCCCCTTCCTGCTGCTGTGTCCTGCAGATGCCTCAGGTGCCACATCCTGGATTGGTCCTGTCACCAGCACCCCACATGGTCTCACTGTGCCAGTATTCAGGGCAGGGGGGAGCCTCACCCACCTGCAGGATTTTGCCAATCCAAAATAAGCCCTGTGGAAAGTCTGGGTGGTTGTCTGGGTGCTGGATGGTACAGCCATAGCAAATGGGGGCTGGGGGTTTGTTCCTTGGAAACCTTTCCAGCTGCCAGAAGGGGTGAACTCAGCCCTACCTCTTTGTTCTGACAGTGTTGATGCTGCTCTGAAGGAGCACGCAGTGTTTTGCTGGAAGATGTCCTGAAAAAGAGCTGCTGGCTCTGGGGAAGCTCCTGGTTTCAGCTGGAGGCTGCAGCAGGGCTGTTCCCCTCCCTGGTGGGTGGGTGGCTGCCAGTGTCTGTCTGCAGGTCCCTCCCAGTCTGTCTGGTCACCTTTTCACACATGTATTGCTGCTGTCTTGAGGTCCTTTTTCCCTGAAGCCTCACGGTATGGGGTGGGGAAGGAGGGCAGGAACGACGTTGTGAGCAGAGTGCTTGCAAGAACTGAAGTGGTTTATGCTTTTTATTGAGAAGATATATTTTGTTTGGGTATTTTGTTGGTTTTTTCCTTTTCCTTTGAGTGGCTGCTAGTAGGGTTTGGTCTGGCTCTAGTCCCAGAGAACAGGAATTTATTCTTATATTTAATGGGAAGAGCTGGTTTTGCACGCGGGTGGAGCTGGAGGAATCCTGTGGACTTCACTGTAGCAGCTGTTGTGGTTTAGTTTTCTTTACAGCTATCATCTTGTTTATGGGAGGAAAAAACCTGCTTTTCCTCCCAGTCTGACAATTACTTTGTTCCTCCAAACCACTTCCCAGGTGTTACTGATGAGAATAAACCTTCCCTGTGCACACTGCTTCTGTCTTTTGGTGTCAGCTCTCTTTTGTCTCCTTTTCCCTGGTAAAGGCTGAAGTGACCCCTCAGCTGTGGTGGCCTTCCTGGGAACCACCCAGGGTGTGTCCCTGCTGCCTGGAGAGCTTGGTGATGGTCAGATCCCATCCTGCAAACTCTTCCTCCTCCTTTTCCAAAGCCCTGGACCCACAGAGTGCCTGGCTGCAGTGTGGGAGGTGTCTGGACACTGAGCTTGTACCAGTGACAGGGCTCAGCTGAGCATTGACCAGGGTGAGACTCCTAAAGCTGCTCCTGGCTGATCCTCCAGCAAGGTTTAACCTGTTCCCTGTGTCCTGCACAGCTGCTTCCCACTGCTGTTGGCATTCCAAGGTGGCTGGCCAGGCTGCTGCCCTGCCTTGGCTCAGTGACTACATTCCAAAACCTTGTAACCCTGTTATTTTAGCCCAGGGTGTGTATTTTTAGGCCACGGCTGTCAATGGTGGGAGTGAGGGCTACAGGGAAATGCAACCCAAATTCTGACTTTCTGCATGGATTTAGGCCTGATGGACTGCTGCAGGGTTTCAGGCTCTCTTTCAGACCTGTGCTGCTTCCAGCTGCCCTCCAAGTGCTCCAGCCTCCTGCCTGTCCTCTCCTTGCTGACCCCAGGAACTGCTCTGTGCCCAGGAGCAGGATCCTGAGCAGTTCTGGAGGTCCTGGCACAGAGCACACAGAAATCCTGCAGATCTCCCTCCTTTGATGAACAGAGGAAGCCCCAACAGCGAGGGAAGAGGCAGTCTGGCTTCCCAGGGAGTTCAGTCTGAACTCGGAACAGGAAAACAGAGCTTCTCTTCAGCTCAGCCAGCTCTGTCTGTCCCAGGTCAGCAGGCAGCTGGTGAGATAAAAACCACTTTTCCCATCTCTTTGTAGCTCACTTCTAAATTACTGTGGGGAGTTTCTGCCAAGAAAGCTCCTGTATTGTTCCAGTGATTGGAAAGAGAAAGATTTGGCTGTAAAAGCATTTACAGTAAAAGCTTCACTGTTTTGTGTAGGAAGAAGTAATTAGGCAGAGTTAAGGTGTTACTGCATCGCATTTAAAACTTAAATAATATTTAATAAGAAACTCATTGGTTTGACAAATATAACTTTCATCAGCTAGCAGCATCACAAAGGCATGTCTCAAAGTTTGAAGAAGAACTCGCCTTCAAATTCAGGAACCATCTAAAATGAAGGCTCTTCCTGAGCACTGCAACTGAGCTCCTCCCAGGGCAAGCACCAGATCCAGCTCCTCTGCAGCTGACCCTCCCTCATTGGCAGGGAAAACCCATGTAAGGGTGACAGAAAAAGGGGAATGTTGCTCAGGTAATATCAACTTAAAAGGGAACTTAAATTCCACACTGTGGAAAGGCAGGGACTGAGCAGAGCTCAGCAGCCCTGGTGTCTGTCCTAGTGGCCCTGATCCAGCTCTTCCCTGCATGGAAAGGTCAGGAACAAGCACCAGGATGGTGCAGGGGGACGATCCAGTGGAGTTTTCTCCATGGACTCTGCTTCCAAGTGCTTTCTTGAAATGTTCAGACTTTCCCAATCTGCTCAGCAGAAAAGCAACTGGAAACAAAAGCTGGTAGTGGAACCACTTTTCCAAGCTGGTTGAACCCTTGCTGTAACAAATGGTATCTCTTGGCAGGAGCTGCCTGCAACCCTCCAAAAAACACTCAAGGGACCTTTTCCCAGAGTCCAGAGGCAGAGGTGGCTCCTGCAGCAGTTCACAACCCTGGTCCTTGCAGGCTCTCAGAGGTCCAGCCCAGCTCAGTGGTTCTGAGGGCAGTTTTTCCTCGTGTGCCCAGGCTGGTGGCAAATGCTGCAGGTCCGTGGTTTCTTGGCAGCAGTTCCTGAGGAGAGATTGCCTGGTCTCTTGGCCTTGCTTCCCAACGCTCTGGAGTATCCATTGCTGCCAAAGTGGTTCAAAGAGTCATCTCCAGAAGGGCCTAGAGACAAACAACTTGAATTTAAAGATCTTTGAAAACATAAATAGGTAAGAAACACAAGGTAAGTTCAAAACAGCAGATCAAGGATTCTCAGATTATTCCTGAACCTGCATTTGCCTCAGACTTGTCTGAACAGTGAAATGTTATTCATTTGTCTTGCAGCACCAGAGACCTGTGGGAGCAGCACAGGGGAAGCTGATCTGCCTGCTTGCATGCTCTGGTATGCAGCTGAAGCAGAAACAAAACATGGCAGAGAACTTGGGGTTTAAGTAATTTTGAAAACATGATTTTACCCCTTAAGGCCCAAATATGTGAGGAGAAGGAGGATCTCCCACAGACCACATCTCCCCCTCTGTACCTGGTTATGTCCCTTTTTGTCAGTCTCTCTCTTTTGCATCCTTATTTTGTCATTATTTTTGTTTTCAGCATCTTTCCACACAATTTCATCTCTGATCAAAGTTCCAGAGTGACTTGCCCTTTCCCTGTACCCCTAAACTAGGGCAGAGGGTGCAGCACAGTTTCCCTGGCATGCCAGAAGGGTTTGAATGTCTCCAGAGAGGGACACTCTATCACCTCCCTGGGCAGCTGTTCCAGAGCTCTGCCACCTTTAATGTAAAGAAGTTCTTCCTCATATTGAGGTCAAACTTCTTGTGTTTTAGTTTCTAGTCATTGTTCCTTATCCTGTCCCTGACTATCACCAAAAAAAGTCTGGCACCATCCTTCTGGCACTCACCTTTGAGATATTTACATGCATTAATGAGATCCCTTCTCACTCTTCTCTTCTCTAGACTAAACAGGCCCCACTCCCTCAACCTTTCCTCATCAGAGAGAAACTTCAGACCTGTGACCATCTTTGTGGCTTCCACTGGACCCTCTCCAGCATCTCCTTGTTTTGTTCAGCTTAAGAATATCCTCCAGCCCTCGTGTCTGCCCCCAGCCCGGCCGTACCTGGTGCCACGTTCTCATCTGCCCACTGGAAGAAGCCGCACTGCTGCTCCCTGGGCTTGGGGCAGGTGTGGAACTGCCTGCCCTTGTTGGGCCCGTCCTTCTGCACGGTGCGCGTCACGGCGGGCTGCTCACACCTGCACACCACGCCACCTCCAGCGTCCAAACTGCCGCTTCCCGAGGGCTCCCTCCCTCCTCCTGGGCGCTGCAATCCCACTGGGGCTCTTCCAGCAGCGGGCTGGAGCAGCGTGGAGCTGCGTGGAGCTGCGGTGCCCCTGTCCTGTGGCTGCTCATCAGCCCAGAGGAAGAAGTTGCAGGCGCTGGAGCTGCACTTGTAGAACTGGCGGCCCTTGTTGGGGCCGTCCTTGCGCACGGTCAGCAGCAGCGCCTCGCTCCCACAGTTGCACACCACAGCATTCCCATCGTCTGCAGCAGCTGGAGGAGCAGCCCTGGGGGTCCTGGAGGAGTTGATGGAGAGCAGGTGTCCCCGTGACAGGTTTGAGGTCCCCCTGGCTTGCCTGGTCTCAGTGTTGGCTCTGTTCAGTGAGTGGTTGGCCTGCAGGGGATGCCCTGGCTGGGTGGATGGTGCAGGTTGGGATGATCTGTGCAAGTATTTGAGGTCCAAAAGCTCTTTCAGCATCTCATCACAACCTCCAATGCAGCCAACGAACTCCAGGGGCATCACAGGGGGAACGCTGCCCTTCTTGAATTTAAACTTCAGTCTGCAAGGAAAGGAAGAATTAAAGTCTCCCAGTTTCTCACCAACAGACCTCAATTTCACAGAATCACAGAACGTGTAGGTTGGAAGAGACCTTCGAGATCATCGAGTCCAACCCAGCCCTAACACCTCAACTAGATCACGGCATCGAGTGCCACATCCAGTCTTTTTTTAAACACATCCAGGGATGGTGATTCCACCACCTCCCTGGGCAGACTATTCCAGTATTTAATCACTCTTTCCATGAAAATTTATACTTGAACTTTTATTTGTTTTGATCCTGCTATATGGAGTTTCCCCAACCTCTCCTCTTTCCATCCCCAAGCCAAGTGCTACTCCAGCTTTCCAAGACTGGAATGGAAAATGGCTGCCCAGCCTAGCCCATAAAGTCTCTGCCCCAATGTCCAACAAGGGATAACTGGCATGACCTACCTGTGAACTGGATGGGGTTTACAGACATCACAGATGCTCTCGTCCCTGGTCACATCCAGCACAAAATCAGGGAACCAGACTGCAGTTTTACAGGCTGGATAACCCATGCAGCTGAGGTAGAACCTGCCGCGGGACAAAGGCACTGGATGAGGAAGAGACAAACTCAAGACAGTTGAAGATTCAGTCTTCAGTGTCTTCTCAGCCATCAGAAATTGTCAAAACTGCAATTTTACAGGGGAAATACCTACTTGAGGAGAGATTCAGCTGAGTCCACACAGCTCATGTAGCTGGTGGAGTCAGTGAGCTGCAGCCCAAGATTTCCAAGCTTTTACTAAAGGAGGTAAATGAATGCCTGGAGAAACACAAATCAACACAGGAGTCTACAAGAGGGAAGTCACCAACCCGCCATTCTTCCTGGTCTTCAGGACCATGTCACTGTTGCACTGGGGACATTTCCGAACAGAAACAGGCATTGATGGGTACACCTCATCCTGCTCTGGAATTTCTGCAGCTTCTCCCAGATACTGAGCCAGGGCCTGGTCCAACCTATAAAGAAACGAGCAGAGCATCCTGGGTGTCTCTGCAAGGAGCAATCAGGTGTTGCAGTGACTCAGAGCCAGCTGCCCCCCACACAGCCCCTCTGAGCTTCTCCATGAGCACATTGACTCAGCTCACATTTCTGGAAAAGGAAAGGTGTGGGTACAACATCAGAGGTCACTGCATGTTGCCATCCCCAAATTTAATCTTAACTGCTCATCCTGGTTTAAACCCTCAGCTGAGAGGAACTTCTGACAGCGTGCCAGGCTGCGAGTCATCCTTTCCCATGCAAATGCCCACACACATGGAGCAGAGCTCCAGGGAAACAGTGTGACAGGATCCCTCATTCCAGGGAAACAGTGTGACAGGATTCTCAACTCCAGGCTGAGCCCCAGATGAGCAGCCAGCACCTCCCAGCAGAGCAAAGCCAAAGAAAGAGAGCAAAGACAGTACTCACTTGTTGGCTCTGGCCACAGCTTCAATGAAGACTTGCTTGTACTTTTGGACCTGCTGCTGCAACACTACAGATTTGTCTTTCTTCCCCTCACAGATCAGTTTTAGATCAGCCTCCAGCTCAGCTCGAAGGTCAGGCTTGGACATCTCGTAGCCCATGGAATCATAGCCTGAGGAATATGTGGAATGGTAAGCAAAAGGAAGGAGAAATTAAGGATTCTGCCATCTCTGTAAGGGCTCTGCCCTCACCTTCCACCAGCCCCATGCCCAGCTGGCCAGGCAGGAAGCGCTGATCTGCCGTGAGCCCCACGTACATCCGCGTCTTGATCGTCTCGATGTGCTCGGCGTGGGTGGCATCAGTCCCTGTAAACAGAGACGTGTCAGTCAAATCAGGAGCCAAGAAGTGATTTCCCCTGTGCCCAGGGACAAGGACACAACTTATGGTGAGGAGCAGCACTGCCCTCGTGCCCCACTGGGACTGAGGCCAGCAGGGTGCTGGTGGCACACCCTGGACATGGAACTGCCCATCTCCCTGGGTATTGAAGGAACCCTGCAGGCTCCTGAGGATGGACTTTGCCCTCTACATCCCTTTGTTCTGCACATTTAAACGATTTCTTATCTGCAGCAACATTTGGAGAATTCCCTGGGGAGAATCCCTTCTGCCAAGAGCAAGAGGCCACACTGCCCAATACTGACCAATGCCGTGTTTTTCCATGAGAGCAATGAGATCTGCTTCTGTGAGGAGCAAGGGAGGACTGGTTTCCCCATCCACCATCTCCACCGTGGTGGGCTGAAAGCGAGACCCTTTCTGATACAGTGGGATAACCTGAAGGGAAGGAGAATCTCTTTGAAACTGCTTCCTGGTCCATTCACTCAGGACAAAGGCTCTGAGTGAAACAGCCAGAAATGGTCAAAAGATGTTTTGCAGAGAGGTCTGAAGTTGGCAGTGAAGTGCTACTTTAGCCTCTCCCACTTAATGTTACTCAAGTGGATTACCTTATCACTCCACTTGTCATAAGGATACACTTCCAGGTAATTTCGGGCCAGGATCATGAGTCCTTGAGCAATGAACTGCTCGTTGGCAATGTCAATCTCCACAGTGGTTTCCTGTCCTTTGGCATCTTGAGAGCAGCAAGCCAAGAAGTGGCGCACGATGAATTCGTAGAGTCTCTGCTCATTGCCCTGAGATCAAACAGTGAGAAGAGTGAGTGTCCTCCCAGGTAAACAAGACATCACAAAACCAGCAGGATCTCGAGTGAGGATTTTGTGCTAATGACTATGTTAAGACTTTTATTTATGAAGCCACGCAACCTATCCAGTTCCTTCTGGTTACACCCACCTGCAGGTTGTTGGTGTATTTTGTGGGGTGAATGGGAGGGTGAGCCTGATCAGATTTGGTTCCACTCCGAGGGGTTGGCCCACCCTGATCCAAAATCCTCTGTGCAAACTCTCCCCAGTTTGGGTCCTGTGTTTGCTGTTCTACCAAGGCAGAGAGGTTCAGCTCCTTGGGGAAAATGTTGGTCTCGGTTCGAGGGTAACTAATGAACCTTAGGAAGAAAGACAAGAGAGCACTTTGAGAGCTGCTCCAAGATGTTTCCCATTTTGAACAAAAGGCCATTTAGTTTTAAAAGAATTCAGTTTACCAAGCCAAGTCTTGATTTCTTACCCTTTAGTATAGAGTTTTTCTGCTATTGTCATTGTTTCCTTTGCATTTATTTTCAGTTTGCGGGAAGCCAATTTTTCCAGTTCCTGCATTGGGAAGAGCCAGAAAACCCAAAAGTATTAGTGGATAATTCAGAACAGTGAGTAAAACATCTGTTCAAAGCTCTTTTCAGAGAAACCCTTCCCAGAGTTCAAACATACCACAGTGTCCAGGGGCAGGGGCCTCCATTTGCTCTTTGGCTTGCTCACAACATCAACAACAGTTGCTACCGGATCCTAAACAGAGGAAGCAAACCCCACATCTCCTTTAGGAATTTACACAAACTGTTCTTTAAAAATCTTGAACAAGATACAGGGAATGTTTGGCTGAATCTGAATGATGCAACTATTTACAAGCTTTCCTACCTCCATACACATCTGGTAAAGGACCAGGCATGCTGTGTGATTGAAGAGCCGGTTCCTCTTCCAGTTGAAGACCACGCTGCCATCTTCGTGGTCGTGGGTCACTGTGATGGACAACAGAGCTGGCTGACAGAGGAGCCACAAAATGGAAATACCACAGAGGAACTTGGAAGTCTTCCAGCTCTGCTCAGCAGTCGCGGCAGAGGAAGAGAAAACCACCTCTGCAATGTTTTGTGTTAGTTGCTCCAATGTTTTTCCTTTCTATCCATATCAAACCCTCAAAGATGGAGCCCAGGACTATGTTTCCCCAAACCCACCTTTTATTTTGTAGAAGGCTTCAGGAACAAAGGCCTGGATGGCTTTAAAGCGTTCAACGACAAATCCCAGTGTTGGGAACTGGCAGCTGCCATAGCTGATCAGCTGATCTGCTAAAATATCAGGGAAGATCTTGCGCAGCCTCAGAGTCTGGAATCTGGTGAAGGCAGCACCTGAGGAAACAAAATGGGCACCACAACTGAATACAACAATGCTGAATGGTAATCATAGCACTTCAGATCTTTTTAATATTCTGAGCATTAATTTTACTCTGTTTAATACTCAATTGAAGAAGCTTGTCAGTGTTGCATGAGCTATAAACTTAATATTTGCTTCAAGGAGAAACTTCCTCTTTTCAAGAGGAATTTCTTCACAGAAAAGGCTTTTAAACATTGGAATGGACCACCCAGGGAGGTGGTGGAGTCATCATCCCTGGAGATGTTCAATAAACAACTGGATGTGGCATTCAGTGCTCTGCTCTGGTTTACAAGGAGAGGATCAGTCACAGGTTGGACTCGATCTTGGGAGTTGATTCTCTGATTCAAAGAGCACATTTCCAATAAGACATAAGATGCCATTTAGTCGTATCTGATCTAAAAATCAGGTTTATGAGACTACAGAGGGCATTTCTGCCTTGTGTTGAGGTTACAGTGACAGATGTTTACGTGCCTATCCTGAGGTCCAGCTCCTGCCTGACGTCGACGGCGTCGCTGGTTTTTTGGTCGGGCTGGGTGAGGTTCTCACAGGCTGATCTGACAGCATGGAGTGTGATCTCAGAGAAACGGGCTCGGAAAACCTGCAGGTTTGGCTTTACTGCCAGACACACAGAAGAGAAATCAGAGTGACTCAAACAGCAATGGAAAGGAGAAACTGATAAACAACTATTGAGAGAGCATGCTGTCAACTGATTCTACAGCTTTCCAACAGCTGGATGCATTTCCAGTCTATCACAGCCACATATTTATTAGAATTAGCCAGCATTTAACTTGGACACAATAAAATTGAGAATTTGCCTCTGCTAATGGAGTTGTTAAACCATTAATGGAACCCAGACTGATGAAGATGCTTTACACACCAGCTCTGCACACGTGGATGATCTCAAAGCCAATGTTCTCTCCCTCTCGATCACAGTCAGTCCAGATCACCAGGGCTTGGCACTGCTGGATTTCTCGTTCAAGGGTTCTCTGAGAGGAGAAAAACAACACAGGGAGAACATTCCAGGCCACTTGCTCTGTCATTTCATTGCAGAATGACTCACTGAACACGAAATGCAATGTGTATCCATGGAGATGGGTTGTTGCAATAACATTTTGTAATTGTGTGTCTCGGGAGATCAGGCAGCTTTCAAAAGAACTGAGTCATTTATTTACATCTAATTCTGTTACAAAGTTTGGCTTGGAGCAGGTTGTACCATAATCTGTTTTCTAAAAAAGTCTTTTTCTGTAAAACTGAGACACAATCATCAATTCCACCTTGTTGAAAAAAAACATTTCTATTTTTAGCTGTTCCTTCACTGCACTACTTGTACATGAACAAGAGTTTCAGTGTCACAAATGAACACCACATATAGTCCTAGGAAATGTAGGAGGAATCTGCTAAACTGCAGAAATTTGGATGTTACGGATGAAGGTAAGATCATCCTTTTATCTGGGACAATATTTTTTGAACCAAATTTGTTGAACCCTGAGCTCAGTTTCAAAGTCTTAACCATGATGTACCTTGATATCCAGGTAATTTTCAGGGCAATATTTCTCAATTTCAGCATCAAAAAGAGCTAAAGGGTTGCAGCTATGCCTGGAAAACAGAGGAGAAACATCACAAACTAAAACACCATTTTTGAGACACTAACTGGTGCTAAGTACTGGAATTAATATATTTTATTACAGGCCTTGTTTCAGACAAAAGTGGGCTCACGTCAAATGCTGAGTAACATTTAAAAGCAACAAAATGAGAAACCAGCCAGAGAAAACAGCAAATCTGGAAGGCAGCAAGCAGCATCTCCTATTTGAAGCCCAGAGTACAAAAGAAGGTAAGGCAGAGAAAGCACCTTGCTTCCCAGAACAGCTCCTAGCTGAACAAAGAACACAAACCCATCCCATTTTGGAATCACTTTAATTCCCTGTGTCTGCCTTGATGTATTTTAACCAGTATTATGTCTTCAGGGGGTTTTAGCACTCTGAAGACAGGAATCTGAAACAATATTTTGGCTATTTTCTATAAAATTTGGAACCCATCACCTGCTCTGAGTCTGAATCCCCCCCCTGCCCCTTTGTCTTTGAGTTTGCAGTGTCCCAAGGATGTGTCAAGGAGGTGCCTGCAGTGTCAAGGATGAGAACAGGAGGGGACAGGCCCCTCCTGTGAGGGGCAGGAGGTGACAGAGCCCTTCCTGCCAGGGGCACGAGGTACCAACCATTTGCGAAATGGCATGATAAAATCATGGGTCAGTAAATGTCCTGACACGGATGTCATCACCATGGTAACATTCTGCAAGAGACAGAGCAAGGAAATCAGTGCCCATCACTCACCAAAAACTACCCACAGCCTCCAAATCTTCCTTTAGTTCTCAATTTACATGAGTAGTGACACCTTTCTCCTGTTAATCCCAGAATGGTTTGGGTTGGGAAGGACTATAAGCCACCAGTGCCGCCCCCTGACAAGGGCAGGGACACCTTCCACTGTCCCAGGCTGCTCCAAGCCCCATCCAACCTGGCCTGGAACATTTCCAGGGCTGGGGCAACCAAAACTAATACATCATTACAAGCTCTATTTGTAGCCTTATCCTCAATTTTTGTAGGAAGCTCCCAATTCTAAACAGCAACGTCTTTTTGACTGACATAAAACCAGAAAGTTAAAAGATTTAGAGCAACAAAACAGGGGGTTGAGCCAAGAAAACAACATCTGACTTTTCCTCATCTTTGGGCAGAACATCCCCATGGCTGGAGCCATGTTTTGTAACTCCTGACAAACGGCTTTTATTAATTAGTATTTTTACTTCAATAATCCAGCAGCAGATTGAGAGAAAACTCTTACCTGGCCAAATATCTGGTAGTCGTATTCATAGATCTTGTTGAACTTGGAAAAACCTTCTCGCTGGAAGGAAAAGGAGAATTCCTGAGTTTCTGGTTTTTAACAGAACACAAATTCTTAATTTTTTTAAAAAATTAAATTTTTTAAGAGGAAACAAATCCATCCAGCCTTGCTTTGTCCACACTGGGATGGAGCACAGGACACACCTGGCAAAGGAAAACCAAGTAGTGGAGCTAATGGGAATTGCAGCAAGGGGATGGAAATCCCCTGTATCATTTATGGAGACACTGAAATGGTAATGTCCAAGGTAAGAGGATTTTAAACCATTCCTGAAGGTGGTTCCAAGGTTCTCTCTCCATAAATAATGAGGAACTGATTTATTTAATGGGGCTGGCCAGTGTTCAGAAACTCCTGACAATCTTGTTCCAAGTGACAAGTACTGTATCCCCAAGGCTACCTCCCACCTCACGGGGACTCATGGAAGTTTCTAGATTGTGTTTTTGCTTCTTTTTTTTACAGAAGCAGGATGATGTCTTGATTGGGACTGTCAGTGCCCAGGTACTCAGTAACACTTTTTATTCAAATAAAGGAGGTTGGAGCCATGTGGGGCTCAGCCTCTTTTCCCAGATGACAAGATGAGAGGAAACAGCCTCAAGCTGTCCCAGGAAAAGTTTAGGTTGGACATCAGGAAGAACTTATTCATGGAAAGGGTTATCAAGCACTGGAAATGCCCAGGGAGGTGGTGGAGTCACCATCCCTGGAGATGTTCAAGGAACAACTGGATGTGGCACTCAATGCTCTGGTCTGGGTGCCAAGGTGGGGATCATGGGTTGGATAATCAATAATCTCAGAGGTCTTTTTCAACTTCAGTGATCCTCTGATTCTCTGGTCTAGCACTTTAGTTTGGAAACAGTAAGTGATTATGCAAACTGTTACCACAGCAGCAGAGAAATCTGGATTTTTTCTTCTCCAAACCACAGCCTGTTTTTGATTTATTTGGTGACCTCCAGTAAACCCCTGACACTTGCTGATGCTGCAGAAGTGGTGCTTTTAGACAGGAAATGCATGCCAATGGATGGTGTCAGCTTCTGAAGCCCTTGTCACACACTGCTAACCCAGGAATGACCCAGGGAGCCCTCAACATGGAGCTCAGCGCCTGGGGAAGGCAGCCTGTGCAGAGGGAGCTGAACTCCCACTGGACTCAAATCACAACGACCTGAGGCTCCCAAAGATATTTGGGCAAGTGGTGTTTGTCCACAGAACAAAGCCATTCTTGTACCCTCGGGGTTCAGGGACAAAAACAGTGCCAAGTGTTGATGTGAAGTGTCCATGCCAAGCTCTGCCGAGAGTGCTGGGGCTGCCACACACCACACGGATCCTCCCCAGCCAGCTAAGGCACCAGGGAGCAGCACGCTGTGGGGCGTTCCTACCCGCCGCATCCTGCTGTTGGAGAGCAGCTCAGCGATCCCCCGGGCAGCATCGTTCTTCTCCGCCACGCACAGGACCTTGCGGATCCTCTGCAGCGCCAAGTCCTCTGCGGCACTCGAGAAGAAGCGCCAGGGCTGGGGCAGCATCCTGCCCGTGGTGAACAGCCGCACGGAGAGGTTCATCCCAGGAGGTGAGGCCAGCGCCTCATGCTGCTGCTCCGCGTCCCGCGGCCGCACCCTGCCGGGATGGAGGGATCGCTAGTGTCACCGCTCGGCCACCCCGGGAGGCTCAGGGCAGCCCCTGGGCGCCGCACGGCGATGGAGAAGGCGTCACCCCGCTGCAGGCACAGCTGTCGGGGGGTCCCGCAGCCCTCTCCTGTCCTGCTGGGGCTGCCCTCTCCCACACGGCCGGGGCAGCGCAGCCCTCTCACCACCCCTGATTCCCCCTTGTGCTCTCCCTCACCTG
>JANPWX010000033.1:5447686-5472990 GCA_024734555.1 Trochalopteron elliotii
CCTGGGGCAGCGCAGCCCTCTCACCACCCCTGATCCCACCTCGGGCTGTCCCTCACCTGGGGCAGCGCAGCCCCTTCACCATCCCTGATTCCCCCTGGGGCTGTCTCTTACCTGGGGCAGATCTTTCCCTTTCCTTTCGCCTTTTTGCCCCCGTTCCCCCTCACCTTCCAGGTCTCCCGCGCTCAGCTGTCGCTCTCCCTCACCGTCACGTCCTGCCGTAAAGCGCAGCCGCCGCGGCGGCATGGAACTACAACTCCCGAGATGCCCCGCGGCCGCCCAGAGTGTCGGCTGCCGCTCGGCCTGGGTTTCCCCCCTTTCCCGCCGCTGCCCAACCCGTTCCGGGGTTGGTAACGACAAAGGGCGGTGACGGTAAAAATAAACAGCTCCAACTGAGAAAGAGGAGGAGGCGGCGGCGTCGCTTCCTGCCCGCGGGGTCGGAGGCCGCGCGTCATGTGACTCCAAGATGGCTGCGGGGCCGTGAGGAGGCGGCGGCTCCGGCCATGGCGGCGGCGTGAGGGGGACACGGGGCTGCGGCTGCTCCCCGGAGGGGCAGGGGCTGCGCCGGTGCCTCCCGCGGGGCCCGGCGGTGGCGGGGGGACCGGGGGCGCGTCGCTGCTCCATGTCGGTCCCGTCCTGCGGGAAATATGATCAGCGCCCCTGACGTGGTGGCCTTCACCAGGGAGGAGGAGCTGGAGGATGATCTGTACCGCGAGCCGCCCCTGCCGGAGGAGTACTCCGTGCCGCTGTTCCCTTTCGCCGGCCAGGGCGCCAACCCCTGGGCCAAGGTCGCCGGCTCCAAGTTCACCCGGGACTTCATCCTCATCTCCGAGTTCTCGGAGCAAGTGGGGCCCCAGCCCCTCCTGACCATCCCCGATGACGCCAAAGTGTCGGGCACCTTCGATCTCAATTATTTTTCCCTGCGGATCATGTCTGTGGATTACCAGGCATCCTTCGTGGGGCACCCTCCTGGCTCTGCCTACCCGAAGCTGAACTTTGTGGAGGATTCCAAGGTGGTGCTGGGGGACTC
Source organism: Trochalopteron elliotii (assembly GCA_024734555.1). Lineage (NCBI taxonomy): Eukaryota > Metazoa > Chordata > Aves > Passeriformes > Leiothrichidae > Trochalopteron > Trochalopteron elliotii. The sequence goes on from JANPWX010000033.1 coordinate 5,448,714, forward strand.
CAAGGAAGGGGCCTTTGCCTACGTGCACCACTTGACCCTGTATGACCTGGAAGCCAGGGGCTTTGTGAGGCCCTTCTGCATGGCCTATATTTCTGCTGATGAGCACAAAATCATGCAGCAGTTTCAGGAACTCTCCACCGAGTTCTCCAAAGCCTCCGAATGCCTGAAAACAGGGAACCGGAAAGCTTTTGCCAACGAACTGGAAAAGAAACTGAAAGACCTTGATTACACCAGGACCGTCCTGCACAACGAGACCGAGCAACAGAAGAAAGCCAACGACAAGGGGTATTACACAACCCAGGCCATTGAGAAGGCCAACGAGCTGGCCAGTGTGGAAAAGTCAATCATCGAGCACCAAGATCTGCTGAGGCAAATCCGGTCGTATCCCTACAGGAAGCTGAAGGACTCTGAATTCCACCCCTACGAGCCAGAGTGTGCCCTGGACCGGGCTGACGTGGGCAGCGATCAGGACCCGGCTGCCTCCGACCCCACTGAGCCCGGTGAAACTGCCCTTTACACCCATGTGCCATCCTACACCCCCAAACTCATCAAAGCCAAGTCTGCCAAGTGCTTTGACAAGAAGCTGAAGACACTGGAGGAACTCTGTGATGTTTATTTTTTCACCCAGACCCTTGACCAGTTGCACCATATTGAGAGGACTTTTAGGGGTGATGTGTGTTACCTCCTGACAGAGCAGATCAGCCGGGCTCTCCTAAAGCAGCAGAGTGTCACCAACTTCCTCTTTGAGGATGTGTCTTTCCTGGACGAAAAACCTCCCGAAAAACAGTACAGAGGCTGCCAGGGGCTCGGCCAAGATGCCATAGATGAAAAGTGCTCAGAAGAGTCCCTTGCTCCTAAAGTGGTCATCAGCCTGGGCTCCTACAAGTCTAGCGTGGAGTGTGTGCCCATCAAGATGGAGCAGGAAATGGAGGACCCTGAAGAACCCAAAATGTCTGAGTCCGTGATGTCTGAGCACCAGGAGAACCTGGACTACCTGGACGCAGATATCAAAGGCAGCATCAGCAGCGGGGAGAGCATCGAGGTGCTGGGCACGGAGAAGTCGGGCTCTGGGCTGACAAAATCGGAGAGCCAGGCCAGCCTGCCCGTCATGCCCAGCCCCCAGGCGGGCCGCAGCAAGGTGGGCAGCCGGCGCACGGTCAGCGAGGACAGCATCGAGGTGCTCAGCACGTGTCCCTCTGAGTCCCTCATCCCGGAGGATTTCAAAGCGAGCTACCCAAGTGCCATTAATGAGGAGCCCTACGTGGATGACAACGAGGGAGGCCTTCGCTTCGCCCCCAGAGCGAACCCAGGCATGGATGACGGGCAGGACCAGGACGATGTTTCAAAGCAGGAAAGCTTAGTGCAGGTGGATGCCGCCTGTTGTATCGGGAAGGAGAGTCCCAACTTCCTGGAGCCCCTGCCCGAGCTGGGACAGAAGCCGTGCGAGGAGGACGGGGTGGTGCGGATCCCGCCGCAGCCCTACCGGCCGGCCGAGCAGGGGCTGCGCGGGGGCTTCCCCTCCCACGACGGCCTCTCGGCGGGGCTGCTGCCCTACGAGCTCGACTCTCGCTACCTGTCGGGCAGCAGGGAGGTGAGTAAGAGCAGCCTGGACGAGTGCTCGGACTCCACGAGCTACATCAGCAGCGCCGCCTCCACGTGCTCCGACAGGACCCCGTCTCCCGCCCACCTGGGCAGCGCGGCCGGGGACAGGCACAGGAAGAGGGCGGGGCAGAACGCGCTGCGCTTCATCCGCCAGTACCCCTTCGCCCACCCCGCCATCTACTCCCTGCTCAGCGGGAGGACCCTGGTGGTGCTGGGGGAGGACGAGGCCATGGTCAAGAGGCTGGTGACGGCGCTCTCCATCTTCGTGCCCAACTGCGGCGCCTATGCCAAGCCCGTGAAGCACTGGGTCACCTCCGCACTGCACCTGGTGGATTTCCAGAAGTGGAAGTTGATTGGACTGCAGAGGTAAATGCAAAGATCTGTTTGCTTTAATAGAGTTGAGGTGTGTGGTAAGAGCTTCCATCTCAGAGTGCAATGGGTATGCAAGGGAGGTCTCTGCATTGGCAACAGAGCTGCCATGAATTTCTGCTGGTGGGATATATTTTGGAAAAGGAGTAAATTTGTCTCTTTGTATCCAGCCTCAGTTGAGAGTTAATATTTAAAACATCTTCTGGGCACTTGCTTCCTGCCTCAGGTGAGTTACTTGGCCAGGAGGTTTTTGCCTGGCAAAGCAGAGAACAAACACCTGAGTCCTGCTGGGCTCCTGGCAGATCTGATACAAGTGTTCCTGGAGTGCCTTGTGTGCTCTGCTTTACCATCTCCTACTGGAACTCTTCTCACATTTCTACCTGGAATTTTAGGGTAAATGGTGCTGTGCCGGAGGGGATGGTTTTTTCTTGTGGAGCCTATTAAAGAGGTGATGAGGTCTGTAGATCAGAATTGGAGTGCAGCACCTTGGTCTGTGCTGGTAGGGGAGAAAGGCCCCTGCAGCTGTGCAGGAGCAGTGTTGGGATTGTAGGAAACCTCTGCTTAGGGTGAGAACTGTCCCAAAAACAAGTACCCCTTCCCAACACCCATTCCTGAGCTGTGGCTTCACAGCTCATATTAGCAAAGAGTGTTTGCTCAGCTCAAGGGCCCTGCCCTTGTTGATGTTATGAAAAGGATTTTTTTGTGTGTGTTCCAGGATGTGTTCTGTGCTTTGGGTGCAGGTATGGCAGGGAATGGCCATTGCTGTCACCAGTGTGGAGAACATGAGTCAGAATGGCAGACAGTGCTCAGAGTAGGCTGGAACAGCTCCTGCAGGGGTGTTTGTAAACAGCAGGAAAATTAAAACACAGAAACCTGCTTTCTGAGCTGCAGAGTATTGTATTGCTGGGGGATGTGGATGCTGAAATTATCCAAAACTGTGAGTTTGCTCTCATTTCTATGCTTGTGAGGCAGGATGACAGCTCTGCCAACAGCTGCTCACAAGCTCTCTGTCTGTCAAGGAGGTTTTTAAAAACCCCAAGTGTTTACTCATTGCTCAATGTTTGTGGTTAGATGCAATTTTTATAAACAGAAATCTTTATTTAAGAGCTGCCTGTAACATGTGTCAGTCATTTCAGCTCTCCTCCGTGGAATGTTAATTAAGTGTTCAGTTTAATGTGGGTGCTCTCCACAAACCATTTGTAGGAGGGCTCTGGGAAGGAATTTAGAGGCTGAACTGTTTATTCCAGGAAGGATCCTGTATCTCCTAAGGCCAGGTGCTGCCTAGGCACAGGGGGCAACCCCTACACCAGTTGGGCCTCCCAGTTTGAGGCTGGGAGCTCTGTCTCAGCCCAGCAACTGTCATCGCGAAGAATGGAGCAGCTGAAGCGTTTGCGTAGGCTTGTAATTTGCATTTCAATAACATTAGGTTAAGCTTGGTGGGTAATTGTGTGCTTGTGAGCATGCTGTGGGTTTGCACTTGAGTGACAAATAGCCAGGTTCAGCCACGGGATGTTGTGGGTTAAGGATTTTAGCAAATTCAGAAGGTTCTGCTCCACTCGAGGCTTTGACCACCTCAGAGCAGCTCTCTCCCAAAGTGATTTGGGGGGAACGTGGAGCACTTGGAAAGGGGGAACTGCTTTGGGTTTCTGAGTCACATCTAGAGGCTTCCAGCTGATGTAAGATGTGTCTGTTCACCAGAGATGTCCTATCACTCCCTCTCCAAGTCACTGAGGGAGGAAGCTGACTTGAAGTGTGGTGGTTTATGCTGTAGCATGCACAGTACACATCAGGGCATGTGGGCATCCAGGGAATCGAGGTTTCTTCAGGATCTGGCAGGCTGGAGAGCCTATTTGTCCCCTCCTAGGCTTTATTCCCCACAGAGATCTTGCACCAACTCCTCAACCAGAGGGAAACCACATGGGATTCAGGGCACCACGGACACACCCTGCTGCTTAATTATGTCTGCCCTTCAGCCGTGACCTGTCTGTTGCTGTTGCAGGGCCGTGTCCCCTGCCGGGGTGAACGCGCTGCACGCCCTGAGCCGCTACAGCCGCTACCTGAGCGTCCTGGACGCCGACAGCAAGACCCTGCGCTGCCCCCTCTACAAGGGCAGCGTGGTGGCCCGCCTGGCCGACCACCGCACGCAGATCAAGCGTGGCAGCACCTACTACATGCACGTCCAGAGCATCCTCACCCAGCTGTGTTCTAAAGCCTTCCTCTTCACCTTCTGCCATCACTTGCACCTTCCCATCAGCGAAAGGGAATCGGAGGAATCCGTCGTGAGCCGCAGGATGAACTTCCTAAAGCTTCAGCTGGGCCTCGCCAATGAAGATATCAAAATCGTGCAGTACTTGGCCGAGCTGCTGAAGCTGCACTACATTCAGGAACCGGGGCAGGGGAGGAACCCCCTGCTCAGATTTGACTATGTTCCCAGCTTTTTGTACAAAATCTAGCCTTGCACAGGCTGTGTGCCCGCGTGCTCGGGGTCTGACAGAGCTCATCCGTGCTTGACATTGCCGCTGCCTGCAGTAGCTCTCGCACATTGGGAAGGGGCCGAGGTGTTGGTGTCTCTGCTCCTCAGAAATCTGGGTCATTGGGATTTCTGAGTGTTCCCTGTAGCCAAAAGTGTAGATGTTCCATCACATAAACCATTGGGCACTCTATAAATGTTAGAAGGGGCACTGGTAAAGTGGATCACAGCAGCATCCCAGGAGGGTTATGGCATGAGGGGAGGTGGGCTGTCTCGGGGATCAATACTGACTAGTGTGCAGCCCCCCCATATAGCACAGCATCCTGCATGCTTCTGCCAGAGCCCTGAGCACTGTCAGTCCCTTCCACGGAGCCAGGACTGTGACCAGGGGTGTAAAGGCCATGTGAAGTTTTGCATCCACTGACGTGTCTGAGTGTAGCTCAGAGCCTCCTGGCAGAGCAGCAGCTCACAAGTCTGTGCACAGCGACAGTGGATGGTGTCCCTTCCTGCACTTTCTGAGTTTCTGGGCAGTTCCCAGGATAGGTTGTCCCTGAGTGAGTGGGAGCACAGTGGAGGCACACGTGCTTCTCTGCAGAAAGGGTTACCCAGTTTCTCCCAGCTTTGTTAGAATCAGGAAGGTGGAAGCAGTCCCTAGTGCTGGCGAGCCCCGAGGCCCCGGCCCTGTGAATGTAGAGCACTGTGCCTTGTTCATTTGTCACATCCGATCTGCTGGGCGGCCTCCGAGCAGGCTGGAGGGAGACTGGGAATCCTCAGAGCCTGTGAGGTCAGGGGTGGCTTTTTAAAGACACAAGGGAACTGAAGGAGGGTGAGGGTCCTCTTTTTAGGTGCGTTTTGTGTTGTGGAAACGTTGTGATTCAGCTGGAGCCACGCTGTGAGACAGCAGTTACCACAGGCTGCCTGGCTGGTGAGGTACAAGTGCTCAGGAGAGATCGGGGATGAATGTAATGGATTTTATGTTCTATCCATAATAGTTTATTTTACTTTTTCTTTTGTTGAGGAGTTAGTGTTTGTGGTAGAACTGGGCTGGCATCGCTGCGTGCTGCTCCTGGCTGAGCCATTGTCACGTCCTGACTACCTCTCCCAGGGCTCCTGGGCGGCTCTGGATGGGGCATAACTGCTGCTCTCTGAGCCTGGGTACTGAGAACTTTTCCTTTTAAAGCTTCTGTGCCGTAAAGGATGTACCACCAATGTGGTGACACTCCCAGATTGTTCCTGTCAGTGTTGAAAGCTTTGTGCCCAGGTGCAGCGCTTCCCTCTGGAGTCTCATGGGTGATGCTGGGCCCAGGCTGCTCTGCCCAGTGCCATGTGGCAGTAGCAGCTCCCAAGGTACTTCCAAGTAAGAAAAGTCTTGCTAGGAAAGCTAATCTTGGTTTTAATTCTTTTTAATGCTGATTATAGGGTGAGAACAGCTGAGATCGTACAAGAGCTGATCTGTTCTTTGGTTTGTTTTGTTTTTAACTTCTGTTTATGGTGATAATGTGAGGCAGCTTTGGAGATTAATGTGATCTTCTTTCTGAGCCTGGCGAGTTTCTGTGTACAGCCTGGGGTTCCCCAGCATGGCTTAGACCTCACTGAGACTTGCTGTGAGACCTGCACTCCTCCAAAACCATGTCCTGGAGGCAGGGAGGCTCCTTGGGGAGGCTGTCATTTTGCACCAGCATCTGTGCCTCAGGATCATGCCACCTCCGCCTCTCCCCTAGAAAGGGCTCTCTGGGGTATAAACCAACAGGGCAGAAAAGGCTATTTTTAAGGTTATTGCTGTTTGTGGTGGCTCAGCCAAATTGGCCTTGTGGTACACTCCAGAGGGATTTCCTGGGTCAGGGGTTGCTTGTGATGGTGTTTTGAGGTCGTGGTTGGAAGCAGTGTGGCCTTTGCTGAAGGTGAGCAGTGTTTCTCTGAGGCTGCTCACCTTTATAGCATGTTCAAAGCCTTTTCCTGTCCTACCTGTGCCCTCCTGTCTCATGTGCACTGAGTCTGCTGGTGAAAGGCCTCCGTGTCCCTCAAATTGGCTGCTTCCTGAAGTGACTCAAGGTGCCCCCTGATGGACTCATGCACACCCAAACTTCCACACTAAAGCTGAGGTGAGATTCCCTGAGGGAGGAGGTATGTCGGTAGATGAGTAATGCAGGTGACACCAGGCAGATGAAAGCTCCCAGCATCCTGCTCTGGAGCAGTGCTCAAAACAGGAGCTTGTTTCCTGCTGAAAAACTACCTAGTGCTGTTTGGATTTAAGGAGGGAGGGAGGGACAGACGTTTTTCCTGCTGACTCACTCACGTCTTCCTCCACCGTGGAGTGGGAGAAATGATTTGTGGTGGCTCATCTTAGTGACAGTGGTGTCGACCTGCAGTGTTCAGCTGTGCTTGTAAATTGATAACTCACTTCTTGCTCCCTCTGTCCAACCTGTAGTATCTGATATTCAAGGCCGTGTTGAGCAATACTTGCACTACCACCTGTCTGACCTGCTTCACCTCTCTGCCACAAAGCAGCTCTGACTGGGGAGGATGCCCCGGGGGCTTGGCTGGAACATCACTCGATTCCCATTGGGAGCTCTGGGATTATCTGCAACTGAGAGCTGTGGAGAAACACGCCCTGGAGTACTTGTCCTCCTCTCAGCAGTGTAAACTCTGAACTTGGACTGGAAAGCAGGAGTTAACACCGGGCTGTGGCACCTCTGTGCATTTGGAGTTCTCTCTGCTCGTGGTGGCAGAAACTGGGGGGATTCCGAGTGCAGCTGGTGTTTGGGAGCTGAATTCCTCTTTCCTCTGTAATTTCTCTGTCTGTGTTCTTCTGCTCCTGTACAGTACAGATCCCTGTAATGGCACTTTAGGACTTTTCCCCATCTCTGGTGTGGTACCTCACCCATTTCTGATATTCACAGACTAACAACAAGCCACACAACCTTTGCACTGAAAGCTCCCGCCGTGAGTTCTGGCACACGTGTCGTTGTCTTGCCTGAGCCATCCTTCCACCAGGAGCAGGGCGGGTTCCTGGCAGTGGCAGTGCCATCCTCACCAGCCTTTCAGCTGCCAGAGCCAGCGGTGCCCTGCATGGCCATCCCCTGCTTCCGTGAGTGCTGCCAGCCCAGCATGTCCCCGCTCCTGCACGGCTGCGCTGGCTCCCTCCTCCTGCCAGGGGGAGGAGTGTTGGACCTGCCCGAGAATTCATCAGAGCAGAAGCATCCCCCGGCCAGGAGGGAGGGCTCCCGTTTCCCACTCCTGCTCTTCCCAGCCCCTGCTCTGCTCTCCACTAACCCCGCTGCTTCCAGCTCCCACCCCAGGAGGGTCAGCCATAGCTGTAGGTGATCTTAACGCTACAAAGGTTTCATTTCTCAGAGAACAGTGTTCAGATTTCCTTTCACCTGATAGCAATCACTTCTGAGCAGCTCCACAGCTGCCTTGCCTCGGCAGGGAGGAGCTGCCTATACTCTAGCAATATTCACCGTGGTGGAAGGGTGGGAGAGACACTCCAGGAGTGGGAGCTGATGGCTCTGTGCCCCCAGGCCAGTTCTTTGGGTTTAACTGAGCCTGAGGGTCCTGAGCCCCCTGGTCTGGTGGTGGGGCTAGCCCACGCTGCAGATGCCGGGAGCTGGGCAGGACCTGGGGCTTGTAGCAGCACAGTGAGAAGGCTCCTGTAACAGGGTCTGAGGGAATTCAGGGAGCTGCCCAGGCTGCAGGAAAGCACCTGCCCTAGAGCACAATGTCAGAGCACCAAACTGCACCCCGATGTTGGAGGAGTCACAAACCCCCCACCCTCTGCTCCCCGAGACAGATTTAACTGGAAGGCAGAAGCAGGGTACCCGGTCCTGCCGGCAGCATGGCTGCTGGCACGGGGATGGGGCTGGGCTCAGAGCTGCCTCTGAGGGCTGCCAGGAGGCTGTGATGAATTCTCATCTTACTTTAAAAGCACTGTATCCTATTCCTGCATGTTGAGTTCCATGTGTGTGCCTGTGTGTGCTGAATGCTTGCGTCAGTAGTTAGGGCGAGTGTGACCGGGAGAAATCCAAGAAGCATGTCTTAGTGTTGTGCTGTAAGTGTTACTGCACAAGAGTTTAACAGATGTTAACACCAAATGACTAGTCTGAGAAATGTACTTTTAAAAAAAAATATTTATTTGGGTTCAGATATTTTTGAAATACAAAAAAAAAAAAAAAAAAAAAAAAAATTGGTCGTATTTTTTAAATCTTATAATTCTTGTCATACATCGTGGTTAAATTCTTAATTTTACCGTGCTTATTAAAAAATGGTTCAACCTAAGCTTTGTCCCAAGGGGTCTGAGAAAATACTGGAGGATCTGGTTAGGATGGGATGGTGATCCCAGGAGGGATGTTCAGGACAAGGCTTGGCCTTGTCATAGCCTGTGGAGGTGGCAAGGCACATAGGATGAAGGGGAATCCTCAAGGCTGAAACCAGGAGGACTTTTAGTGGCTGTGAGGTTTCTTGTGCAGCTGGAGCCCCATCCCTCACACTGCCATGGGCAGAGTGTCCAGGGAATGGGGACAGACCAGCCTAAATCTCATCTGCTGCTCCACAGCCAGCAGGAGCTGGATGGCACCTGGCCATGAGGTGAGGGTGGCCTGGTGCTTGGTCACAGTGCTGACACAGTGGTGAAGGGCTGGTGTCCCCATGGGGGTTGTACTCACAGGGTCCCTGTGCCCCACGTGGGAGGGGAAAGGGGAGTAAGAGCTAAAGGAAGAGCTGCTGCTGCAGTTCCACAGGGAAGTGCTGGGAGAAGGCACTGGGGTGTTGGTCTCAGGCTGGGGATTGTGAACATGCCACAATCCTGGGTACTCCCATGGCTCTGGGAGCAGAGATGGCATTGTCCCCCTACAGGACAGGCAGCCCCGGGAGCGGGAACGTGGCTGCAAAGGCTTCTACCTCTTCCTTCAGTGCCTTCAGCTCTCCACGGTATTTTGGGTCCTCCAATTTGTCCTTGAATTCCTTCAGCGTGGCCTTGGGGCTCATGTCCTTCTGCACATGCAGAGCCAGCTCAATCCCTGCCAGGATGGGAGATGTCTTGGTCAGCCCTTGCAGCTGCTGCATCCCACGGCTCTCCCAGCCCTGCTGCTCCTTGGGACACAGCCCTGCTCCCTCCCTCCCTAACTCCTTCCCATGTGAGGGACTTGCTGCCCTGGGAAACAAGCTGGAACTCCTGAGGACAACTGTGAGAGGGATAGGGTTAGGGTTAGGTCAGTGGGGAGAGTTTGGCTGGTCCCAGCTGTGGCCAGATGTCCTCCCCCACATCCAGATGTGGTTATTCCTCATTTGTAGGTGTGCTCCCTTGCCAGCTGTGGGGATGGCTCCAGCGTGGCTCACCCGGCGGAGCTGCCCTGGCCCAGGCTGATGCTGGAGCTGAGGCCCAGCCCCACAGACTCACCTCTGTGGATGTACTGGGCCACCTTGCGGAAATCGTCCTGCCGGAAGCCGCGCGAGGTGAGGGCCGGCGTCCCGAACCGGAGCCCGCTGGGGCGCAGGGCACTGACATCACCTGCACCACAACGAGGCACATGTCACCAAACCTGGCACCAAAACCACCTTCTGTGGGATTTCAGGCTCCTGGAGTGGACCAGGAGCTGGCAGGGCTTGTGAGATCCCTCACCAGGGCACGTGTTCTTGTTGCAGGCAATGGAGCAGAGTTCCAGCACCCGCTCGGCCCGGCCGCCATCTGTGCCTCTGCTGCGCAGGTCCACGAGGATCAGGTGGTTGTCAGAGCCCCCTGCAAAGAGAGGGCTTTGGTGGGCATGCGGGCTTGGGGAAATGCTGTTCCCACAAGGAAACTTCAGCAAAGGAAGACTTGAGATTTAACAAGGAGTGAGGAATTGTGGCAACAGAGCCCTGCCCATGGTGTTCATGAAGTGCTTGCCAGGGTCATCCCCATCCCACTGCCCAGACGTGTCCTCACCTGTGACGATGTCGTAGCCCATCTCCATCAGTGCTGATGCGAGTGCCTTGCAGTTGGCCACCACCTGCTGCTGGTAAGCCTTGAACTCAGGTGTCATGGCCTGATGCAGTGCCACAGCAATCCCTGCAGAGACAGGCAGGCCAGGGTCAGTTTTGGGGATCTCCCACCAGCAGTGGCACTGCCAGCAGAAGCCATACTGGAGCTGAACAAACTAATGGACTGATCCTTCCCTTCCCTTAACCAGGCTGGTGGCATCGCCGTGAGCCAAAACACAGGGTAGGACAGGCTGCCTTTTGCCACAGTGTCCCCAGGCTGTGAGCCCTCTGGGGCAGCTGGAGCTTTCTGTGCTGCTGCTGGGGGTCAGAGCCCTGCCAGGACATGTTTGCCAGTTCCCTCTGCCATGCTGGAGCTGGCATCCAGCCTGGCTGCATACCTGCAATGGCGTGGTTGTGTGGGCCTCCCTGCAGCCCTGGAAACACTGCTTGGTTGATGAGGCTCTCCAGGTTGTAGAGGGTCTCCTTGCCTGTCTTGGGGTCCACACTGCGGGTGCCTGCAAGACAGGGAGGACATGGTCACAAGCCAGCACAGCCACCCTTTTCCCACAAGCTGCTTTCACCCCCTGGCCACTCAGAGCAGGCAATAGTGCTTGTTCCTCTTCAAATCTGAGCCTGAGTTAGCCCAGGGAAGCTCCCCAGATGCTCCCAGATCTTCCTGCCCTCCCTCCTTCCCAGTTAGAGCAGGAAGGAGCGTTTAACTTGCAGCGTTTCTCCCGGCACCCCGGCCAGGTCGGGCACCTTTGCGGTAGAAGATCATGCCGGCCCTGCAGCCCCGCAGGGTCTTGTGGGTGGTGGTGGAGACGATGTCACAGTGCTCGAAGGGTGAGGGCACCACGCCAGCGGCCACCAGCCCACTGATGTGGGCCATGTCGGCCATCAGATAGGCCCCGTTGTCGTCGGCGATCTTCCGCATGCGGGCGTAGTCCAGGTTCCGCGAGTAGCAGCTGACACCTGCGGGGACAGGCGGTGAGGAGGGGACAGGAGCAGACGTGCAGGACCCTGGGACAGCTCCAGGACCAGGCTTGCAGTGCGGACAGCCCAAGCTCCTTCAAGGATGGTTGTGTTGGAGGTTTCCTCCTGGCACTGCAGCAGCCACGGGCTTACGGGAGTGCTGCTGGTTTCAGGGAGCCACCCCCAGCCAGGCTGTGCCACCAGGGAGGTGGGTACAGGTGTCATCCTTACCTGCTATGATCAGCTTGGGGTGGAAGAGCCGGGCGTTCTCCTCCAGCTTGTCATAATCGATGTAACCGGTCTTGGGGTTAACCTGGGAAAGGAAGAGGAGGGTTCAGCCACCTCGCTGTGGTGAAGTTCAGCTGCAGTGGTGTCCTGCAGCAGGGGGTGCTGGCAGCCTGATGCTGGTACTTTCAACTTTAAGAGGCACCAACAGTTATGATAACTGCATCCTGGCTCTGGCTGGAGCAGCTCTCTACCTTGTAGGGCATAGACTCGAAGAAGACAGAGGTGGCAGAGATCTTCTTTTTGTCTGTCATGAACCCGTGGGTGAGGTGGCCACCATCGGGCAGGTCCAGCCCCATGATCCTGCCGTGGGGCTCCACCAGGGCCGTGTACACCGCAAAGTTTGCGGGTGATCCTGCAGCGAGAGCACACTGGGCTGGTTATGACTGCTGGGGCACACAGAAGACTGGGCAACTGTCCTGGCTCCCCTGAGCACCCCAATACCTGAGTAGGGCTGGACATTGACTCCCCACTTCTGGGGGTCGAGCCGGTAGGCCTGCAGGGCTCGCTTCTGGCACAGCCTTTCCAGTTCATCCACGAACTCTGTCCCACCATAGTACCTGCAGTAAAGGACAGGGCAGGGGGTAAAACCAAACTCAATATTCAGAAAGGTGCCTGTGACCAAGCTGGTGAGAAACTGGGGTGATGCCGTGTTTGTGCAGCCACAGCTGAGACTGTTTGTGACCCTGCTGAGACTGTCCTGTGGATGGCCAAGGACAGAAGCGGAGAAGGTCAGCGCCTGTCCTGGAAGAGCCTGGCTGCCAGCGTAAGGACATCGCTTCCTTCCCTGAGGTGAGGCCTGGCAGCATGGGGGGTTCCTCTCCCACCCTGTGAGGGTTTGGGTTGGTGGGTCTTGGCCCCAGCCCCATACCTCTGTCCCGGGTAACCCTCAGAGTATTTGTTGTTCATGCAGGATCCCAGGGCCTCCAGGACTGCTCGGCTTGCAAAGTTCTCTGATGCAATTAACTCCAGCCCCAACCTCTGCCGCTGCTTCTCCTTCTTGATGATGCTGTGCACCTTTGGGAGAGGAGAGAAATGGCTTCACCCATGCTGGCTCTGCACTGGAGATGTGGATGCTCCACCACAGAGACAGGGCTTGGAGAGGGGCCTGGAAAGGTGCTGGAGAACAGAGATATGATCCCTTCTTGGTGCAGCTGATCCCAACCAGTGACAGAGAGGGCACAGAGGATGGATGGGTTTCAGCAGCTCAGCCTTGGACCCTGCAATGTCCCTGGCTCAACGAGGTCAGCATCCCCACAGCTGGCTGGGCGATGAATGAAGCAGCTGGGCAGGAGCCAGGAAGGGGCTCTCACCTCCGGGTCATTGGTGTCCAGTGGCTCCACCACCATCTTGTTATGGGAGGCCCAGAGCTCGGCGCTAGGGAGGCCCTGTGTTGAGCTCGCCATGGTGCTGCTGCTGGGTCCAAGTCACCTGCCAAGGGAGCAGGGAGTCTGTGGGATGGCAGCAGGGCTGTGTGCCTCCACATCTCCCTGTGTGCTGCCTGCTGCCATCCCATGTATGCCCTGAGAACAGCCATGGGTCGTTGGGTGAGGAAAACACACACAACCCTCAGGCTTCCCCTGCTGATTTAAGATCAGTTTAATTACAGTGCTTTGATGATGTCTGATACTCTCCCATCACCACCCCTCCCCGGCCTCCCCATGCCCAGCTCAGCAGTGCCTGATGTTTAATTTCAAGGGCAGTGAAGTGCTCATGCCCACAGATCTCAACTTTACAATGCCCACCACGCTTAAATCTCTTGGCTGCTTTCCTTTGGGCAAAGACCCAGCAAGTCAGAGTCCTGCCCCAAACCCTGACTGAAGCATCTTGTGGAGCTGAGAGGCCCCGAGAGGCAGCAGCTCTGCCTTTGCTTGGTTCCATGGCATGGGTGATGCCCAGGCCTGGCAGGAGCCCTCCAGCCCAGTTGATGCCACTGCTGCTCTTGGGGAAGGAGTAACAGCCCAGCTGCTGCCTTGGCAGGAAACAATGCATCTTTTTACTCATTAACCCCGCAAGGACGGGTGAAGGTCCGTGAGCAGGTTATTAAGCAATCCCAATGGTTTCCTTGTGCCAAGTTGCCGAAGTCCATTCATGCTGCCCTCACGCTGGGCAGGGATGTTCAGTCATGCTCTGGCCCAAGCCCAGGCCTCACTGGCAGGGTGAGAACCCTCACTGCCAGAGAGGCTGGGCTGGACAAAGGGCTGCGAGGGGAAGTGCTCTGGCTCTGAGCAGGATCCCTGGGTCCTGCATGTCCCCGCAGCACAGGCTGCTGCAGCACTCACACTCACTCTTCTGGCTCAGAGTTGCCATTCCCAATCTGGATGAGACTCCCCCACCATGTGCCCTCTGATGGTGGACATCTGGCACCTCATCTGGGGAACTCCATCCCCGAAGCTCTATCTCCACCTCGTTTCGCACCCCCTGTATCCCGACTCCATCACCTCCCACATCCCGAGAGCCTGGTGGCGCGCCCCTCTGCCCTGCCCCGGCTGGCGGGGACCGGCGCTGCCCGGCCACTGTCGTGCCCCAGCCCTGCTCTCCCCACGCCGCACGCCCCGATCGGGCGCCGATCCTAGCCCTAGCCCTAGCCCTAGCCCTAGCCCTGGTCCCGGTCCCGGTCCCGGTCCCGGTCCCGGTCCCGGTCCCGGTCCCGGTCCCGGTCCCGGTCCATGTCCCGCTCGGTCCTTACCCGATCCTGTTTCCGACACCGCGCGGGATTCCGCGCGCTACCATAGCCCCGCCGGGCCCCGCCCCTCCGCGCCGCGACCAATCAGCGCCGCGCTCCGCCCCGGGACCGGCGGCGGGGAATACGCTCGCGAAGCGCCTGAGCCAATCAGCGCTGCGCTCTGCCCCCTCCCCGCCTCCCATTGGCCCGCGCCGGGGCGGGGCTGGCAGCGCGGCTCGCACGTGGCGCCCGGGGCGCGGGTGACCTTGGCCAGGCCGGGAGGGGCGGGGGGCCGCTGCCGTCACCCCTCTGCTGCCGTCACCCCTCCTCTGCCGTCACCCACAGCTCCAGCCCTGCCTGCTGTGCACCCCCAGGTGCTTCTCCCCCAGCCTTGCGGTGTTCCCACAGTCCCGCGACTTCCCCCGTGAGCCAAAGGAAGGGACATCCCAACACCCTGCACTGGGCAGGGAGCATTTCCAGGCACCCTCAAAACCCCCCAGCTGAGACCGTGTGTCCAGGACAGCTGGTGTGCCAGGCCCTGGCACAGGTTGGGCACGTTGTCGCTGCTGTGGGGAGCAGAGCTGGCCCTGTCCCCCCTCGCGGCAGGGCACCCCGGTGCCCGGAGGGATTTCTGGGTGCTCAGGAGGGAGAGCTGCCAGGGGGATGGATGGCGCACGCAGGAGAGGAGCAGTGTTTTCTTCATTCATCAAATCCGAGTTAGTGGGTGGGCTTGGCCAACGCGCCCCAGGAAACGTGCACCCTCTGGGGCTTCAGGGGTTAAATCAACACACCACAAATTGAGGAAGAAGATTAGGGAATAAGTGATCCTACTAAATTCCTCGTGATCCCAAGCCATGGGAAAATGGGGCGAGGCGATGTGAATCAGCCTGGAGAGGAACAGCAGAAGGGGAGTCAGTCAGGAGGGTGAGACCACCGGCTGTGGGCAGAGCAGCTCAGTGAGTCCTGCCAGGATTTGCCAAGGCAAGTGCCACGATGAACAGGAGAGAGATGAGGGTGGGCTCGCTACAGGGTAGTGGGTGGGTAAAGAGGCTATGGTTACATTTGGATACAGCTCGGGTGTTGTTCTGCACCTCCCTGGAAGGGGCTTGGTGAAGAAATAGTCTGTTAACATCATTGTTACCAGTCTAGATACTTTTTGCTGTCATAATTTGTTACTGGTCACCCAAAGAGGACTCCTCACAGTGGGGGGATCTGGGTTTCTCTGGTTTTGCTGCTGGCCCATGCTGGATTGCTGCTGTGGGCTGTTGATGAAGGTGTTGTTCTGACATGCTGACACCAGCAGCAAAGCTGGGGTTGGTTTCTCTGGTCGGGGTGGTTTCTGTGAGGTGCTGCACATGCTATAGAGAAGGACTTTATATCAATTATAAATTCATTTATCTAATCTGGCTTTTCACACACATTTTGTGCACAGTTGCTGGCAAAGATTTTCAACTCTCTTGAGCTGCAGATAACAGCTCTGTTGTGATTTCAGGTCTTGGCTTGCTAGTGATGGACAGCACCTCTTCTTCCCCTTCCCCCTTCTCTGCCAGCTGCCCCACGGAGCAGCCTGAGAACGCCACTGACCATGACTACTACTCTGGCCTCCAGAAGACCATGCACATCCTCTCCATGGTGGTGTACAGCATTGCCTGTCTGCTGGGGGTGACAGGGAACGGCCTCGTCATTTGGATTGCAGGCTTCAAGATGAAGAAGACGGTGAATTCCATCTGGTTCCTCAACCTGGCCATAGCTGACTTCATCTTTACCTTCTTCCTGCCCCTCAGCATCACCTACACCGCCCTGGGCTTCCACTGGCCCTTTGGGAAGCTCCTGTGCAAGCTGAACAGCACCATCGCCTTCCTCAACATGTTTGCCAGCGTCTTCCTCCTGACGGTCATCAGCATTGACCGCTGCGTTTCCGTGGCCTTTCCCATTTGGTCCCACAACCGCAGGAGCCCGGAGCTGGCGGCCAGGGTCGCGCTGGGGACGTGGGTCCTGGCTGTCCTGCTCAGCTCCCCGTACCTCGTCTTTCGGGACACTGTGGTCAGTTCCAGGAACGTCACCAGCTGTTACAATAATTTTGCGCTATCTGATGACTACACATCCGAGGCAACGCGCAGGCTGTGGAGGATGCGGCACAAAGCCATGATCATCACACGGTTCCTATGTGGGTTCCTCATCCCCTTCATGGTCATTCTCATCTGCTACAGCGTTGTGGCTGTCAAGCTAAAAAGAAGGCAGTTGGCCAACTCTGCAAAGCCCTACAGAATCATCATTGCTGTCACAGTCTCATTTTTCCTCTGTTATTTCCCCTATCACGTCTTCTCCTTGCTGGAAATATCCAAAAACTCTTCCAGCCATGAGATGAAACTGGCCCTTTACATAGGGATTCCCTTGGTTTCCAGCCTTGCTTTCTTCAACAGCTGCATCAACCCCATCCTGTACGTCTTTGTGGGGCCGGATTTCAAGGAGAAGTTTCGCCAGTCCATCCTGTCGACCTTTGAAGGGGCCTTCAGCGAGGAGTCGGTCCTGGGCAGCCTGACCAGCCGGCGCAAGTCCAGGTCTGCTTCAGAAGTAGAGGTCCCGAGGCCCTGAGCAGCTGCTGGCCCTTCTTTTCTCTGCATTTCCCTCATTTCAGAGGTCAAACAATGGGACTGTGAAGGGCTGCACTTGCTAAGAAGGCATGATTTCATGTTTTGGAGGTGTCTCATATATGCTATGATTTAACACACAATGGGAATGGAAGAACTGTCTGGAGCTGCAGCAAGGTAGCAGTCAAAGTAGCAGCAATTTACTCCTTGTGCCTTTTGACT
This sequence comes from Trochalopteron elliotii, assembly GCA_024734555.1. Classification (NCBI taxonomy): domain Eukaryota; kingdom Metazoa; phylum Chordata; class Aves; order Passeriformes; family Leiothrichidae; genus Trochalopteron; species Trochalopteron elliotii. The sequence goes on from JANPWX010000033.1 coordinate 5,465,845, forward strand.
CTTGTTTATGGAGCCTTTATAGAAAGAGGGTTAAATGCAATGGTTGTATGTAATTTTGTGGGGAACGGAATAGTGAATAAGACACTCATCTTTTCTTTCTTCAGGCAGGACAAATCAGTGATTGTGCTGCTGTTACTCAGATTTGATGTACAGCATAACTATTTCTGAGCAATGCTTGTCTCTGTGTTTGACATGTTTCCAGCTCTTAAATAGCAGAGATCTGATACTTTGTGCTGTTGGTGAATGAATATTAACCCCCAATAAACTTGTGTAAAACATACCCAGCCTGTTGTCTGTGGGATAAAAAACTCGATCCAACCTGACTGAGCAGGTTCATCTTTGGTAACACAACAAGCAGATAAAAAGATTAAGTATCTAGAATTTGGAAACAAACCACTGGTATTAGCAGCAGCTCTGTGAATGAGGCAGACAGGACATGACCTGGGTGTGAGAACTTGCCTGGGGCATCTGATTGCCAGACCGTGGTTATGGTTTATTGCTGGGTTTCAGAGCTTTGGGTACATTTGAAAACCAGTGATTGGGAGGAGAACGAAGAACAAGTGGCTGAGCTGAGTCTGGCCAAGCTCCATGTTTGCAAACTGTCCAGAATGAAGAAGGTGGGGACTTTTTTACAGGTTTCATAAGCCTCTGGAACTCTTACATTTTTGTGAGCAGAAAATGTTGGTCATGTAACAGGGAATGACATCTCTGAGGTGTTGTAATTTCCAGCCCATGCTCAGCAGCTGAGCGAGCAGTGACTGTATCACAGTATCACACCTTCCTCTCCTGCCCTACCCAATTTACCTGTGCATTAGTCCAACCTACCAATTGTCCTGTTCATTCTGTCAGAAACCTGCCTTGGAGCCTCCCTGCTCTGGTGGCTGGAAAATCTCTGACTCCTGGCCAGAAGTAGGAGTTTACACGTACCTCACTGTTCTGCATGGATGACGTTACGAGTGAGAGCTGTCACTTGAACGTGTTGGGGATTAATTATGGGCCTGCTGGGCCATGCAGGATTGAATGAAGGTCGTGATCCTAAAGGCACACATGCACTTAACCTCACATTCATGCACAAACCCGCTGAGAACAGGGAATGTAACATGACCATCATATGTCAAGCTTGAGTGAACAGAGAGATTTAACCTTTGCCACAAATTGCTGCCTGTCATGGAGATAAAACTGCAATGTTTGCTGTGCAGCACGTAACTCTGGGGCTGTTTACTTGCTCCTGGAAGTAAACTACAGCATTGATTGCCATGTCAAGGTTGTGCAGACCCACGTTTGCTCTTTCTGGTTTTCCTTATCAGTTTGCAGAGTCCACATAATTCCTTGTGACAAGAGTCTCTGTGAGTGTTGGAGCAAGGCCTTGTTCTCCTGCTTTGCCTTTCTCCTCAACCCTGGCAGCCTTGAAGGTCAGGATTTGAAGTGTTGACCTTGTTTGTGGTATGAAAAAAAAGCAATCTTCCGGGTCATTTGGAGATCCAAGGAGGGTACAGATTCCCATGGGACAACATAATTTAAGTGAAGCAGAGTGTCTGGATCTAAGGAATTAGCACTGGAAAAGCCATAGGTAATGGTGCAGGATGAGCTTGAGATGGAGATGGATTTGTCATCCTGGGTCTGATCCCTGCCCTTTGTGCAATGGGAAGCTGTGCTGACAACAAGACCAGCCAGGCTGCCAAGGGACTGCATCCAAGATAAATCTCCCATTGCATCGAGTTCCCTCCTGTTCAGACTATCTCATTATCACAGGGATAATTGTCAGTCCCTCATTCCCAGCTAGGAGGCAGTTCATTCTCTCTGATATTTCCATTTGCCATATGCTTATCTAGAAAAGCTTGAATGAAAAAAAGGGGGAAATACTTTCCAACAGGCAATCCAAGGAGGCTGAACGGCTGCTTTGGCAGCTGTGCCCCCTCTGACGCAGCTTTGCTGTCAAGGCTCTTTCACATGCCATGGGAGGAGTGAACAGCCTGAACCCCCCAGTATTTGCAGTCATTGAGAAAGGTGCTGAACCTGCTGCCCTGCTGGTGTGAGGCCTCATTGGTCCTGCAGAGGGGCCGATCCGACAGCCCTGCCCTTACAAACAGCGGGCTGGGATGGGCAGAGCCACTGGGCTGTTCAGGGTCTGGGCATTGAGGTGTGTGTGGCCCAGGCTGTGCACGGGGAGCCTTAGCTGAGAGAACAAGCAAGTTTTCAGCAAGCATTTAAGTCAGAGATCTCACCAGGAGCAGCTGTTGCTGCCTTGCTTTGGAGGAGAGATTATTACAGGTGACTCTGGAGCTGGGAGAAGCTGCAGACATGTCAGGGAAGAAACCAGCCAAGGAAGACATGGCAAGCGGTAACAAAAGAGGACAAAGTATTTTCCCCCTGGGACCTGGATGACAGCAAGGACAGAAAAACTGGGCTCAGAATAGTTATGAGGAAAGAGGAAGGAGCAGGAGCTAAGACAGCCTTGAAAGCACCAGCAGCAGGATAGTGAATACAAATGAACGGGAGGGACACTGCAGCAGGTGAGGAAATTCTCATTAAGGAGAGCTTAATGAGACAATAAAAGCCTCTGGGAAGCCTCACAGACCCCACACCTCTCTTCTGGTGAGACTTTCCTGGTGAGTAAAATTTTTAAGTGTCCTGGTCTTGAACTTGGGGAATTGACTTGTTTCATAAGGTCAAAGAGAGTGCAGTGATCTGAGTGCAGAACCTCTTCCAGAGCTTGCTGAAATCAGGCAGGAACTAATACAGGGAGTTAGAGGAGAGGTTCTGGTAGAAAGCTTCTCTGTGAAGGAGATGTCAGTAATAATGTCAGTATGTGTGGTAGGCTGAAGATACCTGGGTAAGGCTCAGCCTTTTTTTGGTGTAGCAGCTGGGTGAGGGTCCCACTCCCAGCATGGGCATTAATCTGCTCTTACTGATCTGGGGCTGGTCCTGGTCAGAACCAAACTGAGAAGGACACAGGATACCCTTCGCTGGGTGCACTTTGCTGCTTCCCTACACCTCTTCCACCTCCTTTTTAGTGTACGGGCCAAGGCTGGTACCAAATCTTTCTTTACATCCCCCAGCTGCACACGCAAAGCACAGGACCTGCTCTCGTACACTGAATTCTGCTTTAATCTACAAAGTTGCTCTACAGTGACCATGTCAAGTCCTTGCTGTGCTCACTAAATGCCTGCACAGGGTATGGTGCCTGTGTGCTCTTTGGAGAGGAGCTGTAGCTTAGTGAGGCAAATGGCAAATCATGCTGGGACCCAGTCAGAAGGACAAGGAGGAATAGGGCACTAATTAGCGTTTGTCATGGGCTGTGTAGCTGTTCAAATTCCTAAAACGACATTATTTTCACTGTGCAGTCCAACCACTTCTGCCTAAAGGCCAGTCAAAGGGTGAACAACACACATAAACATCAGGTGATGGACATGAACAGGATGTAAAACAGACTTTGCAGGACAGAGCTGCCCACGCACAGCAAAGCAGAAGGAATCTGTGAACCAAACAAGAGGCACCACCGCCAGCTTTTGCTTCAGGGCAATGTTTGTCCAAACCCTCACCCTGATATCTGGCTCAAGCTGTCTGTCTGTGCAGGACCTGTCACACTCCAGGTATTCCCACAACCCTCTTGTCTCCTTGTTGGGAGGCTGGTTGGAGATAACCCCGTGTCTGTGCTGCAGCTGATGCAGATCTATTAAACATTACAGACTGACCCAGAACTGGGAGTGCAGTTGGAAACAGGAAAAAAAAATCCCTGAATTCAGGGAGTTCTTCAGTCAGAGCTTTGTGACTCAGGGGGAACAGGACTGTGACAAATGAATCTGCCAGTTTCCCACACACAGCCAAGCAGAAATATTTGATACAGCAATGACTACCGTCTACTGCCACCACCCTTCACACAGAGAAGATGTGTTTCCTGCTCCAGGACCTTTATTAAAGCACTTTGCTTCCCAGACATGGGGAGTGCTATTTCCAGCTCACTCCCAAGATATGATAAAATTACACCTCCTTCCATCAATTCCAAAATGCATTTATAGTTGCTTTGAGTTCTGCCTCCCTAGCTGGGTAGCGTCCAAGGCAGAATCTTCTGGAAACTGGACAACTGAAGTTGTCCCCCAGGCAATAAAGCTGAAGGCAGGGGAGCAGGGAGGTGATGGCTTTTGGTCTGTGCTCAGTGTGGAGGTGCCTGTGTGCTGCAGAACCTCTCTGTGGGCTCAGAGGGGCTGTGCAGGGTAGAGGATGTTTTTGGGATGCCTTTATTTGTTGGGAGAGACCAAACCTATCCACAGGGCTCTGTCAGGATGAAATCAGAGTGTTTCTTTGGTGCACCGTGTCTGATAGTTCTCACTGTCAGCTGGTTTGGTAGGTGAGCTTTAATAGCTGGGGGTTTTTTTGTTTTGTTTTGTTTTGTTTTGTTTTAACAAAAACAACCCTAAACAAACAAAAGCCAACCTGGCTGAGTAGTGATGGATGGAGCTCAGGAGCTGGGGTGACAGCAGCATTTATCTTCTCTCAGGTGATGGATGCAAGCTGTCGTTTAGCCCAGTGCTGGATGAGCAGTGCCCTTCACCTTGTCTGGACTAGGTGTGGTGTGGGGGAGTTTTTTTGCACATCTCTGCTTGCCAGGGTCGGATCTGGATTAAGAACAACAAACCTCTGTGAGCTAGTGAGTTCACACCCAGCAAATTTTCAGAATTCCTTAGATGGCTGCTAATTGAATCATTGTAAATTAAATAAAATCCATGTGCACATCTTGGAGCAACTGTTTGTTGAACTCTTAGCATTTGGCTAGAGTATTGTCAAATTAACAAATCCCTCTCCCTTGGGAGCTGAGATTTAAAATGATATTCCTCTGATCAGGAATACAGAGGTGGGAAAAAAATTGATTTTTTTTTTCTAAGAAAACAAAGGCAGTAGCCTTATAAAAAGATCAGAAGACAGGATCACTTAGTTCCTGGTCCTACGGTTTGCTTAAGCGATGTCAGGAATTTGGGGCAGCACAAATCAAGCTGTCAGCAGATTCTGAGTGCCCTGGGGTATTGAAAAATGTTTCTGGGGAAGGCTGCTAATTGCATTATGGGTCAGTGCTTCACCATGTGTTGTTTCTGGTTGTTCTGCATTAAACTGCTCTGCCACACCAGCCTGTAGCAGAATCCTGTGAGGGAGACCAATGCTAAGAGAAACCTCTGCTGCTCTGTGAAGAGGCCAACAAAAAGCTCAGCCCCCTTCCTTTTTGTCCTGAAAGACCTGAAACAAAAAAAGAACCTGCTTGGGTCAATGATCCTGAATCAACTGTGTGGAAGCACCAGCCTGGAAGCAGAAAAACATGGATGGGGAATGGTGGGGGTGGTGAGGGATGGGACTATTCCTTTCCACCTCAGTGTAATTTGGAGGAGGATGCAGGAAAGGCAGAGGATCACCACAGCATCTAAGAGGCTGATGGCCTCTCTGCTCACATATTTCTAACAGATGTCCTGGCTTTGTGAGCCTGCAAGTGGAGTGCTCAACATCTGCTCCACGGCTCCATGTTAAATGGCTCCTCCTTCCCCAGCTCTGACTCTGCTGAAAAAAAAAAAAAAAACCAACAAAAAAGGAGATGACCAAGTCTTGGAACGCATGAAGCAAAAAGCAAATGTGAAATCTGGGGAAAACACTGGCCTGTGAATATTTAAAGTGGAAAATGCAGCTTTTAGTGGCAGAAACACGGTTTCATGCTATGAATTAAGGTCCCTTTGCAGGCATGGTTGGTGAGCTGGCCTGTGGCTTTTCCTCCTCTTTTATGTTAAGGCCAGTGTGGACAGAAATATCTGCTGGGATGATCAGCCTTGCTCCAGTGCACCCTGCAGTCTGGGAATAATCAAATTTAATTGCTTTTTGTGAGAAAAAGCTGCAGCAGAAAGTATCTGATTTGTAGCTTTATGCTAAATACAAAAATTCTGATCCATAAAATGCTGTTCAACTGGGGTGTACTGAGAAATGTAATTTAAAACAGGTTCTAACTGCACAGTCTGGGGAAAAAACATGGTGTTTGGGTTTTGTATTTAAAGGAGGGATGTGTGTCTGTGTGGGATGACTGCAACTTCCTCAAAGCAGTTTTGTCATGGGTGTCTTGGGATAAAGCTTCTTCTTTTTTTCCTTTTTAAGCAGGGTGACTGAAATAAATCTCATTTCAGATGACAAAAGAATCTTTGTGCAGCTCAACTGATGTATGTGGCAAGGAGAGTCCTGAGAGGATTCTGGATAAATCGTGTGTGCTTTTGACAAGGAACTGAGAGCCCACTGATAGTTTCTGTTCTTAATTTACTTTGCAGAAATGCTTCTTTTTCTACAAACACTTCGCTGATGCCGAAGGCCAGATGGTAGCTCGGTGTCCTGCAGGGATGGAGACACCCAGAGCAGTGTGGCAGCCGCCCTTCCATCCCTCTCTGGTGGGGATGCAGATGTGGGAGCTCCAAAATAATGGCACCCTGTGGACATCACTGCTTTATTCTACATGGATTTTGTACCGAGGGTAATTTTTGGTGGAGGGGCAGCTGAACTGTGGTGTTGGGGTCCCCCCATCATTGCAGTTGAGGACTCAGATTTGTACTTCTCTTTTTCAGCAAAGGACAATAAGGCTCATGACAGGTCTAGAAAATGTGTTTAACAAGGAATGGCTGAGCTGGGTTTGTTTACTCTGGAGGATGCTCAAGGGCCCTTATTCTCTCCAACTCCCTGAAAGGATGTTGCAGTGAGGAGGAGGGTCTTGGAAATGGCCTTAAGCTGAGACATGGGAGATTCTGATTAGATATCAGAAAAATTCTTTTCACTGTCCATGTGGTCAGACCTTGGGATAGGTACCCAGGCAGGTGCGAGAGTCACCATCCCTGGAGGTGTTGGAAGAGGCATCCGCATCTGACGGTGGGTGATGCGGTTTCGTGGGACCGCTGGGTCCCATCCGGTCGGACTGGATGATCCTGAAGCTCTCTTCCAACGCTGGCTATTCTAAAATTCTAAGATTCTGTGACTCCAAAGCACCCGGCCCCCACGGCCACGGCGAGCTTAGGGGGAAGATGGCGCCGGGTCCCCTCTGCGCGGGGGGGGGGGGGGGGGGGGGGGGGCGTCGCCTCGGGCCCGCCCCGCCCGCCCGCGCTCCCTCCCTCACGCCCCGCCGCCATCTTGCCC
>JANPWX010000033.1:5473090-5546984 GCA_024734555.1 Trochalopteron elliotii
TCCCTCCCTCACGCCCCGCCGCCATCTTGCCCGCGGAGCACCGGAGGGGCTGAGCTCCGCCGCCGCCTCTGCCTCTCCCCCTCCTTCCCCTCCGGCCGGGCCGCCTTCTCCCGGGGCCGGGGGGCCGGAGCCGGCAGGTAAGGCCTTCAGCGAGGGGCACTCCCGCCTGCTCAGCCTATTTCAGCCGGCTGTGTGAGGGCAGGACATCTCCTTTCCCCACACAGGGTTCCGACGCCTGAGGAATGGGCTACATCGCCCTGCCCTCGAGGGATGGAGACCCTCTCCTGGGTGGCCCCTTTTCGGGGTTGCTCGGGCTCCCCGCAAGTCCCACAGGTGAAGGGGCAGCGGCGTGGGGCTGCGGCGTGCCCGCGCTGCTCTCGGGGCGGAGGGATGGGATCCACGGGGACCACAGGGCCTGTGTAACCCACCTGGAGCATCTGAAGGACTGGCAGGGAGGTGTGGGCTGCAAGGGTCTGTCAGCCCAGGGGGATCGGTGAGTGTGGAGGGACGGAAATAATCCCTGTGGGGAGATTGGTGAGAGGGTGCAGATTCCCTCCATCCCACGGAGTCCATTCCTTAGTACCATGGTTATCCCATCCAGTTATTCCTGCCTCTGTTGCTTTCTGTGTGGACATGCTCAGTTCATGGAGGCATAAAGCCATGTGTGCCCAGCAATTGTTGTGCTCATCATGATGTGTCTGTGTAATTGTGTGCAGCGCAAAAGGAAAGGCAGGAGTTCGTGCTGCAGCCTGTTCTGTGGTGCTTGTGTTCAACCTTGGAAGGTTGGCACACCTCAAACCAGAGGGTTATGGTCCCATGTACCCTTGTGGATTCATGTCTTTGCACATCTAATAAAGTTTTGTGAGCTTGCTTTCATCCCAACACCTGTTTGAAGGGTGATGTATCCATTTTACTCTTGAAATGCAACTTCCCTGCCCCTCACACACCATAGCCCACTTGTAGCTGCTGAACTACATCCACAAGAAAGTCCTTGACCTATAGTTACGTGAAGAGCAATATTCACTGCTGCTTGCAAATACATCAGTGTATTGTGGTGTAAAGTGCATCCTCAGCAATAGTTGGAAGCCAACAACTCATCTTTGCAGATCTCTTAAGGCTCCTCATTTCCCTAATCTATGGAACAAAGAAGACACACAACTGGATAAAAATATGCCTTCTGAACACACTATGAATGCTTCTAGTGAGAGAGAAAGTTGCCTCCATGCTGTTCCCATCCAGGCACACAAGCAGGGAGCTGTCGGGTGGTGTTCTGAGACCTAAAAGCATTTCAGGTCTGTGCTCACCCTGGTGGAGCTGAGATGGATCTTGAACACCATCATGAATATTTGATGGGTGATGGCCATTAGTTGACAGCTGGGAGCTGCAGACAGTGAGTGAGCAGTAGAGCAGAGAAACACTAGCAGAGAAATGGGTGGTGTTTTTGGTGTTTAATGTGAGAGGGATACAGGTCTTGCTTTGGGGATATCAGGGGGGTCCTCTAATTTTAGTGCACTGCAACACTCAGACATTCTAGGGGCTGAAATTGTCACTGTTTGTGCTCAGTCTGTGCACAGTTTGGAAGTTCTGATGACAGGCAGGTTTTCATTCACGGCAGTCGAGCAGAGCTCAGCCTTGGCACCAACAGATTTGTTGTTAGGAAGTTCCTGACTTGACTTTGGCTCTTCACAAGAGCTAGTCGGGTTCCTCTGGTAAAGTTAAACTGAGCCAGACTGTCTGGTTGTAAAGGAGGTGTGAAGGAGTTTCATTACAGACCTAGCCAGCTGTTCCTGTAAATACAAAACTCATAGTTGTTGTTTTGGAGTACTTAATACATCATCAGCTTTTTCTAACCAATTACATGTGACTATTAGATAATTCTGTTTCTCAGCAGGGAGATGTTTACCAGGAAAGAAGTCACTGATGTAGCTGTAACTTCTGTTTACTTTGGTTTAAATTATGCCACTCGTATTTCATGTTTCCAGTCTCCTACATAATGCTGAAATGGATGATGAGGGATTGGATTATTTATACAGCAGAAGTAAAGTGCAGCAGGATTTTGAGTTGAATGCTGATCCATCCAGGGCTGCTGGTCATTGGGATCTTTTTTTTCCTTTTATATGACTAAAATTTTATAGTAGAAATAACCATGAAAATGTGATTTACAAAGAATAATAAAAAGATGGAATCCCATCAAATCCTTGGTGAGATTAGTGGGTTTTGCCTTTATTTGAAACAAACACCAAATTATACTGATTTCCTCCTGATATTTTTCTCCTGTTTTCACAGGAGAAATATTGCTTTCAAAGAATGACAACAGCTGCTTCAGCAAGTGGATTTGCTGTGCAAGAGGTCATTATTTACAGCTGCCAGCTTTATTGAATTCTTCCTTACATTTCATCCTTATTTGTAAGTTTATAAGTTACTGGAAAGTATTGAAAAGAGACAGCTATGGAAATAGACTCTTCTAGCCAGGGCCCAGGAGCTCTTTTTAGCTCAGTTCTACCCCTGACTGTCTTTGTGATTTTGGAAAAATCAATAAACGTTGCTCAGTTCTGGAAAATGAACTGGACAAGCTGATGGAAAAAAGTATCAGTGTTACTGGATGATGCCCTGAGGAAAACAGTTAAAAAAGGAAAAAAACTTGGTGGCAGAAGGTTGTCTTGGGGGATCTTTGGAGAGCTGTAGGGAAGCTATTAAAGTGGGGATAACAAATTTTAAGGATGCTGGATTGTGCAGGGTTCTGGGAGACACTTTCTAAACAGAGAAGATGTGTGTCTTGTTTTGTTTTGTTTTTTACCATGGATTTAAATGACCTTTGATCTCTTGCAGTCTTCTGGAAGCGGCAAAACAACTTAGGGTTGATGTTTTGTGTGCCATCAACTGAATTTGGGGCCATCATGAATATCACCAAGGGTGGGCTGGTGCTGTTCTCAGCTAATTCCAATTCCTCGTGCATGGAACTCTCCAAGAGGATTGCTGAGTAAGTAAAGTCTGCAGGGAATCTTGTGATCTTGGGGTTATTCTGGTGGGATTTGTTTTACTGGACACTTGATTTCTCTATTTAAGGAAAGTTACTTGGGAATACTGCCATGATTTGCAAGAATATGGAGTGTGGTCTGTTGGAGAGAGAATTTCAACAGCTCAATAACAGAGAGAGTAACTTGTGTTTGAATTGTTCCGTGGCAGGTTGTGATTGGCTGCAGCATTTTGTAGGAAACACGTGGGATAATTAATGTTTGCATAGTGTTAAATCATCATGAAGAAGTTTTTACTCTTTTTAGTGAGGTTTTTTTGGGCAGGAAAACTACATCCCTCCCGCTCTCTGTATGTTTTGGATGGGAACATTTCTTTAGCTTAAATTCATGAACAGCTTCAGCAGAACTTTTAGGACTTAAGTACATTTTTACTGTGCTAATTAGGATGTATAACATTACTGAGAATATTAGACAGGATGGATTTCTTCCAGAGGCTTATTTACCCAAAGTTAGGTGTGATAGGAGGAGAAAGGGGAGTGCAAAGGAACTCAAGTTACGTGTGGAAAGAATTTGGGCCTGAGTGCAGAGCATACTCTGGTCTCTTTGTAGTGATGGGGTCTAGCTGATGCTCACTAGGAACAAATACAGCAGATATTATTCTTCTGTCATCCATAAAATAGTGCTTGCTACTCTTTCCTCTTCACGTTGACTTTTTTCTATAGAGAAGAATGATTTAAAAGCAGTATTTTTAGGTATTGTGCACATGTATGTTGCCACGTGTGTATATATATATATATATATATATGGCAAGAAATATATTAAAAATTACAAAGTGTTACATGATTTAGTATCCCACCATTTTTTTCCCTGCTGCTTGTTCTGAGCTTGACTGGAAAATAAGTTTAGCATAGTCTGCAGTGCAGCTTTGGAAAATTGTAGGTGTTTTTTAAAGAGATGTTCACTGTAATTACTGGTTTATGGTTTGGGTTTTTCCTTCCTTGGTTTTCTCCCACAGAATGCAGCCTTTTCAGTAACTGCTGCATTATATGGGATTTACATTTGGTTTGCCCTTCCTCTCCCCTTATTGACTTCCACCTTTTTTCTGTTCCCACAGGCGCTTGGGAGTTGAGATGGGAAAGGTTCAGGTTTATCAAGAGCCAAACAGAGGTGAGCATTTAATTAGCAAAACTGGAAATGTACCTGACACTGATTTGAATGTATTGGTTCCCCTTCTCCTAGACTCTAAAAAGAGTTTTGCTCTTGCAAATAATCCATGTTTCTCTTCTTGGCAGAAACACGAGTGCAGATCCAGGAGTCTGTGAGAGGAAAGGATGTATTTATCATCCAAACGGTTTCAAAGTGAGTGTTTAAACACCTGTGTTGGCATTTCCTGTGGGCTGTCCACAGGAATGCTTCTGGATTTCATTTTTAATCACCTTTTATGTTTGTGATGCAGTGTAATAAGCTTAGATTAACTAGATAGAGCCTTTTCTTTGTGGAGGGTTTTTGTTACTGGTTTTGTTGGGTTTTTTATATGTACACAAAGACACCTTTGGCATAAGGTAAAATCTACTATTTTAATTTTTAGTGACTATATCAATAAAACCTTCCCCTTTGTCTCTGCATTCCTTCCCTAAGTGTATTCTTTTGCTTATGTCATTCTCTTTAAATTCTTCTCAGCTCCCTGTCTCTAGCACCGTCACAAAGTTAAGATGTAGGAGGAATGTTTCCTGGGCAATGTGTCCTGTGATTCAGAAATTCTTTAACTTTATCTGAAATTTACAAATGCTAAGACTTTTTTAATGGCAGCAGAAGCATAAGTCTTAGTTGGTGACCAGTTCTCCAAAAACTGTGCCCTCTCTGCTGGGTGTGAATACTGTGATGAATACAGGATTTTTCTGCACCAGCTACAGAAGTTGATGTTTCTCGTTGCAGGGATGTGAATACCACAATCATGGAGCTCCTGATCATGGTGTATGCCTGTAAAACCTCCTGTGCCAAAAGCATTATTGGAGTGATTCCTTACTTCCCCTACAGCAAACAGTGCAAGATGAGGAAAAGGGGCTCCATTGTGTCCAAATTGCTGGCCTCCATGATGTGCAAAGCTGGTAAGAATGTGGTTTGTCCTTAAATAATCAGAGCAAGGAGGGCTCCTGCTGTCAGCTTCCAAGTTTAGAGAGATCTCTACACAAATTTGGGCTCTGTTTAAAAATAACTGCCATGCTTTTAATGTGTTTAAAACCTATGTAAAAAGGAGAATGTAATTAGAAATGTTTCCAAATGTTGAGTTCATAAAAAACCCAAGTTTGATACAACCATTTTACTCAGTTGAGTTGTACTGAGCTGGCAAAATGAGTCTGCTGGGCTGAGCTGCTTTGGTACCCACCTCTCACAATACCATCCTTTGCCTTTCTTACAGTCTGGAACAGTTGTGCCTTTTCATTTCTGTCTTGTTTTTTACTTGTTGGATGAATGCACTTTGTCCTTTACATTTGAGACCATGTGGGAGAATGAGATTATTCATTTTCACAGCCTTCAACACATTTTCTACTTCTTTCCTTTCACTCCCATCCCTGGGAAAAAGCAGGCAGTTGTAACAAACTGTGTGATCTGGGTTGTTATTTCGAGAGAAATGGTTTTTGATTAGGAGCTTGGCCCATTTTTCAGGGGCTCAGGATTAATGAGTGTGCCGGGGTCTTGCTGTGTGACACAGGACAAATCTGTGCTTCCATTTTGTCCCATGTCCAGGCTCTTGCCTGCCTCAGTGTGGCACTGCAGAGTCAGTTATGTGCTCTGAGGTTCTTTTAAAAAAGTCACTGTAGAAGCCTCAAAACACATTAATGCCAGTGTGCTTAAGAGGGACTAAAATTAATTTGTTATGTACTTTCACTTAGTGTTCTCATGCAGCTTAGAGATTTTCTGCACAAACAGCAGTGAATCTTAGAAAAATAAAGTGTCTGTTCTCTCTTACTTTTCTTGATGTGCTTCTCTGCATGTCTTATTATTTTGTTTTAAAGGACTAACTCATCTTATTACCATGGATCTACATCAGAAGGAAATTCAGGGTTTCTTCAATATTCCAGTTGATAACTTGAGAGCATCCCCATTTTTACTCCAGTACATCCAAGAAGAGGTGAGGAAGGCCTATTATTACAGTTGGATTTTTTAAATTCTTTTTTTATCATGTCTCAGGACTTCTGAAACAAATCCCTCTGAAAATACTAACTCTTCAAACTGAATTTTAAGGGGGGAAGGGTTGTGTTGGGGCAGGGAGTGGTGTTGGGAGCTTTTGGCTCTTCTCATCCCCACATTTAACTATTGCTTTCCTGAAGAGCTGGTGTTTTCTTACCCATGCAGCAATGCTGTTTCTTAGATATATTCCCCTAACACTGAAAAAAAAATATTGGATTTTCTTGCTCTTGATGTCCTCTTCCTTTCCTATTTCCAGTTTCCTTGACATTTATAGGATGGGCTGCTTGTGTGGATATAAATTTAAATCCCATAATAAGAAACCCTTTGGAAGTTGTAAACTCTGAGAAGAGCCTATTGATTGTGCTCAGAAAATCAGTCTGGTGGGTGGAAATCTCACCCACTGTTTGTTCAGACTGCATGTCTTGACTTGAGGAGCTTAACTTGGGATGTTCTGTGCCTCCATTTCTCCATCTTATTTTTATAAGGGTTTTGAGAAGTGCTACTGGTAGATTCACCTGTACAAAATGTGCAAATGATAATTGTAGGTATAAGATGCATGTTAAGCCTCTGACTAATGGTAATTTGGAATAAAGCAAGTGCTTTCTTCCTGGTGAGAGAAAAGGTTTAGCTCACTCTTGCATTTGAATCCAAGCTATTTCTTTTTATAGCGACAGGAATGCCTCAATTTAAAAAACAAAACACACCCCACCCCACCCCCTTAAAGAAACCCAAACTGACATGATTTTGTTTTGACAGTATTAAAATCTGTTTGGGGGATCAGTTACCATTTGAATTCCTCATTATCATTTCATTTGGTAATAGAGTCAAAGAAGATGGCAGAACAAAACTCCAGGCTCTGGCTTTGCCACAGTCTTGTGTTCTAGGAGAAAATGTTGCACATTTTAAGCACTTCTAACTTAAAAAAAAAAAAAAAAGAACAAAAATGGAAAACCAAATACACAGACACAAGACAAGTTTTGCCTTTATGTGTTGCTTGAAAGTGTGGTTTATGGTCAGTAACAAGGTCATGGTCCTGTTTTGGTCTTGAAGCATATTTTGATTCCTGAGCTTTTAGTGGTTTACACAGAATTGTTGCAGTTTTGAGTCTGACACTGCTGTGCAGTCTAACAAATTTGTAGAGATCTGAAGCATGTGGAGAGAAGTTTTAAAAGATACTTTCAGTCCTTCATCCCTCTGCTCATCCATGAGGGGACATTCTAAAACCAGAGTTAACTGAATGGATCTGATCCCATGGGATCTGTACTGGCAAGTACCTTCACCAGCCAGATAATTTTTAGTATCTGTGCTCAAAACTTGATCCATTGCTGCTCAGGGGGAATTTAGTATCCATCTCAAGTTCCTGGTGGCCACAACTTGCTGGATATCCTGTGGTGGGAATGCCAGAGCTTTCAAAGCTGTGGGAATCATGATGGGATGGACTGAGGAACATGAAATGGAGTCCAGCTTGATAAGAATGAAAGTCACTTAAAAAAAATTTCACTGAAAAGTTAGGAGGATGAAGGCTTGTAGTTGTTCCCTGTTGGAAATTTATGCCTAGAGCTGAAGAGGATCACTGTTCTGGGATGAAGACAGTCCAATCAGTGAAATTCCTGTGATATGAGAATAGTTTGATGTTTCCTCTGTGTGCTTGGCAAATGTTGGATACTTCATGGCTTCTGTTTTCTTTGTGCAAGTGTTAATCCCAGAGTGTCATAGCCCTTTGTTACATGGACTTCTTCACACCTCAGTGTCTTTGGGATGACATTTCTGGCTTACTGACTTCATTTTTGAAGAGCTGAGAACAAATTTGGTAATTTGGCAGGGGAAAAATGAGGCAATGGTGTCTGAACTAGATCAAAGCCTTTATTATGTCAAGTGACAGGCCCTGCCTTGTCCATGCCTTCCGTCGTGTTAATCTTTGTAGCCTCTTGTATAACTCAGTTTGTAGAGGACAGAACATGCTGAATTCCCAGTTTATAGGTGGAGTTACCAACATTGTGGGTTATTAATGTTGCCGACGTCCTCAGAAGATTTCTTCTTTTCTGTTGGTTGAGCCCTTGCCCAAATTCAGATTTTTTTTTTTTTTTTTTATTTCCATGCCCAGGTAGAGCTTTTGGAAATAATCAGTCAGTGTAGTTTGTATATTGTGGATAAGATTGTGAAAGAACTTACCTTGCCTTTGTTTGCAGAAACCCCAATATTTCAGTGCTCTGGAATGGGTATTTGACATCTGACAGGGTGTCATCCCCACAAATCTGTGAATTCCTTCCCTAACAGAGCAATTTGCAGGTATTTAGTGAAGAGTCTTCCATCCCTTAACACTGGGATTCTTAGGACTGGACGTGCTCTGTGGTTAGGACTCTGGTTTTTAGGTAGAAGGACAGACAGGTTCTCTTTAAGCTGCTCTCCAAAGAGATGGATCATCCCAGGGCAGCACAGTGAAGGAAAAGGCTGAGTTTGCAAGGAGTGGGCTAAGATGAGAGACCAGAGGGAGTGCAGAGTCCAGTTGCTGTTGGAAAGAACTGAAAGTGTGAATGGTGGAATGCTTGGGAAGTTACAGGCCAGATGAATCTGATGTGGGGTCACTGTTTGCAGGGAAAATGGAGATGAGGATAAGAAACTTTTGAGAGATGGGGACTGAAATGCTGGTTACATGGGGATCAGGAGTCTGGAGTGAAAAACCAGTATGAGGATGGGGCAGGGGCAGCAAACTCAGGAGCAGACTGTGCTTGTGAAGCCTGACTGAAGCACCTGTCAGACACCAGAGGGAAACCCAGATTTCCTGCCCTCATCCCACTGGTGCTGTCAGCATTTGCAGCAGCATCTCCTTGTGCTGACCAGCAGCCCTGTGAGACTGTGCCTCCAGTGACTGTGGAAGTTCTGTCCCTTCTGATGCCCCATAGAAAGAGTCAGTATGATGTGATGGAGAGGTGTGAGTTTTCTTGGGGTACTCTGTAAGACAATGGGAAGTTGTAAAATGCTGGGTTTTAGTGATTAAAGACAATTTAGGTTGGACCGGAAACTTTAATTTTGATGGTTTCCTATTTCTTTTAACACTTGTGGGTGTAACTCTGATGTCCTCAAGCAGTTACTTTTCTGTTATCTGTACTATAAAATGGGGTTTATAAAAGGTACAGTTTGAAGTTAATATCTGAATTTTCTAAATACATGTTTTTACTGAGCTGTCAACCCTAATCATGTACCATGGATTCTTGAGGTTGCTTTCTTAGGTAAAATGTTCGATGCTTAAAATTCTTCTGGCAAAATAAAGTTCTCTGATTCTTACTGAGTTTAAATTTGTCTAAAGATATGAAGTGGACATTGCTATCTATTATTTACTACAGATACCAGACTACAGGAATGCTGTAATTGTGGCCAAATCTCCTGCGTCTGCAAAGAGGTGGGTAAGATCTGCTCTCTTGCCTTAGAGCAGGAAATCTCTGTCGGGATTTTGTTCTTAGGATCAAGTGAAGGACAAATACCCAGTAATTAGAAGATGCAGCCTTCACATCCCTCCCAATTCTCCTCTGTCAGCTGTGTGGTTTTTACATCATCACTGTAATCATAATAAATCTAAGGAGAGTGAAAAAAACCATACAAAAGGATGCTGTAAATCAGTGCAGTGCTTATGTTAAGAAGGTTTTTAATCATGTTATTTATATTTGTGTGCATTTACATTATAAATCTCCTGCTGTAAACGAGGAAAAGTGGCTGGGAGTGTAATGTCATTAGTCCAGATGAGTTTCTTAACATGGGCATACCTGAGAACATGGCTGATTAGATCCTAAATACAGATGGTGAAACTGGGTTTGCTGTTTGAGATGATTGTGATTGTGAAGTCTTTGGTGGCTGAATGACTGTTCTTAATTCATGAAGCTTTTTATTGATTTTGTCCTAAACTCTGGAATTCCAGTGCTGTCAGCGGGTGCTGTAAGAGCTGGATGGTGGTTTAAGAGATGCTGTGTTTGCTGTGATGACAAACCAAGAGTTTATGGAAAAAATATTTAGACTTCCATGCCAACAAATTGTGATACTCTGTGTTTTCCTTATTTTCTGTAACAAATCACCTCTTGCCATCTTTTTCTCCAACATTACTTCTTACGATTTCTTTTGTTTTTGGCCAGGTAATATTACATTTGTTTCTTTTCCATTTCCACGGTGTCAGTATTGCCTCTTGGGTGGAGGCAAGTGTTTGTTGCAGCATTTTAATGCTTATCCAGTAATTGTCAATGCCAGCAAATAGACAGATGAGTTGCACATCATGCAGTGATTTGTGGGGGAGAGGAGCCCAGAACTGTATTGTTTAGCTTCTTCACATGTTCCTATGAGTATTTAAGGACAGTATTTGAAGAGTTACATTGTATTGGGAGAGGGGTAATTGGATGTTTCAGCCTAATCCAGACTGAAAACAGTCTAGGAAAATACTTTTGATGAAAGCCTGCTTGTGAAAAAGAACCCCTGCATGGTGAAGTTCAGAATGTCTCTGTGGTTTCTGAGCTCACTGGAAAATTAATAAATCATTTGGCTTTGAACTTTATTCAGTTTAATACTGCATTTTAAGGTAATTAATATGGTTTTATTGATAGGATTATTCCTGCTAAGTCATAACTCCTACTGTTTGTAATAATAATTACCTGTAATTAACTACTTGCAAAAATATTATAACTGTATGATAACCACAGGGTGGAAGATTCTTCATTTTTAATTAACTGAGTATCACAATGGGCAAATTATTCTCTGGACTTTGGATTGTTTGGATAGTGAAATAAGGCTTAAGGACAGAGGAGGTGATTCAGGCACAGGTCTGAGGTGCTGATGTTAGAGCAGAGTGAATCACTCTGGATGTGCTGGGCTTGCTTGGACCAGAGGAGACTTGGATGTGTGGCTTAGGCAGGATCCCACCCCCTTGGCTGCGCAAGCTAAGGTGGGATGGATGTGCTAATTTGTATTTGCTGCTTCCAATATCTGGGATGCAAATTCCTATTTTCCTGACTCTCTGCTTTTCCCACTCCCCCAACTAACCTTACACTTCTTTACAGAAATTTCTAATTTTAGTTGGAGAAATAGTGGAGTGTGAAGGAACTTCATGATAGCTAATTAAAAAATCCAAGCTGTTCAAAAATCCAACTGTGGTTTGTCAGGCAGAATGATCATCTGGATCCCCTTTTCCATAGGGTGTCTCAGATTATGTGTCAGCAGGTCAGGGATACTGTGTTTATTTAGTACTAAATAAATAGGTGAAAACTTGTTTTCTCTTTTTATATGAGTATTTTTTTCCTCTTAAATGTAGACAACCCAGACATCGAGGCTGTTCTTGGTTATTGTTAGATAATGCCCTGCTCTAAAGCATGGGATCCCAAGGATGCTGGAGGCTGGGAAGTGTTATTTTGGCTGTTGAGAAAGCAGAAGGGTGTAGTCAGCATTTTGTGACTTGCAGCATTTATCCTTTTACTTTAAGGCCCATTTGAGCACTTTGAAGGTTATTCTGACTTCAACAAACCTGATAAAAACAAGAGGCAACCTATTTCTTCTATGAATTCTCCTAAAATTTTAGGATCGTTCAACTTCCTTCTGAAACATTAGAAATAAAATGAAAACAGGTTAAGATTGCCCATATTTTAAATGAGTTCTTTTCAATTTCACCTTTCTCTGGGTTCATTTAACCCTTCCCCTGCAGGGCACAGTCGTTTGCTGAGCGCCTGCGGTTGGGAATCGCCGTGATCCACGGGGAAGCTCAGGATGCCGAGTCTGACATGGTGGATGGGCGGCACTCCCCTCCCACAGCCAAATATGTAGCTGCTATCCACCCCAGCCTGGAGATCCCCAGTAAGTAAGTGTGTGTGGGAAAGTGTTACCTGCTGGTTTCGTGGGTTTAGGGGTTGGGTTTGGCAGGGATGGGCTGTCTAAAAGGAGTGGTTCTTCACAGAGGAAAAAAAAATCATCTTTCTTAGTGGGGAGAAGATGATTCCTTCTTGCTTGAATGTGGATGTGACCTACAGCTGCATCACCAAAACTACAAGGCATAAACCCAGTGTGGGTGTCAATGGGTGACTGAACTGATTATGTCTGCAAGCCACTCTGTTTCTGTGTTGAAATTAAGAATTAATTGAATTGGTAAAGAATTCAGGTATAAATTAATATAGTTAATATTTTTATTAAGCTTAAAAAAATATTTATTTATTAGAATCCTGCTGGTTTTCTCAGTAGCGATGTTGGAATAGTTGTTGCCTCATGTTTCTAATAGTGGTGACCTATCAGACATTTCTGTAGTTCAAATAAATTATATAAACTTTTTCTTTTCTTTCTCCTTTCTACCCCTCTAAAAACATTTGCCATTGATCAGTGCTGATTCCCAAGGAAAAACCACCCATCACAGTTGTTGGAGATGTAGGAGGAAGAATAGCTATCATTGTGGTAAGTGAGATGCCATCAGTTCTCATAAATCAAATTAAACATGTTAAAGTTTCAGAAATCAATTAGCTGTTCTGTATCTGCCACTAAACTTGGGTTGCTGGTGAACTTTGATAGGATGGGGCAGCATTGACACACTCACAAAGCTGACTGGGAGCTCTGCAGGGATCCACTCTGAAAGCAGCACTGGGACCTTGTTTGCATGAGCAGAGCAGGTGAAATTCTGTTTGGTGCTTACCTGAAGGGGTTCAGGTGCTGCTGCACACCACAGGAGGGGAGGATCAGCCTGTTCCTACTGGTGAGTTTAGAAATGCCAGTGAAGCTGAGATGATGGACTTGGACTTGTTGGAACAAGTCTGGAGGAGGCCACCAAGATGATGAGAGGGCTGGAGCAGCTCTGCTGTGAGGAAAGGCTGGGAGAACTGGGATTGATCAGCCTGGTAAAGAGAAGGATCTGGGGTGACACAACTGTGGCTTTCCAGTACCTGAGGACAACCTGCAAGAAAGATAGAGAGAGATTGTTTATAAGGGCCTGCAATGATAGGACAAGGGGGAATGGCTTCAAACTTACAGGAGAGTAGAATTACATTGGGTAAGAAATTTTGCCCTGTGAGGGTAGCTGTGGCTGCCCCATCCCAGGAAGCATTCAATGCCAAGCTGTGTGGAACTCTGAGCAACCAGGTCTAATGGAATGAGATGACCTTTAAGGTCCCTTCCAACACAGGCCATTCTACAATTCCTTGATGCACTCATGATTTCCCTAAAGCAGAGTGTCATGTCTGGGTTTGTCAAGCAAAAGGGCAATTTTCTGATAGTTTGGGGTTTGTTACACTTGGTGAAGCTGTGCTGTTAGTCCAATGTGCTGTGTTGGTCTGTCTGGTGTGGTAAACCCTCTGGGATTTTGGCAGGATGACATCATAGATGACGTTGACACCTTCCTGGCTGCAGCTGAGACCCTCAAGGAGAGAGGGGCCTACAAGATCTTTGTCATGGCCACCCACGGGCTGCTGTCCTCAGACGCTCCCCGGCTGATCGAGGAGTCTGCCATCGATGAGGTAAGTGTGGAGTCTGAGCCCTGATCAAGTGATTTGGGGCTCTTCTAAGCAAGCAGTTTTCTCCTGATTTGATCATTGACATACAGCATTAAGGATTTAGATGGGAGGTTCCTGATTCAGGCTTTCTTACTATGGAATCGTGTGCTGGAGTATTAACATCCACATGTCTTTAAACTGTAGCAGTGGGAAATGTGAGAAGTGGTGAGATGCTGGACTGTCAATATCAGCACACCTTTCCCATCAGTGGGTGGGATATTTTTGTATCTCCTCTGGATCTGTGTGGCAGAATGAATGAAAGGAAGGAGGGACAGTGCCATTAGTATCCATGGATACATGAAACCTATGGCAACACATGGCTCTTCCTAAGATTGTGATTCTGGCAGTAATGTAAAATGTTATTTTGTCAGCCAGAGTGGTTTTGTGGGATCTGTAAAACTCCCTTTCACACTTCAAGTATAAAAGGTGGAAAACATAACAGAGCTACGTCTTCCTGACCATTTCTCCTTCCTGTAGGTTGTTGTTACAAACACAATTCCACATGAAATACAAAAACTTCAGTGCCCTAAAATCAAGACTGTGGATATCAGCATGATCCTGTCAGAAGCCATTCGCAGGATCCATAATGGGGAGTCCATGTCATACCTTTTCAGGAATATAGGAGTGGATGACTAAAGCTTCTTCCTCTAAAGAAAAACCCCGGGCCAAACTGGAAGCGAACAGAGAATGAGCTGTGAAGCATCGTGCTTACCTTAATATTTCCATTGAGCCACTTCTTGTTTTCTCTTGGTTTAAGTATCAAGGTAGAACAGTTTTAAGACTTTTTTTTTTCCTTTGCAGGGTTTTTTTTTTGGGGGGGGGTTGATGGGAATAAACATTTTACAAAAAACTGTTCTAGTTGCTTTTAGGTTAGTTGCACTATACAGGATGGAAAAATCCCACAAAACACTTGAGGCAAGAATTTGGCTTCTAATTTAAGCATTCCTTTTCCAAAGCTGCTTGCTACAAGTGCTTTAAATGATAACAAAATTAAGTGACTGTATAATATTTGCATTTTAAAAGCCAAAAAGATTGTACTGTTGTATGCAGTTCAGTGATTTTGTAGGAGTGCTTTTATAGAAAAGCATATGGAATATGCACCTGTATTTATTTTCTGCAACAAAGAATAAAGACTTGTTTTGTGTGAGCTTTCTAAAAATGTTCATGTGCTTGCCCTTTGTCTTGTAAACTCTGTGTCCTTAAATATGGCAGGTGGATGTCAGGGAGCAACAGGGACTTGCTTAGACAATGGCACAGATTCCCAGAGAAGCTGTGGCTGCCCCTGGATCCCTGGAAGTGTCCAAGGCCAGGTTGGACAAGGCTTGGAGCCACGTGGGATAGTGGAAGGTGTCCCTGCCCATGGCAATTTTTTGGAATGAGATGATCCCTCCCAAGCCAAACCATTCTGTGATTCTTTGACTTGGGAATATTGTGGGGGGTGTAGGTTCCAGCTGGTAAAATCCAAGTCAGCTCATCACAGGTAAATGGGTTGTTTTGTTTTTGAGATTTCTTGCCTGTCCTGAATGTGTAGATGAGCTAAAAAATACGCCGTAGTGCAGAGCTGAACTTGTCCAGGTTTGTTTTCCCAACCCTCCTTGGGCAGGTGTGCCAGGCAGCTCCCAGCCCCAGAGACTCCAAGTTCCTCACCTGTTGCAGAGAAAACAGTGGTGGAATTGATGAGCATTTAAAGGTTGTTTGGTTTAATCTTTTCATCATGTCCTACAAATGAGTGTAAAGCTTTTGTCATGTTCAGGAGTGAAAATTAACCTTTGTTGACACTGTTTCTATGTTGGAGACAAACTTTCAGGGACTTCAGAGGGTTCATTGACTTTGAAGGATAAAACCAGGTGCTTTCTTTAATGTTAATGGATACACCAGGCTGATTTATTGACACGTGTGGGCACTTTGGATGTGTTAATGCAGGTCAAATTCCAGCTGAGCACTGAGGGGAAAGGTTGGTTCCTCTCACGGATGTGCAGAGCTGCTCCCGGTGCTGCCGCGGCTCCTTCAAAGAGAGGAGAATTCTGACCTGACTCAGTGATGGGCATATTAACTGCACCCTGTTTATTTTATTAGTGAGACCTTGTCAAAGTGTGCTGACACTTAGGAATGAGCCAGACAAGCACAGCAAACTGATGGCTAAAAACCCCAAAACAAGGAATTCTGAGGTGGTTTCCTGTGCCTGTCTCGTGTTGGCCTTCAGGGGAATTGCTGTGTCTTCCTCTCCACAGCTCCCTGACAGGAGGATGCAGCCAGGTGGGGGTTGGTCTTTCCAGTTAACAAGTCTCACAGCAAGAGGAAACAATCTCAAGTTACACCAGGAAAGGTTAGGTTGGATATTAGGAAAAATCTCATGGGAAAGGTTGTCAAGCTTTGGCACAGGCTGCCCAGAGCAGTGGTGGAATCATCAGGGATTTAAAAGCAGTGTAGATGTGGTTTGGTGTGGATTAATGGTTGGACTCAGAGAAGTCTTAGAGGACTTTTCCAGGCCAAATGATTCCATGATTCTGTGATCTCTTCTGTGGAGGTCTCTCCTGGTCAGCCCTTGCTGCCGTGCCAGGCTCTGCCTCAGGCATTCACCCAACTCCTGTTTGATCTTTGCTTTAAAGATCCCCCAACTTTGCCTGGTTTCATGCAGTGCAGTTATGCTATTGATGAGGGCTCAGGAATTTAGGAACCAACTGCATCCATAAAGCTGGACTGCTGGTCCTTTGGCTATTGACAGTGTTGGAGTGGTGGAAAGGGAGGGTAACACGTGAAGCATCACTCAGACATATTTCAACCCTGCCCCTTTGTGAGACACCAAAATCAAGGGGTTTTGGCTCCCTGGGGAGTGGAGAGGGGTGGGAAGCAGTGGAGGCCAGGCTGCCCATCCAGGCACCTTTGGAAGCACAATTCCTGCTGCTGATAATGATAATTCCTGTTTAATGATAAATGCCCTTGGGCTGCTAATGAGTTACTGATTCAGTGACTGTCCCTGTGAGGCTGAGGATGAAGAAGGAGGCAGAGGAATAAAGCTCAATTCCACTGCTGGATCTGTTACCCCCTCACAGAAGTTCAGCGTTACTGACCTTGTTGTTGTAGTGGTTTATTATTCCTTAAACGTTGGCATGGGAATATGGGTAAGAGTCTTTTGTTCCTTTCTTGTTTGAATAGGTTTTCTTTTCAGGCCTTGATTTTCTGTGTGGAATATTTGAAAGCTTCCATTATTTTCTTGTCATTTTCACTTGTGTATTTTGTGTGTTGTGCTGTGTGGAGTCAGGCTGGGAGAGCTGGGGGTGTTCAGCTGGAGAAGAGAGAAGTCTGAGGGTACCTTAGAGCCCCTTCCAGTGCCTAAAGGGGCTCCAGGAGAGCTGGAGAGGAACTTTGGACAAGAGCCTGGAGTGACAGGACAAGGGGAAATGGTTTCTCACTGCCAGAGGGCAGAGTTTGATGAGATATTGGGAAGAAACTTGCCTGTGAGGGTGGGGAGGCCCTGGCACAGGGTGCCCAGTGAAGCTCTGACTACCCCTGGATCCTGAAAGTGTCCAAGACCAGGTTGGATGGGGCTTGGAGCAGCCTGGGATAGTAGAAGGAGTCTGGAACACGATGAGCTTTAAGATCCCTTCCAATCCAAACTATCCTGTGACTTGCTCTGTTTTGTATAAATCCTCTGCCCCTTTCACCCCCTGTGGAAAGGCTCCTATAGCCTGGGAGCAAGGTGGAATTAACCACAGAATTAACCAATTAACCATCTGTCTGCTGGGTGTGAGCAGCTCTGCCCTTTGTCTGTTACAGGGTGTTGAGCCAAATGCCCTGATAACAGCCCTGATAACAGAAACAACGATCAGCTACAGCAGGTTCAGATAAAGACTCTCCAAATTGCATTTATTCTGCCTTGCAGAAAAATCCTGGCCAAAGCTGTGTCCTATTAGCCAACCTGTCTGCTGGGGATGGCACTAGGACAGGAACATCCTCCCTGCTTCCCCCTCTCCAGGTGCTTCCTTTGCTATTCGTGGCTCCAGGTACCTGGGGTGCAGCCACTCTTTCGTGTAATTAAGTTTGAGTTGCAGAGCTCCCATTAATTATCGAGTCTCCTGTCTCTTGGCTTCTTGTCTGGGAGACTTGGGTGCTAGTGACTTGTCTGGCCTTTTAGGGAAAGGGTGCTCTGTGCTGATCTTTCCTCTTCCCAGTCTTCCTGCAGGGTGAACAGGAACCTGTCAGTGGCTATGTCCTTGCTGGGAGAGACATGGCCTGGTGGCCAGTAAGTACAGACTGTCCCTCTTGTGACACCAGGGGCATCAGCACCACTGCCACACTGAATTCCCCCCTGCTTTCTCCACTGCTTGCCCCCACCTTCCCCCACCCTTCTCCTGCCAGAATTTATGTCCTTGGAGCTGTGTTTTCCCTTCTTATTGCACAGAGGATGCTGGAGGTTGTTGGGTCTTCCCACAGGCTGCTCTGAGCTTGGGGAGGGATCTATGGAGCCAAACATCCATCTCCACCATTCCTGCCTGCTCCTGCTGACTCCAACAAACCATGGCTGTCCCAAGTTTCCTTTTTTTCCCCTTTTATTTCTGTCTGATCTTGACAAATTGGCTCTTGGTCCTTCCCGTGTCTGGCACTGGCTCCTTGCACAGGGCCACCTCCAGCAGGGTTTGTGGCAAACACAGCAACGTGTGGCTCCTCATCCTCCTGGAGACAAGAAAGTCAATCCCAAACCCACCAGGGATGTCCAGATGATCTGGGTTGTGGGAGCATCACGTTCAGCTACCTGAATTTTTTGTTAATTTTTTGTGTTAATTTTGTGTGCTAAATACACACACATCCCTCATCCCACGTGGGGGCTCTTTGGCCACGCTTTACTTTTAGAAGTGATGGGGACATCTGTGAGCTGTCACTCCAGTCCAGACCTTATTTTTTCCCACCTCCTTTCCCTGCGTTATCCCCCGGGGAAGCACCGAAGCTGGTCCAGCTGGCACGGCAGCCGTGCCAAGCCGCGGGGAGCCGGCGTTGGGGGACGGCACCTGTGAGCACCTGCAGCTCCTCCTCGGCTCCCCGCAGATCAGATCAGATCGGCGCCTCGCTCTTGGCCAGCAGCGAAGGCTCCGGGCTCTTCTTCCTCAGCCTGGCCGGGACCGGCGCTGCCCGGGGGGAATCGCTGTCGCCGGCTTCGAGTGGAATGTAAGAAATGTGTCGTGTGATTAAAGACAGTGAGCTCTGTCGCAGCAGATGGGCCATTTCACAGTCTCGAAAGGTTTGGGAGGAGCCACGCGGGGGGGTAATTAACACAAGCCTGCTAACTCAGCTTCTCCAGTGTCCTACGGTGAGGCTGGAGTCAGCTCAGCTCCACGTGCTCGGGGAAAAGGACATTTTGGAGCCGAGTTCCTATTCCAGCCCCTGCAGGTCCTAACAGGGACATGACTGAATAGGTCACCCATTCCCTGCTTCCCCACAAGTTGTATCCAAAGTCCTTGAGTCCTGCAGAAAAAAAAAAGGCATTTGGCTTTTGTGGTGCTCAAGGAGTTGGTGGGAAATGTCCAGTCGGGAGCTGAAGGGCTGAGGGAAGCAGGTTCCTGCTGGCAGGGGTGCCAGGGGCTCTCCACCATATCCCCCATACCCAAAAGGGTATCAGGGGTCTTTGAAGCCATTTGTGGGTGTAAATGTGCCGTTGAGGATGAGCCTGTGTCTCAGGATTCCCAAATTTGCTTTGTAGCAGAGCTCGTGGGTGAAATGTGCTCAGAGGTTGGGCTGCATTGCCTGGGTTTGTCTCCAAGCTCTGGCAGAGAGGCTTTCCAGCATTCCCAAAGGGAATGTCCCTGGGACAGCCAAGGACTGAACTGGGAATGTGTTAATTCCTTTGGGGCTCATGGGTTTTCTGAGGAAAGGAAGCCTTGCTGCAGCTACAAGATATTCAAGCCTGTA
Source organism: Trochalopteron elliotii (assembly GCA_024734555.1). NCBI lineage: Eukaryota > Metazoa > Chordata > Aves > Passeriformes > Leiothrichidae > Trochalopteron > Trochalopteron elliotii. Next base: position 5,492,664 of record JANPWX010000033.1, read on the forward strand.
CAGTGCCTGGAAATCAGGCACTTTTCCACAGGGATGTTTCCCCTCGTTTTAACCTCATTCACAACTCCCTGTGTGCAGCCTCTGCTCACGCTGGTAACCACGGGAAGAGTTTATCCGAGGTAAAACAGCTCAAGAGCCTGTGATACCAGGTCTAGGGCAAGCAGGAGAGAGCCTGGCACAGACAGCCCTGGGGGGCTGCAGACAGCGAGACAGAGATCAAGAGCCAACAGCTCAGAAAAGCTGGAGAGAAAACCTGCTGCAGGGAGCAATCCTGCTCTGATGGAGCAGGTGGATCTGACCTGGGCTCTGCTGGGGCTGAAAGAAATGTGCTTTTGCAGGTGGCTGGCTGCAAGAAAAGGGTTTTTGCACGAGCTGAGGCAGGGGGGCACTGCTGGCCCACAACGAGGCGCTCATCCTCTGTCCCTGTGTTCACCAGCTCCAGCGTCTCTGGATGTGCCATCGCTCCCTGCACGGCGTTTCTGCAGCCCCAGGCCCTGGGCTGAGCTGGGGGAGGATCCTCTGGCTGTCCCTCCGAGGGATGTGGAGGATGGAGTAGCCCAAAACTGGGCTCTCTGTGCACATCCCTCAGTGCTTTGTGCAAAGGGAGAGCCCAGTGCTGCTGATGGCAATCCCTGGCTCCAGGAGAGCTCCCTCCCTGTCCTGAGCAGGGTCAAGGCACTGTGTTTTGGGTTTAACAGGCAGGTTGCAGGACATGGCAGCCCTCTCCACAACCTCAGGGCTTCCAGAGTGGCAGAGGTGGCACTGGTGACTGTTGCTGCAGCTGTGCCCTGTATTTCCTCCCACAAATCCATGCCCTGTCCTGCTGGAGATCATTCTTCCATTTAACTAATACTCTTTGTATCCCAGTCATACATGGTGTTGAAAAATCCTACAGCACCTGAAATCATCTTGGTAGCTTTTGGAGCACCAGTTCAGTTTGCAAGTTTGGACAGTGACACTTGGATTAATCTCTGATTGTCCTGATATCCAGTAAACTGGAAACTCCCCTCATGTGTCACATCTCCTTCCTGCTGCCAGCAAAAATCCAGGAGGAGCTCAAGGGACCTGCTGGAGCACGTGTGTGTCTGTGGTCCCTGGCTCTGTGATCTGTGGGGCTCTCACAGGTCCCTCCTGGTGTTTCAAAGGAAAAGGAGCTGGGATAGGATTTGTGCTGGGATAATTCCTTCTGCTGATCTGAACTTGAAGAAGGAGATGACTAGTAGCTTGAGGTTGTCTTTCAGTCTCTTCCCAGGCATTCCCCCATGTCCCCTCTTCTCTCACCAAATTATGTCCTACTAAGCCATGGGGACATGCTTTTCCAGCCTCCTCATGGCTTTGCCCAGAAGGAGTGGATGTCCTCCAAGCTCCTTCTTAGCTTGGTTGTGGTGTCACCTCTTGCCCAACACCAGATGAACCTGCAGATGACCCCTGTGCAGTGCCTGCTCCAGTGGGAACCTCTGCGGTTCTCCGGGCCCTCCTCCACACAGCTTTGTGTTTGGAGCTCCCTGGACACTCCCAAACTCCTCTTCCTGAGCCTTCCCTCAGCCAGTGCTGTCGTTTCTTTGGTCTGCTGAGCTTTCTCTGATCTCTGAGTCAGGCAGGATGCAACACAAGAGGAATCAGGCTAATAAGGGGATTATCTTGGCATCTGGCTCCATTCACAGTAAACCCTACAGACAATGGCTGTTTCCAGCAGTGGGTTGGGATGAGTGTCTGCAGACACGCGGGGCGTTGCCAAACTGGCCCGATGTCCCCATCCCCGGGTGGCCACAATGTGAGGTGTGGGAGGGAAGTGTGAAACTCGGAGCAATTAGGCAGGGCTGTGTCCCCAGGGGTTTCTTTGGTCCTTGCTGGGGGGATGCCTCAAAACCCGGGGTTATCTGGGTTTTTCCTGCCTCCTCTCCCTGCAGATGTTGTGTTTACAGATGGATTTTTGCCCTCCCAAGCTGAGACACTGCATCAGTGCTGTTCCCTCAGCTCTTCTTTTTGGCAGTGGGGATTACAGACCCTCCTCTTCTGGAATTCTCCTTTTGGTGGACCCTAACCTTCCACATTTCGTGGCAGCGTGCAGCAGGGCAGCCTAAAATCCTTCTGGGAGATGGTTTTCCACCCAGCTAGGAGAATGTGAGGAGTCACACAGGCGTCCTAGTCTTGGTAAAGAGCCCCTGCAGACTCCTCTGTACCCTGGGGAACTCGTTCTGCTTCTGGTTCTAGCTTCACCAATTGTTAATCCCAAGCTGTCTCCAAAGCCAGCTTTTATTGGGAAGGCTTTAGCGACAGTTGGGTAAGAACAAGTTTCCAGGTGAGGTCACTGGTGGAGGCAGGGATCTCTCTGGATTATGAAGCCTGACTTCAAAGGCTTCTCCTCTCCTCTTGAGGTTGAAAGAAGTTATTTTATGAATAGGTCATGCCTGGTTTTAATTAGCTTGTTTTTGTATTTGGGATGTCTTATTAATGCCTCAGTCACATCTGCTTTTATTTTTTCCCACCCTTGCAGAATCACCAGGAAGGGAGGTGGAGATACCTCTGCTTCCTCATAGCAGAGGCTTCGACTCATTTGCAGACGACTGCAAAAATGATTAAGCATTGAGAAAGCCAGGAGAAAAAATGATGAAATATCTTGTCCAGGGCTGAATCTTCCAGCTGGGCTATGGGGAAGGGTTGCTGGAGAAGGGTGGGAAAATCAGGGGGGAGAAAACTTCCTGGGTGGTGCTGACGTGACAAGTGATGGATGTCTCTGAGGGACATGAGGAGCTCTGGAAGACACCAAGGATGCTTGGCTGGCACTGTGCTAGGAAGGCTTAGACTATTTTGGGTTCCCACTTCAGGTTGTGTTGGGAGGAGGTGGCTGAGGGGCCTTGGTTGAGGCTTTTCTGCCTTGTCACTGGAACTTGTGCTGAGTGAGGGCTTCAGTTGTCCCCTTGTAGGGCTGCTCAGGGGTATCAAGCTGTGGTTAGGTTGCATTTGTAGTGGGAAAATATTTGAGGAGCCACTGCTAGAGGTAATGGCATGGTTGCCCATGAGTTGGTTCTTCTTCAAGAGGTCATTCCAGGGCTGAATTCCTTCCTGGTGTTGACAAGGGCTCTTCCAGGCCAATCCCAAGTGCAGCTGAGGACACGCAGTACCTCCCTTGGGAATGCCAGGCATGACTGTGGTGTGAAGCCTGGTCCAGATGCCATGGAAGAGGCCCTGAATTAGGATCCTCAAGACCTCTGTAAGTGCTCTTCTGGCTGGTTTGATTTGATTTAACTGAGGTTGTGTCTAACGTTGTGGGCTCAGGTGCTGGGGAATGGCTTTTGTGTTGTGCTGAAGCTGGATTTTGTGTGCTCCTCTCCTGGGTTTTGGGCTGGTGGAGCCCTCCAGGGCAGCTCACACCTCTGCTCTTCCATTGCATAATCCTGCATGGCCCCTCTCCATCACCCAATGCTGATCCTCAGCTCTGTGTGGGAATGTGCTGGGGCAGAGCAGGAGGAGGGCAGAGCTGGGGCCAGGAGGGGTGACATGGGAAATAAAAGCCTGCCCAGCACCTTCCTAATCCCCAGAGACTGCTCCCACATGACAGGGCAAGGCAGCCCTGCTGCTGGAGGAGGGTTGCTGGGAGGTGTGTGAGGAGATGTCAAATCAGAGCCTCTGTCTTGGCTGTGGGAACCTGTCACAGCTTGGGGCCAGGGTGTGGAGTCAGCTCTTCTTGCCTCTTCCTGCCCCTTCTGGCCTCATTCCCTTCCCCAAACAGGGCTTTTGTGAAGATGCCCCAGCTGAGTGCTGAGGATGGCTGAGCTCAGCTGTGGGTGGAGATGTGGTGGTGGCACTGCCACTGTCACTGTGCCTGGTCCTGTCCTCCCATGGTGTCAGGGCTTTTGCTGGAGGAGGTGTCCCAGCTCTGAGTCTCTGCTTTATATCTCATTTCCACCAAGCTGTGACCACCTCAGGTGGGTGCAATGACAGCTGGAGCTGCCTGCTCTGTTCCCTGTGGGCTGGGGAAGGTGACACAGCCACCCCCTGGGACCCTGGGGTTCAGGATTGTCCTAGTGAGTGCCATAGGGTTTTAGAAAAGGCTCCATGGAGATCTGAATGCAGCTTTCCAGTATTTGAATGGCTTATAAAAAAGAGGGAGACCCACTTTTTATATGGACAGGCAGTGATAGGATAGGGGGAAATGATTTTAAATAAAAGAGGAGAGATTTAGATTGAATACAAGGAAAAAAAATCCTTCCCTATGAGGGTAGGGAGGTCCTGACACAGAAATTCCCAGTCTGCCTGGGCTGGGACATTTACCTGTCCACTGTGCTGATGCTGCTGGTCACGGGGCTCTACACCACTGCAGGTGGGTTGCTCAGCATCTGCTGGCCTCCAGTTGTCTTCTTCCATTGAAACACACTCCTTACTTACCCTTCTGCTTTTATTCGATTGTTGTTATTTTTGCTCCTGGAGGTTATATCATTGAGGTTGGTGTCCCTGCCCCATCCAGCCAGTATCTGATCAGCTTTCTGGAGCAGGTGATGACTCAACCCACAGCCTCTCCTTTGTCATTACACCTTTCTATTTGTAATAACTCCTCCCCCAGCACTGCTTAAGCACTTTCCCCATGTGTGTATCTATTTGTACCAGCAATGATCTGGGCTTCTCCTATTACAGGATTATTACTGAGGAATCCAGGACCTGAGAGCCCTTGCTCTGGCTCCTTTCCCTCCCTCTGGCCCTGCCCTCAATGCAGCCTGCTGCCCTCCCTTCCCAAAGCTTTCAGGAATATTTCTTGTCCCCGCTTCCCTGGTGTGGGACCAGCTGTTTTTGTGCAGGGTCAACCCATATGGTGGTTCTGGAGGTGATGAGGGTTTGGAGTTGGAGTTGGAAATTGTGGGTTCCTGGCTCCCAGCCCCACTCTCAGCCCATGGGACTGTGTACCCCTGCCAGGCCTTTGGGTTATTGTTTTGGCTGGGACATTCCCTCCCCTGGTAGTGCCAGTGGAAACACCCAGCAGTGAATCCTCCCTCCTTATCTCATCCCAGCCGTCCAAACGGGAAACAATTCAAAATGTATCCATAACACGGTGGATTTTGCAAGGCTTTGGTTTCAGGCAAATCCCAGCTCGGGTTTTTCCTGCCCACAAGGCCTGTTGTGTTGTGAGGCACCTCGGTGTGAGCTCAGCCAGGTGTGATCATTGCATCACCCTGGTCCTGGAACATCCCTCCAAATCCCAGGCATGGCTGGGGATGGTGCAGCCCTGACTTCCCTGGATGTGATTTAGTGACTGGTGCTTCGATTTTTGACCCACTTTTTAAAATTCTGCTACTTTTTAATGCTTTGGCTGGTGTGTTGAGTGATGGATTCTGGCTGGGGTTTGCAGCAGGTCCAGGGGGAGAGCTTGGGATAGGGAAAAGGACAAGCTCTGGATGGCCAAAGGGGACCCTGCTAAGCATCAGGTGCTGGAAAAATAAAACTGTAGGGCCGGGAGGAGAGCTGAGGGGTGCATGAAGGGAAGATGGATCTCACCTTCATCCCACCTCTCCCTAAATCCCAGTGTCCTGGATGTGATCTGGGGCTGGCTGGTGTCCTCCTGATTTTGTGGAGGTGTGGGGCTGCATCCCTCCCTTCCAGCCATCCCTTGGCTTCCCTTCCAAGCCCCTGGTGAGGCTGCAGGCCCTGTGGCTCTGGGCTGCTCCCTGCCACACCATCTGTGAGGCTGCTGTTCCCTCCTTGGCACCAGACCCATCCAGGAGCTGCTCCCCCTTCCCACTGCAGCTCCCCCACCACAGTGTCAGCAGGACGAGGCTGGGGACAGGTATGGCCCTGCAAGCTTGGCAGTTTTATTGGGATTTTCTGACTGCTCCAAGCCCAAATCCAGTGGTGCTTCCAGCACTGTGCCTTTGTCCCATGCAGGGGCAGCTGTCATCTACACAGACACACTGCAGACATTTATCATGGTCCTGGAAACCATCGTGCTGGCAGTGAAAGGTGAGAGCTGGGACAGCACAGATCCATTCAGAGGGACCCTGTTCCCCTAGCATGGTGGTCTTGGAAATAAATATTCAGTCTGAGCAATCTGGTGGCCTAGCAGGACCCCAGTTTGTAGCAATCACCTTAATATAATCTGTGGTCCCCCTGTGTCCCCTGTGTGCCATTCCTCCAGGGCAGATGCCATGAGACATCCCCCTGGTGCTCCACGTGGGGCTCCCATGTCCCCTCCCCTGGTGACATTCTTGAGGACACCACTGCTCCACAAGTTTGTGTCTCACTCTGAGCGTGATCAAGGGTTTGGCAGCAAAGCAGAATTCCCAGTTCTGCTCTGGGAGTTTTGGTGGGATCTCCACACAGGATCCCAGAGCCCAGGGATGTGCCTGACAGAAGGTGGGGCTGGAACAAGGCACTGATGCAGGGGTGGGATGTGGATCTGGGTACCCTGCTCTGGGTTGGAGAGAGGGTGGCTCATCCCCAGCCCTTCCTGAACCCCCAGCACTGTTGTGTCTCCGCTCTTTCAGCCTCAGAGCATCCTTGGGAGGCTGGGAGCTTTCATCAGCCTGGCTCTGCCATCAGGGCTCTTGGCCCTGAGGAGCAGGAAGCAAAAAGTCAGGTCCCAGCTTCAAAGGCAGGTGTTTAACTACAGAAGATGGTTTCTAGAGGTTGATGATTTCCATCATCACCTGGGGGAGGCTGTGCAGGCAGGCAGGCAGGTAGGAAAGCTCTGACCCAGAGCTGTGGAGGGGGGAGCAGCCCCAGCCCAGTCCTGTGGCTGCTCCCCTGTGCCAAAGCAGAGCCCTGGATGCAGCAAGGCACATTGACAAAAGTCAGATGAGAGGACAGAGACTTTCTGGAGAAGGGACAATAGCATTTAACCACCCCAACAGCAGCACAGAGCTGCTCCAGGCAGAGGAGGACTTTGCCTGTCAGGGCAGATCGGGGCAGTGGCCGCAGCCTGTGCCTTAGACAGTGCCTGGATGTTGGGAATGGTTGTTTGGAGCTGTCCGTGGCTCTCTGAGGCTTGTGTCTGCCAGGTGCAGCTGTGCAGAGGAGCCAGAGGAGGAGGGCATTTAGACAAAGCCTGGAAAATCCCCTCGGGGAGCTGCAGAGCCCGGTTTGTTTTGGCTTTGCTGCCTGCGAACGTGGCACGGTGTTTGCAGGGAGACGAGGGGAGCTTGGCACAGGGAACGATCCAGGGGAGACAAAGACAAGCTGCTGGCTGCACAGGTTTTTCCTCAGGTCTCAGGAGACCTCAGGACCTGGAGGTGGGTGTGCCCCAAGGGTGCTTGGTTTGCTCCAGCTCCTGTCAGGCTCAGCTAATAAAGGACACTCAGTAGAATCCCAGAATGGATTGGAGTGGAAGGGACCTGGCATCTCATCTTGTTCCTCTCCCTGCCATGGGCAGAGACACCTTCCACTATCCCAGGCTGCTCCAAGCCCCATCCAGCCTGGCCTTGGACACTTCCAGGGATCCAGGGGCAGCCACAGCTTCTCTGGACAACCTGGTCTAGTGCCTCCCCACCCTCACAGGGAACAATTCCTTCCCAATATCCCATCTAACCCTGCCCTCTGGCAGTTTAAAATCCCTTTGCTGAACAGAGACTTGGTGATGGCTCTGCCCAGCTCGGGCATCACGGATGAGACAGACTGGGCCATCCCACCCCTCACCTGCCATTCACCACGGGGATTTAATCCCAGCAGAGCCCACGGGCTGCATCCCAGCTTCTGCCAGCTGAGCTCCTGCTGCCTGCAGGGCTTTTTCCCTGCTCTTCCTCCTCGGCAGGCGTGGGTGCCGTGACTTGCCGGCGAACGGCTTTGGGAAGGGAGCAGGTCCGCACCCCCAGGCACAAATCTCTGCTTTCAGCACTCGGCCTCTGCCTCTGGAGAGCCTTTGTTGGTGCCCAACTCCCATGCAAAGTTTGGGAGTAGCTGGCGCCTGGATAAACCAAGTGCTGGAGAGGAGCCAGGGCTGCTTGCACAAGAGCAGGAGGAGTTCCCAAATGCTGACTCCCTGTGAAACACGGGAGGAGGGGTTGAAGGGGGGGGATGTTGGTGGGTGATGCCCCTTTGCCAGCTCCCCAAAAGTCTCAGGTCAGGGGGATGATCTGGGATGAGGACAGGCCTGTAAATTGGTCATGGAAAAATGGGAGGGCTGCAGGGAGAGCCCTGTTCTCAGGCAGGAGAGGATGAATGCCTGGAAGTTGGGATTTGCTCTAGCTGGACTTGATGGTGATTCCCAGTTGCCTGATGTCTGAGGGATTTGCACTTGGTCTAAAGACAGCAGCACTCGTGGGCACGGGCCTGTGGGAGGGGGGCTGCTCAGGAGCACATTCCCACCTCATCCTGCTGCCCTGGAGGGGACAGAGCAGAGGGTCTGGCTGAAAGGGGGACAGCAGGACCAGCTGTGGGGAATCCACCAAGGAATGCTCGTGGGTCTTGCTTTGTCTCTTCCCTCCAATGAGGCCTCTGGAGCCTCTTCCTGTCCCAAGCACCAGCAGCTGCCATGGGTTTGGGGGTGCCAATGCCCCTCCCTGCTCATCTCCCCAGGCTGCTGCCTGGGTGGCCCTGGGGTGTGGGGGGAGTGGGGTGGGTGCCTCCCATCCCTCCCTCCAAAAAGTGATGCCTCTGGCTCTAAAAGTCTCCTGCTGGAGGTACCAGGGGAGCTGCAAGGAGGGTTCATGCGATGCCCCCCAGGAGCAGGGAGGCAGTGGGGAGCCAGGGCAGAGCCCAAGGCTGGCTGGCAGTGCAGCAGGAGGAGCACAGGACAGCTGCCAAGGGCTCAGGGCTCACTTGCAAGGGCTTGTTCATGGCAGACATTCCTTGCCAGAGCTCGGGCTCAGACCCTGGGTCCCACTTCCTAGGAAAAATGCAGTGAAAAGGGGCTTCTTATTTTTTTTTTTTACTGGTTGCTGGAGGTTTGGGGATGGGAGTGCTCGGGGTGGAGGGGTAGAAAATATTTGGCTGCACATTTGTGCCAAGGCACCTTGAGCTGCAGTTTATTGAGTCCAAGGCCACCCAATCTTGCATTTTAATAGTCTCAGGTGAGGTTCTCCTGCCATGGGACCACAGAGCTTTAATGAACAGTTGCTTTTTTACAGTACAAGGTTAAAAGAGGTGGGTCCCTTGAGGAGTCTTTGTCCCAGGACACGAGTCACCCTCTGAAGGGAGGGCAGAATGCAGTTGCACCTGCTGTGCAAAATGGTAACAGAAAAGTCTCTTAAATAACCAGAAGAAAACACAATCAGGGACGATCCCTCCCTTTCCAGGCAGCATTCTGGAGTAGGGATCTGTCTGGGTTTTGCCAACTGACTGCTGGGTTTGGCTCCACTCTAACCAGCTCCCCAACGATGCTTTCCAGCTTTTAACGAGGTCAGAGGTCACCCCAACCTGGAAGAGGCCTATTTAAAGGCTGTGCTGTCCAAGATTATTCCCAATACCACCTGTCCAGGGTGGAAGTTGTGCACCTCTTCCAAGACCTGGTCTCTGGAGATCTGCCCTGGACAGGGATGACTTTTGGGCTGTCCATCCTGGCCACGTGGTACTGGTGCACCAACCAGGTCAATGTAAACAAGAACCCCCTGCCCCAAGGAACGTGGTGGTGCCTGAGCTCCACCAGCTCTGCAAGGCCACCATCACCAGCCCCTACTGCTCCTTCTGGCCCATGCTCTCAGGGGGCTGCTTTTTGGAGTCCACAGAAGCACCCTGGGCCCCTGCAACCTTGTTCTTGAGGTGCTTGGACTGGGACAGTTTGGAGACCGGGATGCCCAGGGGTGTCCTCATCTCCTCAGTTGTCTTCTGGCTCTCGGGCACAGAGCTGAAGCGTTTTCCTGATGCTCTGGGCTTGTTTGGGGGCAGCTGGCTGGGTGCCGTGGGCTTGCTGGGGCTCAAGGCTTTGCTCTGCCAGTAGGGCTGGCTGCCTGCAATGGTCTTTTTGGGTTCTGCTCCCTCCCCTCTGTACTTGGTGGCCCCGAGGGGTTTCTCATGTGTCGGGGAGCAGGAGACCTCCTTGCCCGGCTCTCTGCCCGCCGGGGTCCTGGGCCGGTAGTGGTAGATGTGCCTGCCCTGTTGGGGAAAGAGCAGAGACAGGGGTGAGCTCTGACTGCTGGAAGGATGCTGCTCCCTCTTCAAGGCCACCTCTTCACCAGGTGTCCTCATGGACAAATCCCTCTGTCCCTTGGTCCCTTGCCCAAATTCAGTGGCAGCTCAAAACTGTCTCAAATATTGCCCATAGCTGCTCATCCTATTCCTGACTCTGGTACCAAACACTCTGACACTCCCAGCAGCCACTTCCCAAGCAGCCCTGGCAGTCTGGAGGCTGTCCCGAGTCAAGTCCTTCCTGCCTGGAAATCCAGGACAGGACATCTCCACACCTTCTCTCCAGCAGCAGCCTGAACACCCACTTTAATCATCTCAGCCCTCGTGTCAGCCCTGGAGAGCATTCAGTCACCCAGACCCAACCTGTGGGATGAGGTGACTGCCAGGATCAGATGAAAGGATGGAGGCCTGGGAGAGGAGGTGGCATCAGGAGACAACAGTGAGCTGCAACACCACTGCGGGGGTGGCTCTCATTAGCTGGGTTGAGACACATGTTTGGGTTAATTAATTAATCTTAATTCTGGCCTGGGTAAGGCCGTCACACATGGCTGTGGTCACCAGATGTTTATCTCCCCTTTGGGTGTGCCATGATCTGGAGGTGTGATTGCACCTGTGCAGAGGCACCAGGGGAGGTGGGATCTGGTGAGCCAAGGTGCTGATGGCAGGAGGAGCTGGGGCCAGGAGGCTGCAGACCTGGCTGTGCCAACCTGCCCTGCCTCTGCCGTGACCCTCACCGTGCTGCTCCTGGCAGCAGCTCCATTGTCAGGCAGTCCCAATGTCCCAAAGTCCTCCCTGGCCCTGGAACTGACACCTCCTGCTTTGACCAGAAGGGTTGTGTTAAAGCACTTTAGCTTAGGTAGTCCAAGATTGATTTAATTAGATGCTTAAAATCAGTGTTAAGGTCTGAGATGGCTTCAGGTGAGAAGGATTAAGGATGATTTAGCTTTTCTCCCTCTGAGCTCATCATGTGCCCAAGCTGCGTGGTGGCTCCTGTGGCTCTTGACATGCTCTGGCTCTCGGGAAGAGGTTAAACCATTGCTTTCCCAAGTATCCCACCCCAGGAACCATCACTCTGTCCCTCCTGCCCACCAGCAGAATGAGGCAGTGCTTGCTCAGGAGAGCCTGAATCCTGCTGGGTGCTGAGCACTTCTCTGGAAGCCTTTGGAGAGACTCTGAGCTCTTTGAAATCAGCAATTCCTACAGATATAGCCTATTTAAGACGGTTTGCCTCAAAGCCCAAGGGGTGGCTGTGTTGTGGATGGACATGGCTTGGCCAGAGCTTTGAGGTATGTTGGTTTGAGTGGAGCTGTGGGAGGAGGAGGAGGAGGCTGGACTCAGTTTCCATGTCATTGTGGGCACTCTTTGGGGAGGAGTTTGGAGAGAAGGGGCAAGAGGGGTGGGATGGTGGTGGGGAATGGTTGCTCCTGGCTGGAGGAGGTGCTCTTGTGGTTGCACTGGGCTTTTCTGGTGCTGTGGTGTAACCCCAACCCGTTACTGGTCTGGAGAGAAACCCCTCTGTGGGTTGGGTGCATGTCTACACTGCATTTGGATGACTCCAGCATTTGGGATGCAGTTTGGCAAGGAAGAGGCTGATGTGGGAGAGATGTTGGTGCTGCTCAGCTCTCCTGCCTGGCTCTCCACAGGTCATTGTCCAGTGGTCACTCTCTGCTAAAAACCTGAGCCACGCCAAGGCTGGCTTTATCCTGGCCAGCTACCTGGAGATGCTGCCCCTGTTCCTCATCATCATGCCAGGGATGATCAGCAGGGTTCTGTACCCAGGAAAGGGCCCCCCATGTGGCCGTGGAACTGGTGGGGTGGGGATTTTCCCTGTCACTGAGGGGGGCTTGTCTGGAAACCTCTGCTCTGCACAGATCTGGGGGCTCTGCAGGTGGGAGAGGGACAGGAGAGGACCCAGGTGTCCCTGGTGCTCTCCTGCAGCCTGCTGTGCATCCTGGTGTGAATGGGGTTGTGTGTTTAGGGAAGGTGATTTCCAGAGAGGAATTGGTTTCCAGGATATGGAGAACATGATGTTTGGCCTGAGTGAGCCTCCACCTGTGATTTGGGCCATGCTGGGCAATGGGCCAGCACCTAAGAAATGTGGACCCAGGAAAGAAAAAAAAAAGGCATATTTGGGAGAATTGATAGTGATTTCTGTCAGATTTGAGTTTTCAAGAGTTAATCAAGGGTTGCTTCAAATTTATTACTTTTACACATGGGAGAAACTCTTCCCTGCACCTCTCCATTGAGTGCTGGCTTTCCTAACCCTGGTGCTGTGCTAATTATCTGCCTCTCATCAAAGGGCCAGAACAAGTTACTGCAGGAACACCAGCATACCCAGCCATTCCCAGCAAGGTGGCACCTGGGACCTGGGTCACAGAGCATCAAAGACCTCGATGCTCCTTGCCCTGCAGGGCTTGGGGGTATTTGATGTGCAAGGATTAAAGCTCTGAGCTCCCTGTCACGGGCTGGGAAGGGAGAAGCAAGTGGACTCTGGGACAGTAAATTTAATTCCCTGTAAATACAGATTAGATGCTCAGCTGGGGTAACCTCAGGCAGTTTCAGTGATTTCAGCTGCTGGTTTAGCCTTGGGGGTTTGAATGCCCCAAAAACAGCGGGTGGGGAGCCTTGAGAAGCCAGAATGCTTGGCAGGGGTGCAAGAGGTTGCACAGCTTGGGTGGAAATCTGGGGATCAGTGTCACCACCCCTGGATGGGATGACGCTGTCACCTCGTGCTCCTGGCAGTGGGATTCTGGCACAGAACTGCAGCAGGGTGCTGGCCCTGTGTGGTGACAAGGTCTGGCGTCACCCATGGATCAGCCACAAAGCTGCTGACGGTGGCACTCACCCACAGAGGTTGCTGTCCCTGTTCCTCTGCTCTTTCTCTGCCTAATTATGTGTCCGAGCGCTTTCCCTTTGATGCTAATCGCCCTGGCAAGGCGCTGCAAAACAAGCCTGAGAAGGACACGCCTGCACGCACAGTCTGTCCCCAGCTGGGTGTGATACCACTAGTGATGGGCTGGGGACAGAGCTCAGCGAGTCCCAGCACATCTGTACAGCTGTGCCTGGAGCTGCTGGGCTCCACCCCCAGCCCAGTGCTGTGGGATAATCTTCAATTACCAATACCCTCCCCTTTAACAGCCATGCCCATTGCTGGACACCAAGAGCTGTGGCACGGCCATCATGTCTTTGGTCACCTCTTGGGTGACCATGGCCACGTGCAGGGTGTTATTCTCCTGTATGGGAAGTGTGATCTCAGCATCTAGGACAACACCAAAACTCAGGATGACACCAAAACTCAGGATGACACCAAAACTCAGGATGACACCACACCTCGGTCCAGCTGACTGGGTCACCTCCAGGTTTGCAAACCTTTGTAGGGTGGAGAAACATAAGGTCACAGCAGAACGTCCTACCTGGGCAGCACTGCTGGGGTAGGAGCTGTTGCCATCCAGGAGGATGTGGGGCAGCATAGGCCTGATCTCCACAGCGGTGCTCCTCCTCATGTCCTCCAGGCGCAGGTGCTTCAGTGAGGGGAGGCTGCCCAGGGGGCTGATGAAGGTGCCTCTGCTGATATGAGGGTCACTGAGCTTCCTCTGCATGGGCAGGATCTCCCCGTTGTGGGTGACGTCCGAGTTGGTTCTCCGGAGGGGCCCGTAGCGATCCCTCACCTCAAAGTACTCGTCCGAGATGGAGGAGGCGTTGGAGCGGCGGTAGCTGTGGTCAGCAGAGCTGCTGGAGTAGCTCTCCTGGTCACTGAGGGTGATGTACTCCTCTTCCTCCTCCTCCTCCTCTTGGCCCAGCCCATTGTGGGTGCAGGGAGGCCCTTTGTCCTCTTGTGGAGCTGCCACTGGCCGGTCTGGCTGGACGTGGCAGGGCTCTGTGGAAGCTCGGTTGGGTTTCTCCTCCTGCTTCACACCCATGTGGTTGGCCGGTGGTGGCCGTGTGTCACCCTCCAGGGCCGTGCTGCTGTCACAGCTTGCAGCAAATTTGGTCATGAAGGCACCAACAGGGACGGTCCTTGGCTTTGGAACTGGAGGCTTGACCTCCTCCTCCTGTGGCTTTAAATGGTGGCCCAAGGGTGAAGAGGCGAATGTCCCCACTTGCCTCGTTGCCCAGCTGATGCCTTCGATGGGGCTGGTAGTGGGGGCTGCAGGAGCTTCCATGGGGGGCTGTGGGATCTGTCTGTGGCTGGGGGACAGCAGAGGTGGCTCCTGGTCCAAGTTCTTCCTGGCCTCCATCTCCCTGTTCTTCAGCATCTGCCGGTGCTGGGCGCTGGCCTGGGAGACGTCGCAGACTTTGATGCGGTTCATCTGAGACAGCTTCACGTTCTTGACCTTGGGGTCGATGATGTTGATGTAGCCCAAGACTTCACTCCCAGGCTCAGGGTCAGGCTCTACCCACGTGGGCAGATAGTCAAACATGTTGGCCTTCTCCAGGTTCAGGAGGCCGGGGTGGATGAGCGGGGAGAGCTCAGTCACGTCTCCGTGCCGCTCGCCCCCCTGGGCCTCGGGAGGTGCTTTGCCTTTGTTGTCACTCTTCTGGTTTTTGTCCTGGTTCTCGGATGAGGTCTTGCTGATCTGGTCAGCACTCTTGGCCTTCACCAGGGCGTATTTGGGGTTTATCAGCTTCTTCACCACGGCGTTGGCGGGGGTCACTGGCACCACGGAGGGCAGCGTTACGGGCTCGGGTTCGGGCTCTTCTCCCATGGAGATGGACTTGAGGCTCACGCCCTTGGACATGAGGTAGAGCTCCTGGAACTGCTTGTCAAACGCCTCCACCACCTGGCCCGACAGCACCGTGATGACATTTCGGTCCGTCCTCGCCGCGGACCAGGTGAAGCTGGAACAGAAACACTCATTGCAGACTCTTTGAGCACTGGCTGGTAAATAACACCTCTCCACAGCCCTGGCCTTGCCCAGGTGCCAGTAGGGACGTGATCTCATTGTAAACATTAATAATAATAATAATAATAATAATAATAATAATAATAATAATAATAATAATAATAATGGGATTGATGAAATAGCTCCCATCCCAAATTAGAGTGAAGGGTTGAAATCTTGAGCACAGTGGGACTTGAAGTAAAAATAAAAGGTATTAACAGTGGGCCAGTTTTTCACTTTGGTGTTGTCCCCATCTCAGTTTGGGTTAGTTAAGAAAAGTGACTCCTAAGTGGATGTGTTATTTGTTATGGCCAGAAAGGAGGAAATGTTTCAGCTCCATGTTTATAAAACTTGTCTTTTAGACCTGAAACCTGACCAGGACTGGTCTATTTCTACCTAAGTAAGTTTTCCTTTGAACAAACTGAAATATACTTTGTGTAGGAAACTGACTGGAAAAGCTGAGGTTGGTGTGAGAGTTGGGTCTGGCTGTGGTTCAGTGCTTTGGTCTTTGTGCTCATCAGCACAGAAACCCTTGGTGTATCCGACCACCTCCAAGAAGGGTGGCAGTCCTAGACCTGGTGGTGTAGAGAGTAGTGGGAAATCCTTGGGCTCACTCCAAATCTCCTTGGAAAATCATCTCCCAGTTTAGGAGGAGGAGAGCAAGTCTGGCACAGGGTCCTTGGACTACATGGGTTTGCACTGATCCTTTGACCAACACCTCCAGGGGGTGGCCAAGAGGAGATGTCACTGATTTACCTGTAGGAGCCACACATGGCTCGATCCCCGTCCACAAACATGAACTTCTGGGCCAAAGCCCCCTTGAACTTGGTGGCCGAGCGGGTGAAGAACTCCGTCCCTCCGGTGCTGCGGACGCGCAGGTTCTGCAGAGCAGAGGCAGAGGTGTGAGCATGAGCCAAAAGCTGGTGTGAGACCACCACCCACCCCTCCAAGAACTCCCCTCTGGGTGCTCCACAGCCCCTGTGAGGAGTGGGAATGTTCCTCATGACTGGCTCAGAGGAGGCCACAGCGATGGGGAGATGAAAGAACTCCCCCAAGGCCACGCAGTGAACCATGGACTCAGCTTGGAGAGTTTCCTGCTGTGCCCGTGTGCCAGGCTGTGTTTGCCATCTCCTAAACTCAGTGCTGCTGGTGTCTGTGGGCGAGTGCTGTGTGGTGCTGCTGCTGCCAAACGCTCCCCAGCTCCTGCAATCTATGCAAATGCCACCATGGGAGAGGAGGCTCCACACCTGCTCCCAGCAGGAGATCTGCAGGGGGGTTTAGGGCCAGGTGGTGACCCCAGGACAGCCCATGTGAACCTGCTGGCACTGGGTTTGTCCTTCCCCATGCTCTGCCTTTGCTGTGCTCCTAAATTTGGGTATCTAGTCCTGCTTTTAGGGGCTGGTGGGAAATCAGGCACTGGGGAACATCTTTTCACCCTTGGGAAACGAAACCTGGTGACGTGGGAGCAGGTCCCTGGAATGGAATTGCGTGTCCTCCCCAGGGAATCCAGTGATGCAGGGGCAGCCCTGGCTCTCTGAAAATGTTTTTGCTTTTTTTTTTATCCCCAGTCTGGCTCCTGCCTCTCGTGTCTCCATGGAGGGCACTGGCACATTCCACAGCAGAGCAGATAGCATCTCCCACTGCAAATGGGCTCCTTTTGGGTGGGGAGAAAAAAATTTCTTAAGAATTCCTCCTGCTCCTGCTAGGATGTTGGTAATGCTGTTGCAAAAGGCTCTGTGTCATCACTGGGTCATGCCCTCCATGGCTGTTTTATTATGTGTTTTGTTTTGTTTTTCAAAGAAAAGCATTTGAAATATTTGTCTTCCCCTCCTCCAGCCTTTCTCATCTGCTTCCCTGGACTCTCCTCTCTCCCTGGAGACCATGACCAGGCACAGTCCTAAGCCCATGTGCATCCCTAGTCCCTGCTCCCCCATGCCTGGCAGGAAAATTCAGTGTAGATGATGTGAAAGTAACAGCTTTCCTGACTGTGTTTCCAGAGAAATTCCACACACTGAACGGAGAAGGTTCGGGGGGGAATTTTTTGTGAACTTCATGTTTTTCATAGCACTTTTCTTTTTGCCTGCAGTGGCTGGGGCGAAACTGGTGCTGAGCATCCTAATTCCTGTCCGTGTGCTGCACTGAGGGGGCTGGGAGCTGGCTGGCGAGCAGGCTGGGATGGCAATTCCCATCCCTGCCCCTTGTTATCCCTACACACGGGGCTGCTGAGAGAGCAGCGACACCCACGGCTTCACCCTCTCGGAGCTCACCCTTTACCCAAACTCAAGGAGCAGCTCGGCGTTTTTTCTCCGGGAACAACGCTCCCGGTGCTGGTGCCTTTTCCTCCTGGTCTATCACTGCTGTTCAGTAAAATCTGCCTCTTTAATCCCTGCCGAGGCAGCGGGACGGCCGAGGAGCCGGGCTGGGTGAATCATTCCCCAGGCAGCCCTTGCTCAAGGCAGAGCCCGCCTTGCCCAAGCCGGCGGCTGATTGCCGAGCCCCGAGATAACGAGGGGACCTTTCGTTAACATCTCCCGGCTTAAGAAAGCGGCTCCCAGACTCTGCCCTACTTTCCTCACCTCCTCCTGCATCCCGTGCCAGCAAATTGCTTTGCAATATGTGGCAAATCCCAACTTCTAGGCATTTGCCGAGCTCTGCAGATGTTCTCCTGCTTTTCCAGTCCTGCCACCGGGCTGCTAATGCAGGAAAACACCGGAGTGCGTCAGCGCTGGCTTTTCTGGTCTGGAAGCGGCAGCAGCCTGCGGGATCCCAGACTCTCCAGGGAGTTTGGACTCAGGTAAAAGTTCGGCTGTGTTTGCTTTAATCGTTGGGAGCAGCAATTAAGCCGGCAGGGCAGCAGGGGAAGGTGCGAGGCTTGGCCAGACGGTGCTCCCCACACGGGGGTCCCTGAGCCCAGCCCACCCGGTGCCAGCCAGGTGTGAGGGTGGCGTGGCTCCTACGTGTTCCTGCTCAGCCAGGGGTTGGCCCTCACCGTAGGCAAATCTGGGGAGCCTGCCCGGGCACGGGCCTGGCCGCCGGCGTTTGGCAGCGGGAGCGTGGCCGCCTGACGTCAGGAGCAGCAACATCAACTTCTCTGCCAAGGAACAGGCGAGGCCCAGCCGTGGTGGGCAGGAGTGGGGGGTCTGCAAGCCCCCCGTGGGACTGTGGGGCTGCTCTGGTGTGTTTGTATTCAATGTTGGTGGTGGGAGTGTTTTGTCCAGGGCAGAGCATGGTACTGTCCTGTGGCTGGAGTGACATGGCACAGGGTCCCTGCTCTGGCTGCTGCTCTTAAGGCTGAAATAACCCCCTGTCCTCTCCTCTGTGCCTTCTTCTGCCTTTGCATGAGCACTGTGACAGGGATTTTCTCTGCATCCCCTGCTCACACAGGGAATCCCAGAATCCCAGAACCTCTTGGGTTGGAAGAGACCTTAGATCCCATTCCCTGCCATGGGCAGGGACATCTTAAACTAGACCAGGTTGCTCCAAGCCCCATCCAACAGACCCCTGCATGAACAGACATCCCCCCTTGTGCTTTGCCTTCCCTGGTTTTCCGTGGGATTTGTGCACAGGGGTGATTCCATGTGCATCCAGGGCCGGAGAACACGACATGTGCGGGCAGATCAGTCCCTGCAGCGTGCACTGCCCAGCGCAGTGAGAGCAGTGAGGGCATCCTTGGCAGCTGCCAGATGCCCTCAGGCAGCGTGGGAGCCTCCCTGCTCCGCTCCCGGCCCTGTGCTGGGGCGGAGGCTCCGGAAAAGGGGAAAATCGAGTTTTTTAATTCCAGCCTCTGACTTGCGGGAGAGCCTGGAAGCGCGAGAAGCGGCCGGCGGCTGCTGCTGCCGGTGCTGCCCCGGGGGCAGGGAGCTGGTGACAGCACAAATCCGGGCCTGGCACAGCCTCTGCTGCTCCCTCTCTCTTGCCAGGAGGAGCTGAGCTGGCAGGTTTGCCCCGTGCCCCCCAGCTGCTCCTCTGTCCCAATCCCAGCCCTGGCTGGGTACCAGCAGCCCCCTGGGCTTTCTGCATCCAGCTTTGCTGGGTGCAAATCCACACCCCTGCCCCTCACCACCTCCATCCTTCTGTTCCTGAATTTGGGCATCACCTCCAGCTTTGGCTACAGGAAAAATGGACTAAACTGTTCTAGCACTGGGGGTTGTGATTGCCCAGGACAGGAGGGAGCAGAGCTGATAACTCTGAGTATCTCCCTGCCCTTGGAGGAGGTTCCTTAGCTCCAGACCCTCAGCTCATCCCTACCTTCAAGTGTCCAGCGTGCATGTGGGCTCGCTCACACATCTGAAGGAAGTGCTTCACGTTGGTCTCATCCAAAATGATGTAGACTCCCACTTTCCTCTTGAAGCCAGCATCCAGGAGGTCCTTGAAGATGTCCACGTCGGTGAACATGTCCATGACCACAGCAATGACCTGGAGAGGGGAGACGAGTCTGGGTAGCGTGGCCAGGGACAACCCAAGGTACAGGCAGTGCTTGTTTCGTGAGAGCCAAAGGAAAGGGCTCCCTGTAGGAGGCTGGAATTTGGGGTGGGAGAGCCCAGGATTGCCCCCAGCTCCAGATAATCTGAGGATGGAAGTCCTCCCATTCCTCTGCTGTCACTGTGGAAAGTTTGATCTCCAAGAGAGGTAGATGTGGCACTTGGAGACATAGTTTAGTGGTGGCCCTGGCAGTGCTGAGTTAATTGTTGGACTTGATGGCCTTTGGATGGTTTTTTCCAACCCTAACCATTTCAGTGGTGATCTATAGCATAATCTACCGATGAAAAACCAGTTACTGAGGATGAATCTAACTTTTCTGCCTTTAACAGGCTTCACAAAATTCAGAGTCCAGCTTTTGGCTGAGAAGTTTGGTGTCCCTTTACTATCAGCATTTCAAGGAGCTTCAGAAGGGGAGACCTTTGATGCACAATGATCACAGAATTGTTAAGCTTGATAAAAACCTTAACAGGATCATCAAGCCCAACCATTGAGTGGTGTCCTGGTCCACCTGTCCTGGTCTCACTGTCCAGCCTGAGGTTCTGCTCCCTCCTTCCTCCCAGGCTGTATGGGAGGAGCAGAGCCAGGACAGCAGAGCCAGCACCCCAAGCAGTGACAGCTGTGTTTGTCACACAGCAGAGTCACTGATACTCAAGCTGGAGCTGCCTTTGTACCCAGGGCGTTTGCTGCTCTCCCAGCCACAGCTGGGGCTGATAGGAAAATGGATCTGAGCCACGCTGGGAATTTCACTGGAATGTCTGCCTGGGCCCCCTGGGCTCTGTGCCTGTGGGTGTTAGATTTCCTGGTGATGGCATCACTTGTGGCAGTGAGCAGCAACTCATGAGATCTGGCAGGCAGAGGGGCTGGAGCTGAGCATCCCAGGGCAGTTCCACAGGGATTTCTGCCTCCCCTCATCCCAGGATAAAGCTTAGCATCAGGGTGCTGGCTTGTCATTGTCCCATGGCTGGAAACCTGCCAGCACTCCCATCCCTGTGGCTGTTCCTGGAAGATGCCCTGGGCTGGGGGCAGGTGGCTGCTCTCAGCCACTTGCCCTTTCAGGAGAGCCCTGCTGGCCATGGCACGTGGCTGAGCCAGGGAGGACACCAGGGAGACCCCAGGGTGCTCCTCCCTCCCTCAGGAAGGAAGGGATGGGGATGGTGCTGGGTGCTTGCACACTCAGACACGTCCAGTCCAGAGCTCTCAAAGCACCGAGCTGCCTTTTAATTAGTTTTGTGCCACAGGACGTGGAGAGCTTTAATTAAGCAGAGGATTGTTATGACACTGCTGGCTCTTCCCTTCCTTTTCTGCAGGCAATGGGGGGAAGAGCAAGGCTGTGTGGGGAGCCCCAGCCCTGCTGTCCCTGATGCCACCCTGCTGTCCCCAGCCCTGACCACACAGGAATGTTTTGGGAGGGGCCAGCAAGCCAGCCGAGGGGGCACTTCATGGCTTTGCCACTCGATTTTAACTGGATTTCCATTTATCCTCACCCCGGAGCCTCTCCCCAGGCTTTGCTGTGACAGGGTAAGTCCTCACTCCCTTGTGCACCCACTCGTGTGTCGTGCTCATCCTTGTCGTCCTGGTGGGGAAACTGAGGCAGGAACCAGCTGCTGCATTTGCATGGATGCAAAGTGGGACGGGTTCAAAGCTACTCTGGGAGCTCTGGGCTTGGATTTGCCGTGTTCAGCAAGAAATTGGGGAGGAGCTGAGCTGTCTTCCGTGAGTCCTGGGTGAGGGACACCTGTGGTGGACCTGGCTTGAGGAGGAGGGTCTGGTGGCAGATGATTTGGTGGCAGATGATTTGTTTCTGCCCCGATGCTCCATGCTTGTGTCACTTTGCCTGTGTGCTGTCTTCCCCAGGAGGAGTTGAGCACTCGTAAAATGGGGATGAGAATAGCGCTGACCTTCCTTTTGGAGGGAAAAGAATATTTTCCCGTTGTGGTCCCAGCAGTCCCTTGGCTCTCAGCTGTGGCTCTGAAGGTGTGAGGGAGTTTTGCAGGGCTGTGGGCAGGGTGCTGTCCCCCAGCCCTGCTCCCACAGGCAGGCAGGGCACTGCAGGGGTGGCCCAGGGTGGCCAGTTCGGGCACAAGCCCAGCTCTCGGCCACTTGCCCACGTTTTGAACCCAATTCCTCCTGCTCAGCTGGTGCATCCTGTCACTGCTCAGCTCCTGCCTCCCGCCCCACTGCGTCTTGCCTGCAGGACAGGCTTGGCCCTGGTTTGTCACCGGGATCTCACGCCAATGTGCCAACACTGCCCTGGCATGAGGAGGGCTGGGAGAGTGAGGACAGTGCTGGCAGCACTCCTGATGTGGTGACTGTCCTTGTCTAGGTGAAATCTGCTGCTGGGCTGCCTGTGCTTGAGCCCTGGGATACCAAACCCTCCTGGCACAGAGATAATCTGCAAAGAATAGAGGCCTGTCTGCTCTGGAGCAGTGAAATCCTGTGTGCTCTTTGCTCCCCAGCTTGGGGAATGGGATTGTCTGGAGCAAGCTGTGCCATCTGGCTGTGAGGAGCGAGCATGTCCCTTGTCCCTGTCACGTCTGCTTGGTGCTGGGACATTCCCTTTCCTGAAGCCCTTTTTGCTGCTGTGTCATCCCGGGAAGCTTTTCCATCCCTTTGCCCTTCTTCTGGAGGTGCAGAGGAAATCAGCCCTAAATCTACAGCTGGAGGCTCCCAGTGCCCACACAGGTGAAGCTTTTCTTCCCAGGGTCTCAGGAGCTGGCAGAATCCATTGGATACAGCAGATGTGCAGGTGCTGAGTCCCAAATCCCTGAGGAACAGTGAGTGTTGTATCCCCCTGGACAGGAGGCAAATGCTGCTGGGATTTTTTGGAACAGCTTTGATGAGCACATAAACTGCAGGATCATGTTTTATAGAGGAAGTTGCAGGTCTTTATTGTCTCACTGTGAATCATCAGATAATGACTTTTGGGGTGCACCACGTGGGCATTTAATAAATTAGGCAGGCACCAAGGCACAATTAGAGGAAGAGTGTTGGGATGGAGGAGAGGTGGGACAAGTAACATTAATAATTGCTCTCCCCTGTCGACCCTTTCATCCAGAAATGGCAGAAGGTTTTGTAAACAGTAATTAATAGGGCCTCCCAACCTTCGCTGGAAGTTGCTCAGGGTAATTACATCACCACAATCCCAACCTGGAACCTCAAGTGAAGAGAGCAGGTCACAGTCACTGCTCTCTCCACTGGCTTTGGGCCAAGGTCAATGTTTTCATGCTCTGGTTTCTGGTCAGAGAGAGCCAAGAGGAGAGGAGGGAGATCTTCCTCCCTTCCATCATAGGATCATTAAGGTTGGAAAAGACATTCAGGATTGTCAAGTCCAACCTTGGACGCATGACCACTTGGCACCAGCCCAGAGCACTGAGTGCCACATCCACAAATTCCTTGGATACCTCCAGGATGGGGACTCCAAACCTCCCAGGGCAGCCCCTTCCAGTGCCTGACCACCCTTTCCATGAAGAAATTGTTCCTGATGTCTAGCCTGTGAGCTTTGCAGCCTGAGGGGAGCAAGCAAGGAAGAGATAGCCGTGCCATGGCTCAACCTGGGGAAGGTCTCTGGGGTGAAGCTGCTGGTGCTCCACATCCCTCACCACCTCTGCTTGTTGGCCACAAAGATGGGGTTTTCAGGGAGAGCAGGGCCACAGGATCCTGCCTCTCTTTCTCCCATTCCTTCCCAGGAGGAGGAGGGGATCATTTGCATCTCCCTCTCTGGCACACCTGGGTTTGAGGCTCTGAACTTGGCAGTGTTTGGCTTCATTCCTGCAAGCACCAGGGCTCCTCTGACCCTCAGAGCAGCCTCACATCTCTGAGCTGCCTCACCAGTGACCTTCCAGCACCTCATGGGCTCTGAACTTTGCTGGGCCAACGCTAGAGGACTTTGCTCTCCTGGCCATGGGACAGGGAGAGCACGGCAGGGTTTGGGGGTTGGCACTGGGAGCATTGCAGAGTGAGTGTCTGGGACAACGTCTGGAGCAAGGGTCATCCTCTGGCAGGGAACTGGGAGCCTCTCCCAAGTCTGCACGTGGTGGAGAGCACTTCCACTGCCTGCTGGGATGGGACAATGCAGCAGGGATGTCCCCAGGGAGGAGAGAGCACATGGACAGTGTATGTGACATCTGGTGTGGCAGCAGGATGGTCCCTTTGTCCACTCTCAGCTTCCTCAGCCAAACCCTTTCACCTCCAGGCTGCTGTGAAGACCTTGAGCCCTGGCAGAAATCAGCAGGGTGGTCTAGCTCAGTGTCCCCCACCCTTGGGAGCACCCACAAGTTGTCACCTGGGCTCCACTGTGTGACAGCAGGCTCAGCTGCAGGGACTTCTGTCCTCAAATAGGGGATTGGGACCATGGAAGAGCCCCACTCTCCAGTCCCTGCAACTTCTGCTATCCTGCAGCATGAAGCACTCACCCATGTCTACATTTCCTGAGGCACCATAACCTCCAAGCAGGCTCCTGCATGTCACCAGTGGTGTCACCATGTCTCATCCCACAATCAGGGACCGTCTGGACGGGGAGGCAGAGCCCAGCCCTGCTCAGGGGCCATCAAGGTGCCGGTGATGAGCACAGCAGCATCAACAGTGGCCACGTCCCTGTGTGCTAGACAGGCTCCAGGGGAGGTGGAGATGTGCCTGACTCATGTGCCAGCTCTTGGAGCAGGAGCAGGGTGTGGGGTGACTCAGGAGCAGCCACTGGTGTGGGGCAGGTGGGAAGCGGTGAGTAGGCAAAGCCCAAGTCTGAGGCAGCAGGAAAGACCCGAAGATGAGGCATTGTTTGTTGTGGGA
Source organism: Trochalopteron elliotii (assembly GCA_024734555.1). Taxonomy (NCBI): domain Eukaryota; kingdom Metazoa; phylum Chordata; class Aves; order Passeriformes; family Leiothrichidae; genus Trochalopteron; species Trochalopteron elliotii. The sequence goes on from JANPWX010000033.1 coordinate 5,516,864, forward strand.
TTGTTCTCCCATCCTCCTCCATCCCACGGGATGTCAGCTCTCCCTTCCCTTTGCCCTCGTTGCAAAGCATTTTGGCAGGGAAGATGTCACCAGTCACCTCGACTTTTGTGAGGTGACAGTGGCCAGAGATGGCTCCTGCCCACAGCTCCTGACACCCCCAGCAGCCATTCCCGTGACCCTGCTGCCTTGAATGTTTTTGAGAGATTCATGTTTCTGCCCGAGCTGGTCTGAAGAGGCTCTGCTGGCTGCATGTCACAGGTTTCCCTCTCTCCTACCAGGATCTGCAAACCTCAGCATTATCTCTGGAGCAGCCAGGTGAACCTGATGCATCCCAGCCTGTCCCCTCTGCTCCACAGCTCCCCTGGCAGGGTCTCCCTGTTTTCCTGCTGGGTTGGGAAGCTCCTTCCTTGGAGCTCTCACAGAACTGGATGCACAGAAGTCAAAGAGCTTCACAGCACCAAGAAACCAGCAGGTACCAGTCCCTCCTGCACTTCCCAGCTGGGACTGGGTCACAGGGAAACACCAGCAACATCTGCCCACCTCTGCTGACCTTCAACCACCTCCCTCCTTCCCTGACCCTGCTGCCCACGGGTGATGGCTCATACATCCCCACTCCCTGCTCCTTGGTTTGATGCCACAGGGAGGACAAGTCTCAACCCAAATCCCTTCAGCATCTGCCCAGCCTTGTCCCGCTCACCAGCTCATCCTTTTCCTCTGAGAGCCAGGATGAGCCAGCTCAGAGCACTGCAGCCACCTCGGGCCAAACGTGACCCTTGTGTGGGTCAGTGCTGGACCAGAAGATTTGACTGCTTTGCCCCAGGGTCATGGACTGGACAGATGGTGGACACAAGGACTAAGGCCAGGCCATGACCACAGGGTCAGTACTGGACATCTGGCAGACCCAGGGCCTGAAGCCAGGACATAATCCCAGGTTCTTGCATGCTGTCACATGCTGTCACACCGAGGATAACGATTGTGGAGAGACTGGGACCATGGGCTCACAGCTGGAGAACAGCTCAACCCATTTTTCTCCCCAGCAGTTTTCCCCGGAGCCCCGTAGGGACCCCGGGATGAACATTGCTGCTGTACGGATACTGGGGAGGGCTGTGCTGCCCCCAGGAGTGCTGAACCAGGCCAGCAGCATCCTCAGCAAACCCAAATATCGGTTACAAGGAGAAACTTGCACGCTTGGCCCCGCTGCCTCTGCTTGGGCAGAGCTTCCCGCAGGACAGGGATTGCCCGGCTGGGCAGGACTTTCAGCACGACGCCCCGGGGCCAACCCTGCCCCGTCCCCGCGGCGCGCCTCACCTTCTGAGCCTGGCAGATCATCTTCCTCACCACCTCCTTGATGTGCGCCTGGCCCTCGATGGGCGGCTGCATGTAGACGGTGGCCCTGGTGACGCCGCGGTAGGCGATGGTCTCGGGCCAGCCCAGGTCCAGCTGCGGGATGGAGCGGTCCGACCTCTGGGGCCAGTACTCCAGGGAAGGGGCCACGTCCTGCTCGTCCCCTTGGCTGTTCCCGTCGCCCTCGCTGTCCCCGGCGCTGCTGCCGTGCCGCGGGATGTACTCGGAGCCGGGGTCGTAGGTCTCCAGCGTGTCCAGGATCTTCTTCAGCTCCAGCTCGGACAGGAAGTCCCTGATGTTCTCCCTCTTCAGGACTTCATAGAAGGCGTCGGGGCCACGGGAGGCCAGTGCCTCCAGGGCCAGGCGTTGCTCCTCGCTGTAGAAGAACTCGGGCTTGGACTCGCTGGACCTCCAGTTGACGTGGCTGTCGTCCAAGCACTGCAGCTGGGAGAAAGCCATGGTGACCCCGCACGCCGGTCCCCTCTCCCGAGGGAGCTCTGTGTCCCCAGAGAGCGCCCGGATGTCGGCAATAAATAGGAATTAATTATTCTCCAGTCTTTAAATACACGGTTTGCTTCACCCTCCCCGGCTGAGCGCGCAGCTTGGGAAAGGCACCGCTCCCTTTTCCAAGGGCTCCTGCCACGCCGGAGCTCTTCCTGCCGGGGAGGAGGGTTTGGTTTCTGTCTTGCTCCCGGCTCCAGGCAAGGAAAACGCCGAGTTTACCACAGCAGGAGCTGCTTGACGGGGGCAGACAGCCCCAGGTGTACCTACACCACCAGGAAGGTCCTTCACCCCCGGCTCCGCTCCCTCCTCATCCTCCGCTTTCCCAAGACAACCGGCCGAAATAAAAAGTGGGGAAAGAAACAAAGAGAAAAGAGGCTTAATGCAGGACAGCGAGGAGCAGGATGTCTCGGCCGAGGTGCCGTCCGTGGTTCTCGTTCCTGGGGGTTGCTCGGGGGCGAACGCTCCGCCTCAGCCTCCTGTGCATCGCCCTGGCAGCTCTGGGCTCGGGGCTGTGCCAGCGCGCAGTGCCGGGGCCGGACAGGTAACAGCAAGAAGTGAAAAGAGGAAAAGGAAAAGAGTGATTCATCCCTCCGCCCTGCCCCACCTGTAGTCACATGCTGCCTTCACACGTTCCCTGCCCAGCCCGATTAACTCTTTCGGCTGATGCGCCCTTACACCTGCGGATCCGAGCCCCCCGGAGCCCCCCGGAGCGGGCGGGTGCGGGAGGGTCCTGGGCGGCCCCAGAAGGCTTTGGGTGTTTTGTCTTTTTTTAAAAAAAGCCTCTCTCCTCTGAGATTCCCCCCTCTCGCGATGTGCTGGCTGGTAAGTAAATATTTTCCAGGAAAAGAGCTCTGTCCTGTGGTTAACCCCTCCTGTGCTGGTGCAGGAGCTCGGAGCCCGGGTGGGTCCTGGGGGGCAGCACCGAGTGGAAGCTGTCAGAACGGTTCAAAGCTGCACTGAGGCAGGTTTAAACTGAATATTAGGAAGCGTTTCTTTGTGGAGAGGGTGTTCCAGTCCTGGAACAGGCTGCTTAGAGAGGTGGTCAAGGCCTCAAACCTGTTTAAAAGCCATTTGGACAATGCCCTTCATTTTTTGTCGGCCCTCAATTGGTCAGGCAGTGGGACCAGATGATTATTGAAGGGCTCTTCCAAATGAAACCATTTATTCTATTCTGTCCTGTCCTGTCCTGTCTCCTCCTCTGTGGGGTTTGCAGCATGGTCACAGTAACATCACCACATCTGACCATGACAGATTTCATTAATAACTGTGAGATGGTCAAAAAACCCCACCCTGCATTCACCACTCAGTGCTCACAAACCAGAAATGTGGAAGCTCTCTTGAACTTTTCTCTTGGAAGCTCAGCTGAAGACGAATTTCAGGAATTGGGGTCAGATCCTTGTGCCAATGCAAAAAAGGGAATTGCCACGGGCTGTGTGTCTGTCCCTGGCGTTGGTGTGGCTCATCTGCATTCACAGCCAGGGGAATGGGGGCCCTGCCTGAGTCAGGCTCCCGAGGCAAAGCCGCCTGTCTGTCCGGGTGCTCGGCCATCAAAGTGCTCCTCTCTGCAGGCCCTGCTCGTCCCACAGTGACAAATCCTGCCTGGGCTTGTGCCCAGCCCTGGCCTGGCCTGTGCAGGACGTGGCAGCAGGGCTGGGGGACACAGAAATGTGACGGCTGCTTGTTGGGATCACAGAATTATTAAGGTTGGAAAAGATCGCTGAGTCCAACCCGGCAATGCCAGGTCCAACACTGCACAGTGTCCCCAAGTATCACATCAGCTTGGGGGAGATTGGTTTGGCTCCAAAAGAATATCAGCTCAGCAGGTGTTTCAGGTGGAGCTGGTGGCTTTATGACTGGCCCTGCAGGGATTTCCAAGTGATGGGATGACATCCCCACGCTGGTGCAGCAGAGATGGAGGGAGCTGGAACCAAACCTGAGTGGTTCCAGCTTTGGTTTCCAGATTTTAGGTTAAATCCCAGAGCTGTTGGCAGTGATGGGGACAGCAAATGGGACAGAGGTGAGCACTGAGCCAGCACCCAGGACCTTTTTGGGTATGATGGGAGATGGCCCAGATGGGTGCTGCAGTGTGGGTGTGTGTGGCGTGGCAGGAGCGTGTTGTGGTTTTCGCCGCCTCAGCCACCTGCTCCAGGTGTTTTTATTGTGCCAGGAGATTTACAGACTCTTTCACGGGGTGTGTGCATTAATGATTTATTGCATGTGGGGTAAATGCTGCATCCCAACCAGTGTGTGCCATGTGCTGGCTCTGCTGGTGGGGGCGGGTTGGGGTGGCAGAGCCCCACACCTGGAGCAGCTTCACCTGATCCTCACGAGGGGCGATGACACCTGGGTCCCCCATCTCCCCATGCCAGGGGTTTCTTCACCCCACATGGTGAATTTAGCCCCTGAATTGGGTGCAGCCCCTGTTTGCAGTGGCCAAGCAGGTTGGTCCTCGTCATTGCAGGCAGTCCCCGGGTGGATCCAGCTGGACAGGCAGCACCCGCTGCAGACACGGTCTCTTTCCTGAAGATGGAAGCATTAATTACAAGGTCCTAATTAATTTTCCATTTTTAGCAGAGGGCCTAAAAGTGAGGCAGTGGGGTATGACCCTGGGCTCTGCTCCTGGCTCAGGGGCTTCCCACTCACTCTGAGGTCCCACCAAGTGTTCATTGGTAGAGCTGAGGCCTGGGGCTGGCATTTCACCTGGAGTACAACATCCAGACACTACCTTGCCCTTTGGAACGTTTTCCACCCTCCAGCCACCAATGATTTGCATGGAGCCGTGCACAACGTGGTGTTTTAGAGAGGGGAAACTGAGGCATGGAGCGTTGATGGCAGCTTTGCTCACGGCTGCTGCAGGAAGGAGTCACCAGAGCCCCAGTGCTGACTCTGACCTTGGGGAAAGGCGGCCCAGGTTGGACTTTTTGGCATCCTTGGGATGTGCTGAGCACGGCCTGTGGTCTGCTCACAACCGAGTCGTGCTCCCATCTCACCTCACGCTCCTTTGTGGAAAGTCCCAAAGTGTCCCCACTGGTGTTTGAGACAAACTGGGAGGCTGAGGTGGAGGTCACCAGGCAGGAGAACCAGGACAATGCTGCCAGTCCTGTGCAGGACTTACCCGTGCTCGTCCCCGTGCTCCTGCCTGGGCGGGTGCAGCCCATCCATATTTATAACTGACATTAATTTCCATCCATTTCAATATTTTATGGGCATAACAATTAAAGAAAAAAAAAAGGGGGGTGTTTCAGTGCTCGTTGAGACATAAGAAATAATTGGGTGTTGATGGTCCTGGTGACCTGCCATGCAAGTCCAGGGAGCTGCTGGTGCTGCCCATGCCCAGGAAATTGTCACAACGGTGCACGAACCCGGCTGGCCCCGTGGGTGGGGATGGGCAGTGCCTGCTCCGGGGCTCTGCTGCCTCCAGCAACCCCAGGACCTGGTGGGGCTCTGGAGATCCCTCCCAGGGCAGCTGTCACTGGATTTAATGTGAGAATAGATCCAGCCTGCACTGGGCAGGGTGTGGGCAGCAGGAGGTGAGGGGTGGGATGGATCCTGCTGTGTTGGAGGGGAGGGTGGGAATGAGGTGGGTGAGGCAGGAGTGGATTTTCACGTGGCATGTGCTCTTTGCTTCTCCACCCTGTGTCCTGCCAAGGTCTGGGCATTGTGGCCATGCCAAAGGGTCAACATCTGCCCACTGGGAGGGGGCGTGAGGGGGGTGAAGGGGCTCAGAGTTGGCCTCCACCTTGTCAGGGGTCTCTAACATGTCACCTGCCTCTGTCCCTCAGACACTGTGGCTTGTGTGGACCCCGAGGAGTGCATCCGTGTGTGGGGCCGCCATGGGCTGCTCCAACATCATCTGCCCCAAACTGGTGGTCGAGCTGATGTCCAGCAGTAGGTGGGTGCCAGGGGGTGACTCCATCTCCACTGGGCTCTGCTGCACCCCGGGGCTGCTGCCAGGGGTGGGATGTTGGGGGGAACCTCATGGGAGGGTCTGTGTTGGGGGGACCCCACGGATAGTCTGGGGGGGTGTCTGTGTTGAGAGGGAACCCCACGGATGGTCTAGAGGGTCTGTGCCTGGTACAGCCCATGCAGCCCCCCTGAGGGTCGCTCCAGTGGTGAGGTCAGGGGATGTGAGGTCCCAGGGTGCAGCTGAATGTTCCCAAACTCCATCCTCCCACCTCAGGGGAGATCCCAGCGTGTGGCTGCAGAGGGGTCAGCACCACCCCGGGATGATCCTGTCCCATCCCATCCCTCCCTCGGTTCAGCCGCTCCCTCTCTCCCCCAGGGCTGATGATCACGGTGATGAGGGCAGCGCTCGTGTCATCCCTGACTTCCATCTTCAACAGCACAACAGCACCCTCTTCACCACGGACATCTGGAGGAAGCTGCGGCCGCGGGCCGGTGACCGGCAGCCGCTCCTGGTGGGCCGGTACCGCCCGGGGGTTTCGGGGGCACCGGGGTTTTCGGGGAGACCAGTGGAGCCGGTCGAGCCTGCACAGCGCCTCCACTCAGCCCGGCTTGTGTCAGGAAAACAAGCCCTTGGATTATTTTATGGATGAAAGCGCTGGAAATGCAGACGGGGCGCTCGGTGCAGCCTCACCCCGTCGCCTCCAGCCCGGTCCCGTCGGGAAGCTGCGACTGCTCCCGGCCGGGGTCACACACCAGGGAGCTGGGGCGGGTGGCAGAGGGCAGAGCTGCCCGCACATCCCCGGCCACGGTCACACAGAGGGGACCTGGGGTGGGTGGCAGAGCCCGGAGCTGCCCGCACATCCCTGACGGGGGTCACTCACGGGGGAGCTCGGGCGCGTGGCAGAGCCCGGATCTGCCCGCACATCCCCGGGGAGTCGGGGTCACACACCAGGGAGCTGGGGCGGGTGGCAGAGCCCAGCGCTGCCCGCACATCCCCGGGGAGCCCCGGCAGCGCCCGCGGAGCCGCGCTCGGGGCGGCGCAGTCAGCGCCCGGGAATGCCCCGGCACGGTGCCACGGAGCCAGGAGCGTCCTCGGCTGGGGAGACAATAACAAGGAGAGAATCTGGGTCACGGCTTTGGCTGCACTGTGCCAAAGCTTGGCTGGACCAGCGGCTGCAGGAGCCGGTGTTTCTTGGCATCCTCCATGTCCAGAGGGTGAGGAAGGGATGGGCAGCGATCCCGGGGGAATGGGGGTCCCGCATTGTTCCCCTTGGGAAGAGAGGCGCTTGTCTTGGGGCTTGCTCAGCCCCTCCCTGGCACTGGCTTCGCTGCCGGTGACAAGGGTGTGGCAAGGCAGGACAGCTTTCCCGAGGATGGATAATGAATGTTTGCGAAGGGCTTTGCCCGCCCGGGGCGGGAGTCGCTGCTGCGGTGGATCCCGGGCAACTTCCTCAGTGCCGGGTGATTAGTGCGAGCAGGACGCTGCGGATCGTAGGGGTAGAGCCAAGGAAATGTGCTTGAGAGAAGGAAAAAAAGCTGTTTAAGCTGCAAGTTTGAGGTTTTCCTCAGGGTGGAGAAAGGTGGGTTGGGTCCTGAGTAGTTGTCACGGGGTCCCAACTGCCCCCACACCTACCAGGGTGGGGATGCCACATCCTGGGATCATGGTTGGGCTGCAAGGTTCCTTAGAGATCATCTCATTCCAGCCCTGAGGAAAGGGCTTTGATTGTGGGGTGGCAAAGAGCTCCAAATTCCCAGACCTGGGGGTTTGAACTCCTGCTGCAGCCGTGGTGCCTGGCTGGAAACTCCTGCTGGTGTTGGATGCTGCTCCATGCCGAGGTGGTGGTGTGGGGATGGGAACACCTGATCCTTCCCCAGCTCCCTCAGGCCAGGCTGTGCTGGGTGCTCTCTCCATTCCCTGCCCGGATCAGCAGCCTCGGCACACCCAGCCCTCGCCTCACTTCCACATTCCTGCTTTTCCATGATCTTTTAGCCTCAAGACCAGGTTGGACAGGGCTTTGAGCAGGTCTAGAGGAAAGTGTCCCTGCCCATGGGCAGGGGGTGGAACAAGATGGGCTTTAAGGTTCTTTCCCATCTAAACCATTCCATTGTTCTTTGATTCTATCCTCTGTGGCTCACAGGCATTCCAGACAGAGGGATTTCTCCTTCCCCATGGAACAGGGTGTGCATTTTACACTCAGGCTGTTTCCCCTTCCTGCAGCACCCAGCAGCAGAGGGAGTTCCAGCTAGAGCTGCTTTCATGGCTTGAATTTCCTTTTATTTTTTTCTTACTTCTGCTTTTTGAGATGAGCAGATGGAGATGCAGGAAATTTTGTGGAGCTGTAAATAAGCTGGGCTGAGCTATAAATACAGAAGCTTTGGTGTGAGCCCAAAATCTGGGGTCTGGCCAACGCTTCAGAGTAGGGTGATGCTGCAGGGGGTGGCTGGGATGGGGTCAGGGTGATGCTGGGGACTAACACAGCCCTCTGTCACAGCCTGGCTGTGTGACCTGAGCATGGGGCAGCTCAGCCCATGTCCCCAGCTCTCAGCTGGGTGTCTTGGCTGCACATGGGGGTGCTGAGGGCATCACCCAAATCTGGCCAGAGCACCCAGGCTTTGCCCATGGTGGCTTTTCACAGTGGAAGTGTCCATTGCCTGGTGTTTTCTTTTGGGGGGTCCAATTTAGCAGCCCCCAGGGCTGGGCAGGGCCCTGGGAAGTGCTTGCCTACCTAAGATGGAGCAGGGGGTGGCATCATTGTCATTCCCCATGGGGACATCACCCAGTAGCACCTGGCCAGCTCTGGGACCTGACTCCTGATTTTGGGGATCCTCCACAGCCTGATGTCCTGATGTGTATCAATATTTTCTGTTATGCCTGTTATGCCTGGCACCCTGAAAGCCCCTTGGGGTGGGGAATTGGTGCTTGGAGAGGGGAAAAATGAGGATTTGGGTGGGATTTTTTATTTGTTTGGGATGTGATGTTTAAATCCACTGGTGCAGCGAGTGGGGTATTCTGAGCACTGCATTCCCTGAGTGCATCCCAGGGGGTGTGAGGTGTGGGGGATATTTGTGGGGGCAGAAAATCCCTGGGAGGGGTTTGAGACAGGTATTGGGGTGGGGAAATGGGGGCTGCAGGGAAGCAAAACCACAGTGAAGCAGCACCTGCCTAAATAGAGGGACAGGACCACCTTGGCAGTGCTGGAAAAGGAGCAGCTGCACTCGAGGGAAACACACAAATATATTTTACCAGCCCTAAATAAAAAATGATATAAAAATGTGCCACAATTTGCAGCTATGAACAGCACCTGCAGGATGGAATCCTCCTGGATCAGCCTTCCCTGGTACCAAGTTCTGGAATTCCTCCGTGGAGTTATGGATCCTGGTTGTGTCCTGGCTGCCTGCAGCCCTCCCTGGAGCTGGGGCTTTGATTTGGAGAGGAGGCAAGGTTTGGGGTTTTGGGTTCACTCCCTCTGTTGCTGTCCTCCCACTGGATTGTGGCTCTGGAAAAGTTTTTATGGCCGTGGTTGAACAGCCCACAGTCCCTCCCTGGGGAGCAGCACTGCCAGCCCCATCCCTGGGCTGGGGGTCACGGAGCTCTCGGGGTCAGGGGAGCCACAGCTGAGGTGTCACATGGCACAAGGGCCAGGCACCATGCTGGGGACAAAGGGACACGAGGCAGCTCTGGTGAGTGAGTGGGGACAGTGGGGCCGGGTCCTGCCCAGTCCCTGGCTGTGGTGACGGTCACTTGTGGATGGGGTGGACGTAGCTCCGGGGGAAGAGCCCAACACGGCCGTAGATCTTCCCCTGCCACCAGCTGGGGTCGGGGCAGCCCAGGACCTCAATGATGTCCCCACGCAGGAAGGGCAGCTGGGAGCCCTCCTGGGCTGAGAAGTCGAACTGGGCTTGCACAAATCGGGGTTTCTTCACCTGCAGGGAAGCCGAGGGCAGGGGTTGGCAGGAGGAGAGGGGTCCCCATCTGCCATCCCCCCCAGCGGGTAGCACTGCCTGTGTCCTCAGGGTGATGGGGACACTGTCCCACCACGGGATGAGGATGAGCCTTGGGATGCCTGCTTTGAGGAGACAGGAGCTAGAAAAGGGAAGAGTGGAGTGCTGGGTGCAGGGGAACACCCTAGGGTGCAGGGGAACACCCCAGGGCATAAAACTCCCTGTTCTCGCTGCTGGGAGACCCAAGGTGGGTGCCCAGGGGACCCTTGGAGGCAGCTGGCACCCTCTCCTTCCCAGGTCCTCCCAGGTGCTGGAGCCTTCCCCATCCCAATTCCCAAAGTCCAGTTTTGCCACCTCCACAAGCACTGCCCCAAGGCTTGGCTTTGCTGGAGTTTGGCTCTGCCCTGTCCTGATCTGGCTGGGCTCTGCCACCTGCCCTGGGCATCACTCCTGGCCAGAGGGACAGTGATGTGTGCCCTGCCCTGCCCTGCCCTGCCCTGCCCTCCCCTGCCCTGCCCTGCCCTGCCCTGCCCTGCCCTGCCCTGCCGAGCTGCTCCAGGAGCTCTTCCTCCCTACAGCACTGCTTGTCTCAGGCTGCCTCATCCTCCCCTGCTCCTCACCCCCTTGAACTAAAGGATAAATGCCAACCAGGGATGTCCCTGTCCCCTTCTGCAGGGACAGGGCCTCGAGGGGGCTCACACAGGTGTTTGGGACCACTGGTCCCATCCATGGGGGTACCTTCTGGGTCTGGTCCTCATCCCACAGGAAAATCTGTTGGTCTTTGGAGATGGTGGTCGTCCTGTAGAAATCCACCAGCTTGTTGAGGGAGTTGAACTTCTCCTCCCAGAGGAAATATCTGCCATTCCTCTCCCTGAGCACCTTGAAGTGCTGGACGTGCTTCCCGTAGCTGCAGAAGGAGGATGGATGTCACCCTGGGGACATCCTGGCAACATCCCCTGAGGTGGGTAAAGCCTGGGGGTGCTGGCAAGGTTGGGGTGAGCCCATGGGTCTCCCTGCACCTTTCCTGCCATGGTGACAGTGGCACTGGGGTCATTCCTGACCCTACAATGAGGATCCACAGCTGAGCCCTGCCACAGCTCACCCCACAGGCAGCCACAGCTCGGTGCCCAGCCCTGGCACAGTGGGGCTCAGGGATGGCAGTGTGACAGACACGAGGAGGGAGGGTGGCTTTGTCCAGGGCCACATCTGAGTAAGGTGTGGTGAGAGCTGGAGGTCTGGGCACACACCAGGAGCCTGCAGAGGCTGGGATTGTGCTCTTGGGGATCCCCGTGGTGCAGGGGGACGGGGCAGGCAGGATTTCCCTCGCTGTCACCCCACAGGGTGAGAGGTTTGGGATGCTCACACTGCGAGGCCCCGGCGCTGCCCCCGGGCAGGGGCAGGACCCGGCCGCACTGCCGGTGACGCCCGGCACAGCACGGCTCCCTTTCATTAGGGGCAAGAAACTCCCGAAACGTTCAATTAGGGATTAAAAATGTGAGAAAGCACCCGGCCGGCCTGGGGCCGCCCCCTGATCCCTAGGCCGGGGCAGGGAAGGGGTGAGCTGCCCGAGGACAGGCTCTGCTCATTGTACAGCCAGTGCTGAAGTCCTGGGGATGCTGCAGCCCTTCATCCGTTCATCCCCTTCATCCCCGGGGATGCTCCGGGCTTTGTTCCCCCGGGCTGTGCGTGCAGCTCGGCCCCAGCCCCGTCATTACCCACGGGGTTGTGTTTAGGGCTGTCCCTGCGAGGGACCCCAAAGCCAGGCAGCGGTACACGGAGCAGGAAGCAGCGGGGATGGAGGCGGAGCTGAGGAGGAGAGGAAGGAGGGGAAGGTGCTTTGCGAGGCTGTGCTGGATGTGTCGGGGACGCGGCTCCGCAGCCCCTCCGAGGTGGTGCCAGGACAGGACAGGGTGCTCAGCCCTTCCCCAGCACACACGAAGGTGCCCCGATGTCCCCAGAGCGGGGGCTGCAGGGACCCCTTCCCCTCCTGCCGCGCGTCCCAAAGGCACTCACCTGACCGAGAGGGAGAACTCTCCCGGGGCGCTCTCGCTGTCGCGGATCAGGAAAGCTCCCAGGTGATTGCGCTGGAGCAGCCGCTCCTCTGCCAGGTGCCGGGAGATCCTGCCCGCGTACCACCTGCGAGGGGCACCGGGATGAGCCACGGGCACCCCCGGGGATGCCCCGGCGCCGCATCCGCACCCTGCGGGGTGGAGGCACCGAGACTCCCAGGGGTCTCCATCGGGCTCCTCACAGGCTTGGGACCCTCCCCCGGCAGTTTCTCCCTTCCCTTCCCCTCCTGGTTCATCCCGGCATTTTCGGGGGGCACCGCGGGCTGCTGTGGGCGCGCTGCGTCACCGACAGCCGCGACCGCATCCTGTCCCCTGGCCTGTCACCTTGCCTGTGACACCGCGCCTCGGCTCCGCTTTCCTGCCTGTCCCCTCCTCCTCCTCCTCGGCCCCTCGTGGGAACAGCCCTTCCAGGTGCAGAGCAGAGAACCCTCGGTGCCAGGATAAACAAACCCCTCCTGCCTGCCCTGCCGAGCTGCAGGAGCAGAGTCCCCGTGTCCCACCCCTGCCAAGGCTGTGCCCGGGAATTTCAGGTCCTTGGGCTGTGAGGATTCTCTGCTGCTGTAAAAACGGAATGAACAGCCAGGGAGTTTAGCACAGAGGCAGCCCTCCAGGTGCTGCATGGAAGAGGCTGTGTCTTGCCCATCCCGGGTGTTATCCCAAGCTGTTGAAGCAGTGGGATGTGCCCTGAGCTGCCCCAAGCCCACACGTTCACTCTGGCATTTAAATGTGATTTACCAGGGGCTAAGGATACATAAAACACAGGTTCAATCAGCGATGGATTAGGCTGGGCTTTAATAACGCCGTAATAGGATTGTGTTTAATGCAGTCATAATCCCATAACACTTTGTTGTTCCCCAATTATCATTTATTCAGTGGCAGTTCGGTATGAGGGTTGGATTTTTTGGGGGTACGTGGGTGTGCTGCTGCCTCCTGTCCGCTAGCGCTGTGGCAGCACTGGCAGACTGACCCACAGGCAGATCCCATCTCTGTGACTCAGTTTCCCCCCGTGTGGGACTACTCTGGCTTGTGGCAGACCTTTGAGAATTGGGATTGTTGCCTGGCTGGTGGGATGGTACTTACGAGTGTGGCTTGACCTTGATGTAGTTTTTGGGGACAAAGCCCTCGCAGCCGAACAGCTCAGCCTTGTACCAGTTCTGGTCATCTTCCATGTTGAGGATCTGAGGTGGGAGAGGAGCAGGGAGGTGTCAGCCTGGCTGCCATTCCCCTGGGAGAGGGGCTGAGTGGGACCCCATTGGTGCCCCAGACCCCACAACACCCACCAACCCTCCCCTGGGGAAAAGGGGGCTCTGACAGTGCTGACACACTCTGGGGGGTTGGTGGTCACAGAGCTGGAAGGGACCTAGTGTTGTCCCAAACCCCTGCCCAAGGAAGAGGGTGAAATCTGTCCCTGAAGCAGCCAGGACACGAGCCAGGCCCCTGTGTCCCTCAGGACGGTGGCAGTGGGTGCTGACACTGCTTCTGTGTGACAACATTTTCCAGCCTCCCACGCAGGGGCCCGGGGCCGGCCCAGCTGTGAAAACAGGATCCGAAACCCTGGGTCAAGGCACGGGGAAAACACGCAGGTTTGGGGCTCTGGGTTCCAGCCAGGCTGTGCCCCCGCCCTCCCCGGGGGGCTGCAGGGGTCCGGGAGGAGCCCCAGAGGGATGAGAAGATGGGCAGGGAGGGGGTGCTGCCCCCCAGGGATGTTCTGAGCTTTCCTGGAGCTTTTTGGGATCTCCAGGTGGCATCTAAGAGCCCACCCCAATGCCTGAGTGCAGCACATGCTCCCTGCTGCCGTATCCCTGTGACCTCCAGTGCCCCCCCGCCAGGGAAAACGTGTCCCAGCCCCGCGGGGCTGCCACAGAGCACGGGTGGTGGCACTGAGAGCCAGGGAGGCCACATGCCATGTCCCAGCTGGGGGTGACCTTCTCTGAAGTTGTGCCTGGTGGCACAGGTGAGCAGGGAATGCTACTCCACACTCCAAAATCCTCGAGGCTGGCTCCTTACATCCCACAGAAAGCCCCAGAAGCATTAAAATCAGGGACAAAGAAAGCACCGGTGTCACCGTGTGCTCACTCTGTCCCCACAAAACAACAACATCCAACCCCTCCCTGTCCCCTGTACCTTCAGGATGTCCCCTTTCTGGAAGGGCAGCTCATCCTTCTCTGTCGCCTGGAAGTTGTACAGGGCCACCGACTCCATCGGGGGTCTGCTGGAGGGGTCCCGGGGCTGCCTGGGGCTCGCAGCCCGCGGGGCTCTGGGGTCGGGACTGCGCACACGGTGCAGCGGCGGGCAGGAAACCGCGCTGATGTCAGCGCTGCCGGGGCACCACGCGGGCCCTGCCGCCGCCACCTCTGCCCAGATGTGCGGCGGAGGCGGGGGGAGCCGTGCCAGCCCACCAGGGGATCCATATGCCAAAGGACGGCAGAAAGATTTGGCGTTTCCTCCGCGGTGAGCGGTGGGCAGCAGCCGGGGTTTGGATGGAATCGGGATGGTGATGGGCTGGGCACGGGTTGAGGATTTTGGGAAGGGCAGCACAGGATTTTGGGTTTGGAGAGCAGCACAGGCAGTGCTGATGGGGGAGTCTGTGGCTGAGCTGCCAAAAGGGGGCTTGGTGGGATTGGTTGTTCCAGAAGCGAGAAAATCGAGGCGGGTGGGAACGGCGGAGGCGGAGGGAGGTGGGTGGATGCTCACACCTGGTTTCTTTGGAATTCAGAGGGAACGCTGCGCGGCTCAGCTCTGAACAGCGAGCTTTCAGCACAACTGATGTTGGCTCTTCGGGCTGTGGACCCCTTGAGGGGGTTGATTTTTTTCCCCAGTTTTATTCTGCAGGGCTTAGGGAATAAAAATCCCTTTTAGACTAAAACTGAGCACTAAAACTTCCTGCTGCTCCCGTGGGCGTCAGGCACCGAGTCTGCAGGGCTCACACGCCGGGGATCATTCCCAGAGGGAAGGTCTCCGGAGCTGTTCAGCCTTCCTGTGTGTGGGCTGGGGCATGGAAAATCTGCCAGACACTGCCTCGCTCTGCTGCGAGGAATTAAACCAGGGACAGCTGCAGCGCAGTCCCTGCCCATGGATTTGGGCATTTTCCAGTGAGGAACAGGATGCTGCTGCCATCTGCCCGGGGTAGGATGAGCCATGGTGCCTGTGGGGACACTGCAGGGACATGGGCTCGGTGATTCCCCTCTCTCAAACTTTGTTCCCACTTTTGACTGCATCCAAAAGCATCCCTGTAACACCCCACTGAGGGCCCTTCCAGGCTCCCAGTGGCCCTGGGTACCACAGAGGGATGTGCAGGGTGTTGCTGAATGTCTCCACGCCCAGCGAGGCACAATCCCCAATGGTTCTCCTGGGATGTGCTGGTCCCAGGGGACACAGAGGTGCTGGGAAGGCCAGGAAGGTCAGCGAGGCCGTGGGAAGAGGCTCTGTGTGTGCTTGGCTGTCACATGGAGGATGGGATTCAGCAACTCCCCACGTCCCAGAGAGACCCAGAGGATGGGAACGAAGCAGAAAATAATTTCGGGATGAGCTTCCTCTGTTCCCTGGGGAAAGCAGCCCAGCAGAGCCACTGTTCCACCACTGCTGTGGCCAAGGGCCTGATCCCGTCCCTGCTCCATCAGCCCAAACTGGATGCTGCAAAGGCCACTCCAGGCCATCCCACACAGAGAACAATAGGGCACGGAGGGTGTTTGGGCACTGGAAGGGGTTGGTGTGGGAGAAACCTGCAGCCCAGGAGTGGATTATTGGGGTGACAGTCAACTCTGCCAAAGGGGGACACCAGGAGCAGTTTTGGGGTTTGGTTTCCTGGGGCACCAAAGAGGCTTTGGGGGCACTTTGGGGTGTCCGGGCTGGAGCCACACGTGGTCCCACAGTGCCTGGGAGGGGGGACAGGACAGTGGGGTCACAGTGGGGTCACAGAGGGTCCCCAGGCTCAGGACCGGAGCAGGATGGGATGCTGCCAGCAGATGGCAGCAGTGCCCCAAGGGACACTGGGGACACTGGGGACACTGGGGACAGCGCCACCTGCCCCTCCACTCAGGCTCTAATGAGGCAGGCAGCTCCTTTGACACCTCTGTCACCTCCTACATCACAGCCCCTCCCCGACGCCCTTCCCTCGCTCCGGCCCCTCCCGGTGTCCCGGCCGCGCTCCCCGTGCACGGTCCAGGTCCCTTCTGCTTGCTGGCTGCCCGCTGGTGGCTGGCTGTCCCTGAGCACTCGTGGTCACTGTGGGGGTGACGGCAGCACCCCAGGAGAGGCTGGGCTGGTGCCAGAGCAGAGTGTGGCCCCTTTTCTGGGTCGGGAGGCAAAGGCTGCAGGGTTCAGCTGCTCCCCGGGTGTCCCATCCAGAGTGGCCGTGCCAGCCCATGCCCGGCAGGGTGGGATCCTGGGGGGGGTCTGTCCCCTCACCCCTGTGCCCTGCGTGCCCCCCGTGTTCAGAGGGACACAGGAGGTGCCACATGGTTGCTGTTGTGAGCTTTGGAGTTAGGTATTGAGTTCAGCTCAGCCTGCAAGGAGATCCCAAGGGATTCCATGGATCACCCGAGGGCACAGAGCAGTGGGAGCCCACCCTACCCTGGGCTTGGCCACCAGCCCACGCTGCCTCTTCCTGGAAGCAGGGGACTTCCATGACCCTGGGGACAGGCAGAGGAAGGTGCCAGGGACTCTGGCATTGCCCTTTCTCAGCTGCAGGGCCATTCCAGGCTTTGGGAGCCGCCTGGAGCTCCTGCTGACTCCCGGCTTGCCCAATCTGCCCAGCCCTGTTTCATCAACATCCTGTGTTTACCTGGCTGCAAAATCCCCCGCGCGGGAGGGAGGAAGAGGAGGGAGGGGAGCCTCTTCCCCTTCCTCTGCGGCCTGGGGAGCTTTGTTATGGACACCACTCCGGGCTCCCTGGCCCCTCTCTGGCCTCAGTGACCCCCTTGCTCTGCCCATGGGAGAGGAGGGGGTGTCTCAGGCCTGTCTTTGCCTCCCGAGGGGCTTTGAGCTGGGCTGGGGCAGGACCAGCTGGCTCATGGCAGCTCCAGGGCTTTGCTCCCAGAGCAGGGAGAGGGATGGATGCTGCCCCACAACACAGCCTTGTGCTGGGGGCTGGGAACACAGCACAATTTGGCTTCAGGATGGTGAATGTGGATAAATCCTGCAGGATAAAGGCTGTAGCTGCCTGTGTGCCCCGGGATGGAATCAGCCCTTCATGGGGATCCGGATGTCTCTCGAGGAAGTGGGAGCCCCACTGAGGCCCTGTGCAGAAAGGAAGTGACATCCCGGGCTAGAAAATGCCACATCAGGGCCCCCAAACAGGATCTCAGTGTCAGCACTTTCCCCCCGGAGCAGAGGCCACGTCAGTGACTCCTGAGTGTTGGAGCTTGTGTGTAACCCAACCTCTCAGCCCACACTGAGGAACTTGTGTCACCATTTACACCCTGCTGTAGCTGAGGACAGAGGATCAGACCCCTCTGGACCTCACATTATTCCTGCAGGAAAACATTTACAGGAGGAGCAGACCCAGAGACAATTGGCCACACTGGGTCCAGTGTGGCCATGAAAGGCTCCTTGAGGTGCTGGTGGTCTCCACATGTGGAGCTGCATCTCCTCAGGGTCAGCATGGGTGCTTGGGGCTGGTGTTGGGTTTTTTGGGCTGGTAAACCAGAGCATGCCTGTGATGTAGGTGGGCTAGGAAGTGAGACTGTGCTCTCAAGGGAGAAGCCTGAGGGCAGGAGGCTGGGGGTGGGACCTCACTTTTTGCTTTTGGCCCCAAAAATGGATCTGGACAAGGACTGGAAGTCAGGAAACCTCCAGTGTGGAATTCAACCCCAAACCTAGAAGAAGGGATCACTGATGGGGTCATCCTGAACAGCATCTTCAGGAGGGACACAGCCTTGGATGATGGCTGGGACTGGCCTCCTGGGAAAAGGCCAAACACAGTTCTGGTGAGGAGGGAGAGCCCAGACAGAGCAGCCTCAGGGGAACAAACCGTGGGGGCTTCCTGGGAGTTCCCAGGACTCAGGTTTGGGCTGCTGGATGAGGTCACTGTCAGCCCCTGGCTTTGGGCACGGCTGGGATGGGGGCTCAGGCCAGCATCGTTTACAGAGGTGTGAACCATTAATGAGTTAATCATCAGGGCCAGCACAGCTAGAGGTTATTTGCCTCCCTGGGCTCTATAAAAGGATGTGGAGGCCACTTCTTGGGTTTGGGCTGGTGAGAAGGGAGTGTTTACTTTTGTGGCTGTGTCTTGGAGCTATTCCTGAGATCTGCTGTTCCCTGGGATGCACCAAGAGCAGAAGGTGAGCTGTCCCTCTGTATGGTGGCCGTGTCTTCCCTGGTGTGACCTGGAGAGGATGGAGCTGTCCAGACCCACCTGGAGCAGGTACTCAGTGTCCAGCTGGCAGCAGATCTCACCATGGCTGTGATGTCCTGGCCCTTGGCTCTGTCCTGGGGCCTTGCCGTGGTCACTGACACACCTGGGGGGAACTCTGGGTGCCCTCATGTGGGTCAGGCTCTGCTCTAAGCTGTGGGAGGAATGTTTTCTGCTGAATCCTGCTGTGGAAATGTCTGATGGCGATTCCCAGGATGAGCAAATGTGTCTGGCCTCCAATTTTCATCCTTGGTGCTGGGCTGCCTGCCTGGCCTATGGAGAAGGCGAGGTCCCCATGCTAAAATTTCCTAGCTAGGCTGGTGCTGCAGCACGGATGGGAGTGGGGAATGCTCTTCCAGCTCTTGTGGGTCCTCAGAAGCCATTCCCAGACAGCTGAAGCTGGAAAACCCCTCTGTGGTGCATTCTGTCAGTGCAGAGGGTCACAGCAGTGCTCTGATTCGCACGGGAGACAAATGAAAAGGGTGCCTTTAACTGGAAGTTCCCAAGAAAGCGGGCAGGAGGCGTGGGATTTGGGTGTGGAGGCTGTTTGCTGTCGGTGTTTGCCATGGGGGGAGGCTCCTCGCCCTCGGCACGGGCTGGCGGAGGCACCACCCACGGGCAGGGGAGTTCCGCGGCTCGCACGGGGCTTGTTCGAGGGGAACCGGGAATTTGGTCACATCCAGGCACAGCCCCGGGGGGGCCTGAACGGATTCCAAGAATCTCCCCCTTCAACAAGAGCATCTGTTATTTTTCTAGGAATTAAAAAGGAAAAAACCCGACGCAGAAAGCCTGTGCCGCGTGCGTAGGTGAGGGGACCGTGCTGTCACCGCGCTGTCACCGCCGTGACTCACCCGGGGAGGGGGGCTGCCACTCCCGGGAACAGAAAATAAAATAAATAAATAAAAAGAAGTAGGGAGAAATTGTGAATGATCGGTGACTGAGGTCTCCACCGGGGTAGTCAAATTTCGGTTCCTCCTTAGGGCTGGCTGGTTAACAAAGAAGTTATTAATAACCAATTAAGCCACAGCTCACGTCACGCCTTCCTCTGGAAGTGTGGCAAGAGCGGCCCTGGTTCCTCCTTCGGCTCCGTACCCACCCTGCTGCCTTTGCAGGGGACATTTGGGGAGGTGTCCCCTCCCCGCAGGGCTGCTGGGGATGGGGAGGGGACAGGTGACACCTCCCGGGCTGTGGGGGACCGCCAGTACAGAGGTGACCTGAGCGTGGAGAGGAACCAAGTGTGGCAGGGGTTTGGGCAGTGCCAGGGCAGATGGTGCCAGCGGTGGGGACACGGAGGGAGGAGGAGGAGGAGGAGGAAGGGGCTGCTGAGGCTGGGGATGTGCGCGGTGCCACATCCCGGGCAGCGGAGGGGCCGCTGGAGCGGAGCTCCGGATGCGCGGCGAAACCGCAGAGAATCCGGGCACTGTGCTCCTCCTGAAACCGCCTATTCAGGGCACAGACGGGCAGGACAAGAGGGAGGAAGCGGAGGGAAGATGGAGCACTGAAGGCCTCTGTGTGTGGCCGGACGGATGCAGGTGCAGCTGTGGATTCCCCGGATGCTCCACGCTGCCCTTTCTTGCGGGGGATGCACTCGGGAGTCCCCCCGGAGTCCCCCCAGAGCTGCTGTCACTGTGATTTATTCCTGTTGCCACACTGTCCAGTGCTGCCTTTTTTTTTTTTTTTTTTTTTTTTTTTCCCTGTAGGTCTGTGTGGGTTCTCTGAAGTCTCACCCAGGGTTGTTGGGCTGTCCCCCATTGCTCTGACCTCTCTCCTCTGCTCAGCTGAGAATCTGCAGGAAATGTTTAGTAATTAAGTAGTTGTGAGGACTCTGCCCAGCCTGTCATCAGCCGGGGCTGAAATGAGCCTCAAAGAATGGGAGGATCCACACACGTGGCTTTCCTTGCCTGTCCCAACCCACACCGTGCTGCTGCACCCGCTGCCCTCTGGAAAACCAAGCTGAATAAAGCTGCTGCTTTGGTGGCAGAGCCCCTCTCAGGGCGCTTTTCCTCAGTGGTGATTTTTGCTTGTGCAAGGCAAGAGGAAAAACTGAGTGCAGATTTCTTAGGAAGCCACAATAAAACTGATGGATTCCTCCCAAGGGCTGTGTTGGGTTGTGATTTCTGACACATCAGCTGTGGCAATCCAGGGTAATTTCACTGATGCCTCTCCAGATATCTGTGTGTAAATGAGAGCAGGATCTGGCCTGTGTTAAAGGAACACTGCCCAGGGGTTTTCTCCAAGATGTGTGTTCTTGCTTTCTGCTCTCTTAGCAAATGCAGCAGTCCTAGGAGGCAATTCTGCATCTTAAATAGGAAGCCAAGGCACTGCTTTTCCTTGAAGTATTCCTGTAGAGCTGGAAACAGCATTTGCTTCAATGGAAGAGTTTGAGATCCCCAGGAAAACGGGGACCTGAGCCTCCTCCCTGTGAAGCTAATGGCAAAGGAACAGCATTGCTCTGACAGGGCTCGTGATGTAAGGCACTAACATTAGCACAGGTAACAAAAACCCTCCCCATGTAGGTGTGTTTGGCACAAGATGCAGTAGCAAGCCAAGCATTTGGCAAAATCCTGTAAAATGTCTGTTTCTACACCGTGTTCCTTTTAGCATCTGAAATGCAGATTTGTTATCTTCCTTCCTCCCTTCTCTTCCTCTCTCAGGCTGAAAGAGGAACTGGGTTTGGGTTTTGGTTTTGCTGGTTTTTGGGCTTTGCTGGGGTGCTGATGGTCACTACAGGCTGAGCTGCTGGTTAGGTGGCAGCAGGACACAGTGGTGTGTTATGTCCATTTGTCACATTAATGTTACATGGTGATGACCTGCTGTGCTGGAGAAATGGCCCTGCTGGTCCTCCCTGCTGGGATTTCAGTGCCATTTCATGTCAGGGAGGGTTAGGTTGGATATCAGGAAAAGGTTCTTCCCCAGAGGGTGCTGGGCACTGCCCAGGGAATGGGCACAGCCCCAAGGCTGCCAGAGCTCCAGGAGCATTTGGAAAATGCTCTCAGGGACAGGGTTGGATTGTTGAGGTGTCTGTGCAGGGCCAGGAGTTGGATCAATGATCCTTGTGTGTCCCAACTTGGCATACTCCATGATTCAGGCTCTGGCTTGCCTGGGAGCAGGGGCTGGAGGCACCACGGGGCACAGGATGCCTTGGAAGGGCTCAGATCAGCAATAGGGGCAAGAGTTTGATCATGGGCAAGCTCCAGTTCCAAGTGGAGGGGACAGTGTGGAGGGTGAGGTGGCTGGAGGAGCTCAGGGATCCTCTGGAGCAACAGGAACAGCCTGGACTGGGTGCAAAGGACTGGAATCACTTGTGGGAGACCCTCAAAAACAGCTTGGGAAGGGGCTACAGCCCCTCTCCAGTGTGGGCACCAGTGTCTTCTCCCTCTGGAAACCAGATTAGCACAAATTCTGTATCCCAACCTGATACCTGCTTGCTGCTCCCTCAGCTGGGATCAGGAATTCAGCCTCCAGTGGTTTGCAGCTGTGCTGTTCTTGGCTCCCCGGGGCAGAGACAATTCAGTAAATCATTTTAGCATGTGTTTAAATCTCCCTGAGCACCCCTGGGTGTGGAAGGTTTAGGGAACGTGCCATGTGTTTGCAAGGCTCAGGGGAGGCTTTTTAGGCTTGAGGGTGGAAAATGTGCCAGTCCATGGAGAGTCTGGGGAAAGGAGCTTCACAGGGATGGAGCTTTTGGGAGAAACCCAGGAGAGCTGAGGAAAACAGCCCGTGGGTGCTGCTCTCGGCCTCTGCTCTCAGAGATTATAAACATGAAGGTCTGGAGCCAATGTGTGGGAAGATAAGAACATCCATCCTGCTAAAAACCAGGTGTCCAGCCCAAAATCTGAGCACTGGCAGTGTTTGTAGCAAATGTTTGAGGATAATGGGAGGATATAATTGGAGACGGACTTTTCACTGGGGTGTGTAGTGATAGGATAAGGGGCAATGGCCTTAAGCTGAAGGAGGGCAGAGTTAGATTAGATATTAGAAATTCTTCCCTGTGGGGGTGGGGACACCCCACAAAGTGCCCAGAGAAGCTGTGGCTGCCCCATCCCTGGAAGTGTCCAGGCTTGGGGCAACCTGGGATAGTGGAAGGTGTCTCTGCCCATGGCAGGGGGTTGGAGCTGGATGATCTCTAAGGTCCCTTCCTACCCAAACCAGTCTATGATTCCCTGATAAGAGGAACAAGTGAGTGAGCAGACAGAATTCCCCTCTGTGTTCTCCTTGGATTCAGTAATTCTGGGCACCTCCCGAACTGGAGCTGTCTGCAAGATGCATCTTGAAAGAGGCACCCGTTGAGTGACAGCATCTCCAGCTCCCTGCCTTCCCCCAGGCTCTGATCTCAGAGCAAAACAAGAGGTCCTGCCCTGCCTGGAGGGAAAACACTGGGAGTCTCACGTTTCTCTCTCAAGTGCAAGCTGGAAAAGCTGATGCAGACACGCTCTGGAACATGCCCGTAATGAAGAGCAAAGCACAGGGTGCTTGTGTGGAAGTGCCTGTCAGTTTTCATTTAAGGGTCAGTTGGTGGCTTCTTGGAGGAAATGGCCTGCACAGCCCAGCCCTTCCTCCCCACTCCTGCTGAGTGCAAAGAACTTCTCAGCTGAAGCTGCCACAAACCCTTCTTCCAGCCCACTGGTGACACATGTGGGGTTTTCATGACATCAGGCATTTTAGGCTTCTTTAGTTTTCACCCTCCTGGACTGGATTATTCAGCTGATATTTCGCCAAAGGCGACTTTCAGTGCTGCTAAAATCTGTTGTGGTTGTGCGTGGTTTGCACCCCATGCCCCTCCCAAAACACTCTGAGTGACGTGGGAGCGTCTTGGGGGACGGAGGAAACTTGCTGTCTGTAGCAACTTGCTCTGCAGTTATTTTTGGTTGAGGTTATTGTGGTTTGTGCCCCAGAAAAGATGGGGCTGTGCACAGCAGTTCCCAGTTCCCAGCAGTGCTGGTGTTTGCCTCTCATCTTTTCCTATCAGAAATATTTGATTTCTAAAAATCAGAAGGCAACAGACCCCCCTGACTTCCTCTTGTGTTCACAGGGTCAGGGAGCAATCCTGTATTTCTCCATCTCAGTCCATAAGAATGTGGAAGCTTGTAGGAGTATTAATTACAGCCAATTATAACCTGCTTGACTGGCTGAGGTGCTCAGATGGCTCCTGAGACTTGCTGTTGTTGAAGAGGAGCATTTTCCTTCCACCAAGTTTTTTGAGGAGCTCAGAGCAGGGCTGATCCATGGAGCAGCTTGGCTGGATGGTGTTAGGATTGAACACGTTCTGGAGGAATTCTTGCCTGCAGTGCTGTGCAGTTTGTTTGCTTTGTGGAGTCCCGATGGCTTGTCATGAATCTCTTCCAGCCCAGCTGGTGAATTTTTTTTAATCTGCTTGTGTATCACACAGGGACCATGTATTTACAGCTCTGCAGTGTTGTTTAAGGCTTTTTACAAAGTTCCTGGGAAGCCCTGTTGAGGATGAGATGGGGCAGCAGGGACAAGTTTGGAGTCACAACCGTGCATGCAGATATGAAAGTTTCAACTGGCTCTGTGAGCCTGGGAATGGAGGAAGTTACTTGCAGAAGTGGGAATCAGAAACTCAGAAATTGGGCCAACTAATTAAGCGACTGGCTGGATGCTGTGCAAACACAAACCAAACAGACAGCTCTCAGTTTTCATCTGTCAAGGGGGAAAGTTACCAGCTTGTCAGTGATGGGCATCCAGCTGCAATCCAGGGATGTGGCAGCACAGTTCCAGCCTCTCCGTTTAAAAGACACAAAATACTTGCAGCTCTCAGTACTTGCTGTGCTTTGGGGGGTGTCATATCTTTGGTGTCTGAGAGCAAGGCTCTGAAATTTGAGCTGAAACTGGCTGTAGCTGTGTAGCTCAGCTCCCAGGGTTGGTGCTGAGGTGGCTTTCCAGGCATTGGATGCTGTGGGAGCAGAGCACATGTGAAGGAAGCTCCAGCTGTCCCAATGATGCCCCAAATCTCTGTGAGCACCACACTGTGGTGTGATAATGCTGATTTCAGTGTTGGTACCCCCGATTCTCCCCAGGTAAGGGGTGGATGAATTGCTGCATCTGATTCCTCTGGGGAAGGTGCTGCGTTTTGGGGTTTTGTGCTTAAAAAGGAAACTCCTTGTGCTGGACCATGTCCTCTGCCAGCAGTGACTACAGGCTGGATGCTTGGTTGTAGGTACACATCACTCCTCCTTCTACAAGTATACAAAGTCTTTTGCCACCCTTTCCAGCCAGGACCAACCAAAATTCCTGTCCCAGCAGGAGAGAGGAGACCCAAATCCCAGAGGACTCTGCAGAGCCAGGAGCACAACTCCTGACACATTCCTGGGAGCAAAGCCCACAGGGCGTTTTCCCTCAAGGTTAGAAATAGCTGGGAGGAGTGAAGATAATCCCTGGCCACAGCCACGTGAGATCCTTGGGCAACTGCACAGGTCATCCTGCAGTGTGGAAGTAATTATGGAGCCTCTGTCAGTCTGCGGATGGGCCTGGGGCAAAAGGGAGGGTCTGACTCTCTGGGTGACATTCTTTGGGTGGCTGCAGGAATGAGGAGGAGGAGGAATTCTGATGAGTGACAGCTGTCCATCAGCTCCATCCTGGCAGGAAGTTCTCTTGTTGTGACAAGGAGGAAGTCAAGAGGGATAGAACAAACTGTACTGAGCAAAAGGCAATGCCTGTCCTCCAGCAGGAGCTTACAGGCTCTGCCTTGGTGACTTGCTTTGGGGAGCCAGATGGTAACAATAAACGAGCCTGACTTTGCTGGGCCTGAGTCTGCCACTCCAAACTGTGCAGATGGTCCTAATGGGTGAGTGCTCCCAGCCTGGAAACAAACAGCAGACCCAGGCTCTAGAGGTCAACTGTGCTCCTAGTGTCCTATAAACCCAGAAAAATACCTCCTCAGCAGTCAGTGTGGCCTGGCATGGCCCTGTCCTCTCTTTTCTGCTGATGTGGGTGCTGATCTGAGCCTCTGGTGAGCTGGTTCAGGGAGCTCAACTGGCTGAGAAGCAACACTCCCCCCCAAAAAGTGATTAATCTTCACCACAGGTGGTATAAGCTGGTGCTGGTGGCAGGGAGGGAATGGGAAGGGGTGGTGGAGGAAGGGCAGGAACTACAACAGCCTGACTTAGGTCAATTAAAACTTGTGGAATTTCACCCCCAGGCTTCAGTGGGATTTAATGTAAGCAGCACAGTAGCCTGGGCTTCTTGCTGTGGCATGGGAGAAACTGCACCTCCGAAGCAGTAAGGAGAAAGGAATGAGGGAAGGTGCCCACAGATGAGAACAGCTCCAGCTTCTAAGGAAACACAACACTTAGTAATTACTAGAACTAAGCACATTCAAACGTCACTGCCTCTTGCACTGTCAGAGCACATTCATTTTGAGAAAATCAGAATGTGCTGGGCTTGCATTCTCCCTTCTCTTTTCATGAATCTGCCAACGTGTTCAGAAAAGGTCTGGTTTGAATACCCACATTAGAGGTGTATTAATTTTGAACTTGTCAAAAGGAATATTTGCATTGGAAACAGTTCTACAAGTTTGTCTGCATCACGAAGGGAACGAACCCCCTCCTGCTGGCTCTGTTCTGATTAGCTTGGGTTGCTTCCAGCTGAACTCAGGCACAGGCTCATTGGGCTCTACTCTCCCTCATTCCCATCCTTCTGCTTTTCTCCCTTATTTAAAGATGTTTCAAGAAGCCAGGCTAAATATGATGGGAGCTAAACTCTTATTTTGGTTCTCCTTGCTTTGTAGACAAACCCTGGAAGTGTGGTAGGGCTGCAGACCCCGTGGATCCCTGTGTCTAATTGAAGCAGACAAGACTGTAACTCAGACTTAGCATATTTCAATGAAATATTCATGAATCCAGGAGAGAATAACCCGGGGTGAACATCAAGTTGTATAATCTGAATATATTCTCTATAACTGTCAGCAACATGCAGACAGCTCAGAAAATTCCTGGGAGGGTCTGTGCTTGTTGAGAAACATCTCGCCACTTTGGCTCTAAGGACAATGATGATTGTGTTTGCCCAGACTATTTAATTAGCAGATTTCCCAAATTGGGCTCTTAGGGACTGAAGTCCCCATTTACCCCATGTGGAAGCATGTGGCTTCCCGGGAAGGCTGGGAAGCTCCAGCTGCCACTGGAGTGGAGGGTGCCCAACCTCCTGAGACACGAGGCAGTTTCTCACTTGGCTGTTTAATCCAGACTTGAAGCACTGAGCATTAAGCACACACCTTCATTAGATGATGCTCGTCTCTATTTCTGCATTGATTCCTCTGAAGACCTGCAGGTTAGGAGTGGGAAGGAAAATCAGTAATGGAGCAAAATGACTGTGATTTAGAGATCGGATTGCACACAGCCAGGGCCATGCATCAGGATAATGAGATTCAGTCTTGTTTGCTTACAAGCACTGGAGACAGAAGCAGAAAATGTGATCCACCAAGCCAGCTCTCAGGAAATGAGGAACAATAGAGTGAGGAAATCAAATTTCAAACGGCAGGGATATATTTATCGAGTTTTCCTTGGGATTTTTGCAGGGCTTTGGGGCGTCTTCTGTGCAGTGTTTTTTCGGGCAGCCGACATATGGCTGGAGGATTAGATCACTGCAAAGCACCGTCGTTTGTGACCTATTTGTTAATGCGGGGCTGGGGTCAGCGACAACAGACAAATGCACTTGTCATTGTTCGGGGCTTTTCAAGTGCTGCTCCTGTTGTCTCTCGCACCCGTGGCCAGACATTTGGAACAAACTCATTAGCTAATTAGTGGCGTGCTCAGCCCCACGTGGGTGATATCCCCATTATGGCTGTGGAACAGGCCCTCCTGGGGCTCCCTGGCAGCTGCTCTTCCCTAGGTTAGTCGGGAGGGCAGCTGGGGGAGGATGTGCCTTCCTCATCTTCTCTGAGAAAGACTCCTGCATTCCAGACATCCCACTCCTTATCCTCCTGCTCCTTGCCTCGAAATAGTCCCTCTACTCCCACTCCTTGGATCCACTGCCACCAGCTCATCTCTGGTGACCAGTGATAGGACCTGGGGGCACGGTGTGAAGCTGTGTCAGGAAAGTTTAGGTTATCAGGAAAAGGTTTTTCACTCAGAGGGTGGCGGGGCACTGAACAGGCTCCCTAAGGAATGGTCACAGCCCCAAGGCTGCCAGAACTCTAGGAGTGTTTGGACAATGCTCTCAGGCACAGGGTGGGATTCATAGAATCACAGAACAGTTTGGGTTGGAAGGGATCTCAAAACCCCTCCAGCTGCACCCCTGCCATGGGCAGGGACACCTTCCACTATCCCAGGTTGCTCCAAGCCCTGTCCAACCTGGCCTTGGACACTTCCAGGGATTTGGCAGCCACAGCTTCTCTGGGCAACCTGGTCTAGTGAAAGGTGTCCCTGATCCTTGGTGTTGTCCTGTGCAGGACCACGAGTGGCATTTGATGTTCCTTGTGAGTCCATTCCATATCCCGAGGATATCCTGGGAGTCCGTGAGCTGCCTTCTCCATGTGGATTGCTCTGCTGGTTATCAGGGTGGTGCCACAGCTCCCGGTGCCCAACTCAGGCTGCAAATCATGGCCTTGGACTCTGGTTCTGCCAACGCAGCTGCAATCTTGTGGGCTGGGAAGGAGCAGAGATGGCTCAGGTCAATATCCAGGTACAGCCTGATCCGAAGAGGGATGGGCAGGGCTGCAGTGGGAAGTGTTCTACATCACCATCTGGGTTTAAAATCACAGGACTGACTCAGTGACCTCCTGTTGCTAATATGAAACAAGAGATGTAAATCCACTGCCACCAGGAAGGAACGTGCCAGTGCAGCTTGGGCAAAGCTCTGCTGGTGCAGCTCTACCGCTCAAGTACCTGCCCAGGGTAGCAGGAACACTGCAATTTAAAGCATTAACAAGGATATAATAATCAATAAGTGATTTTACTTGGCTGGTTTGTTTTACTTGCACTAAGGGACTTGATCTGGTTGATAGAAAACAGTTTTTTTGGTGGAAGTGTGCCAGCTGCAGGAGGTTTTTGCTGGGTTTGCTGATTTGCACACTTAATGATGTAGACAGACACCTGGGATGGAGCTGGGAATGGAGAGGAAGCTGCCTCCTGCTCTGGAGAGCTGTCTGCCCAGATCTGGAAGGACAGGAAGGAGAGAAGGCAGCAGGAAAAATCCTGTTCTTCCCATTTTATTTTAACCAAGAGCTTTCTTCTCCTCCTTTAGAGCTGTCAGCACCTGATCATTAGGATTAATGAACGTGCACAGAAACATTGGGTTTCCATCACTGCTGTTTTCTTGCAAAGAAGAAAAGGGGGAAGTATTCTTTCAGCTCCTGCTGATACCATCAGATGTGTGCTGATCCCTTATTTTTTTCACCCAGAATTTAATCCTGCCTAGCTCAAGGTTAACAGCTAAGCCAGAATCACAGCTCGCTGCAGAAGATTTGGAGCTTCCCGGCTCCCAGATGGTGTTCAAGGCATTGGAATGTGCAGCATTTCTAAACAAGTTGCTTTTAATGCAGCTCACTCGGTGTTTCATTGCAGTCCCTGTTCTTCTGTATTTAAACCTCAAATCTGTGGCAGATTTGATAATGGCTCCATGGGAGGAAGGGCTGGGCTGTAAGTGGTGGATGCTCCATCCCTGGAAGCTTCCAAGGCCAGGTTGGACAGGTCTTGGAGCAACCTGGGATAGTGGGAGGTGTCCCTGCCCCGGCAGGGTTTGGAACAAGATGATTTTTAAGGTCCCTTCACTTAATGTTCCGGGATTTGATGAAGTTTGCAGTGCTCAGCGTGACCTTCCTTTCACTTAAAAGCAGTGAGTCACAAACTGGATTTTGCTCCACATTTCTGTTTTCCTATGCTTTTTGTAAGGCACGATTCCTCAGGAATTTGGGTTTTAAATAACCAGCAGCACTGCCCTGTGCCAGCAGTGATCAAGCAGAGCTCTGCTATCCAGCTTCTCCCCTGGCCTGCGCCAATCCCGACTTGTCCCATTTCCTTGAATTGTCTCACGGTTTTAAGATGGGAACAAATATGTTCAGGGAGGACTACAATGGGACCAGTAACCTCCTCCAGCCCACGATGCCGGACACTGGTTTAGTCATTATCCTGAGGGAAAGGACATGTGCTCCGACCCACCCAGACCGTCCGACTCCTCCTGCCACGTTCATGTCCCTGCTGAGCTCCCCTTCATCACCCAGTGTGGTGACCCTGATCCACAAATGTGTCCATCAAGTGTCCCCTTAGCCATAAATGTGGTTATTTTATATTGGCGTCTTCAGTGGGAGGGGGAAAGTGGAGTATCTGTGCTGTGTGAGGCAATGGGAGCTGTGCCGGGAAGGTTCAGGTTGGACATTGGGAGGAATTTTCTCCTAGAAAGAGTGATTAAATATTGGAATGGGCTGCCCAAGGATGTGGTGGTGTCACTGTCCCTGGAGGTGTTTAAGGAAAAGCTGGATGTGGCACTCGGTGCCATGTTCTAGTTGACAAGGAGGTGTTTAGCCACAAATTGGACTTGATGATCTCAGGTCCTTTCCAAACTAATTCATTCTATGATTCTGCTTTGGGGGCTGCCAGCCCCTATTGGACCTCGATTTTTGGGGAGCTACCTTGCCCCAAAACCAGTTTCTCCTGGGTGCTGTGAGTGTGGAGGGGGAGTATGTTCCCCAAGCCTTCTCCTTCCAACAAAGGCATACCCAGACCTGCTTTAAAGTGTACCCTGCTCCGTTAATGTGGTTATTTTGTACTGATAGTCATTATTTTGTATTTTTTGTCCCTGGATTTTGCGGGATCTCTAGCCCTGAAACCAGTTTCTCCTGGGCTCTGTGAGCACTGAGGAGCATTCCCAAGCGTTCTGCCTCCATCAGAACCAGCCCCGAACCCTCTCTTAAAGCGTTCTCTGACCCATAAATGTGGTTATTTCGTAACGACAGACTTTTTTTTTTTTGTATTATTTCACCCAGGTTTTTGGGGGGAACCCCTGGGCGCTGTGAGCACTGAGGGGGCTCCCCAGGCGCTCACCTTCCATC
>JANPWX010000033.1:5547384-5620073 GCA_024734555.1 Trochalopteron elliotii
GGGGGGGGGTCCGGTCCGCCCCGTCCCACCCCCGCCCCGGCGTTGTTCACCTCCATCGTGGCGGGGCGGGGGTTTATTTTGTTGTATTTTCAGTGATATCGTTGTTTGGGAGATGTGTATTAATGCTTTTAATAATTTTTAAGGGTGTTTTATGTAGGGGGCTTGGGCTAGATGATCTTCAGAGGTCCCTTTCAACCTTAATAATTCTGTGATTTTCTGTGTTTCTGTGATATTCTCTCTCTCTCTTTCTATATATTTACACTGATACATACTTACATATATATATGTATTTGAAATTTTTTACCTGCAGTACCTGTGATGCTACAGATTAGGGTTGGGTAGTCAGCGAGCTGTATTACATTATTGCTGTAAAACGTATTGAAACAGTAATTATCACAGGCTGCCCACAATGGAAGTCCCCTGTTTTAAAGCCGTAAGGCTTTAATGTAAATGTTAAAATATTCATGTTAAAGATTTAAAGCTCTAAGGCTTTAAAGCTGGTAGCGTTTGGTCTCGGTTTTATGGGTGTGTAATGCTTCCCCCTCCCCCTTCTCAAGTATCGACACTGATCTGAAAAGCCAAATGAGGTTTTAAATTTACAGCAATTGGACATATTTCTTGTTCTCATCTATTAAGAAAATAACCTGAGTTATCTACATGCTCATCCATTTTCAACAGGAGGCCTAAAAGACTTGTTAGGATTGTGAAGCTGTTGCAGATGTTTTGGGCTGTAGAGTCCGACTTGAGGAGTTCAAAATGCAAATCAGGCCACGGGATTAAGTTTTATTATTCTCTCCACTGAAATATGTGTTTTATGGTAATACAGAACTCTTGCATAATTCCGGTGTGTTGCTGTGTTTACTGAGACACAAGGTCATAGGAAATTGTATTGTTGGGGTGTGAAATGTGGGATGAATAATTTTTTTAAAATTAGAAATAGAAATGTATTGTAATGGCATCTTTAGCAAAATGCAGCCTGTTTAGGAGTTACTTCTAAATATGTTTGTCTTGGCTGATTCTCACATGTGTTATTTTTGAACAAACTCAAGTATAGAATTTCATTGGGAAGAATCAAAACTTTTGATAAATTTTCCTTTATAAGCTCAAAGTAATGGTAAACTAGCTGGACAGAATTTCAGAGATAATCTTACCCGTATTAAATATTTAACTGTGTTATCAAACATTATCAAGCACAAGTGATCCATGAGTGTGCATTCCTGAAGGCGAATTCTGATAAGGCCAAATTGACTGTGGGTTCCATTTGAGGAAGTTTGACTTGGGGGTGCTGATTGTAACTTCCCTGATTCCATGAAGTAACCTGTGTCACAACAGTTCTCTGACACAGCAGCTTGGCTTTTACAGCTGCTGAGGAATGAGAATTATTGTCAACCTTTAAGAAATGGAATGTAGAGCTCACAGGATCTTGGAATGCCAGAATGGGTTGGGTTGGAAGGGACCTCAAAGCTCATCCAGTCCCACCCCTGCTGTGGCAGGGGCACCTTCCACTGTCTCAGGTTTTTCCAAGCCACATCCAGCCTGGCCTTGGACACTCCCAGGGATCCAGGGGCAGCCACAGCTTCTCTGGGAATCTGTGCCAGGACCTACGCACCCTCACAAGGAGGAATTCCTTCCCAATATCCCATCTAATGCTGTTCTCTGGCAGTGGGAAGCCATTCCCCCTTGGCCTCTCACTCCAAGCCTTTGTGAATAAATAGCCTCTCTCCATCTTTCTCCATCTTTCCATGGACTTGTCTCCTGAGAAAAAGTAGTTGACTTGTTCCCTAGGTAGAACCTAAGCAGTGGTGGGTAATACCTGGGCTTAAAAAGTGCTGTTTGTGAGTTACCTGATGGTTATGGAAGGACCACGGGAGAGATCCCTGACTGTCAGGTGGCCTGGCTGGTGATGTTGGTGTTGGTTTTCACTCCCATTATTCCTACAGTCACATTTAATGAAGAGTTCACAAATGTCTGATGTCCAGTATAATGCAGGCAGCAGAAATGAATTCAGGTTGCACTGACCACATCATTATTTACATAACTGGTTAATCATGCTAGTTTTGTTCCAGCTGTCAGCCATTTGATTGCTTTAAAACTTGGAGCTTTTAAGAAAGCTCCAATCTTGGATGGCTGCTGGGAAATGCCAAAGGCCTAATTTGTTACTTCATAAAAATGCTGATAGTCTCTCCTGATACAGAAATCGGGGTTTTGTTTCTGTGGTTGGTTTTTTTTTTTTCTTTAGAGAGAGAGAGAGAGAGAAATCATTAAATGATAATCAGTTTAGGGGAAATACATTAAAGAGTAGTTATGATGTTCCTGATCTTGCTTTTCTTAGGTCTCGTACGTAGGATGGGGAAATGACTCTGGCTTTTGCTGGGTGTAGAAGAATATAAGTTACTCTAATATCTTTCTTTAATGACTGGTACTCAGGAAGCAACTTCCCAGTGTTCCAGGGCCATATTTGCAGAGCGCTGAAGTGTCCCTTGGGATGTTGCTAATAGAAAATGAAATGTGCCTGCTTTGTAGGAACGCCTGTAATGTTCTTTTCCCACTTCGCCTGGCTCTGATCTGTGCAGGGGAAATATTGAAACGTACCAGTATCCTGCTGGCTTAAGTGCTTCAAAGAACAGCAGGTTTTTGTGTGTTTCAGTAGCCTGGCTGCTCATTAAGAAGGCAGTAGACTCCATGGAGGAGAACAACATGGATTGCTGTCCTCTGGAATAAAACCTGCTGAGGCTGATTGTAGGTCTGCTCCAGGTTTGGTACAGACCGGGTTGTGCTGAATGACAGACCCTGGAAAGTCCAAGTTAATCAGTTCAGCTGGTTGTTACAGGACTGCTTTCCTGTTCTGCATGGAGGAAGAATTCAGAATGGTTGAATGTGAGAGTGAATTCAGAGACTGTGGGTTTCAGATGGATCCAGAACTCAATGCCTGTTGGGCTGAGCCTCTCGGTGAGTGGTGCAGCAGGTAGAAAGCTACAGGAAAACTGGTATTCTTTATTTATCATTTTACAAATAACAGTTTTGTCTCTGGTTTCTAAATTTGGGGGTTGCTTGATTTTATGATGCTGCTCCAGACCATTGATAAAGGCAAAATAGTTGGGTCAGAAGGTTCTGTGGTGTTTTCTCTAGGTAACCAGTGGTTGTAGGCAGAGTTTGAGGAGAGTAACATAAGTTACCAAGATTGAGTTCTATGTAAACATCTAATAGTGGAGTTTGTATGAATGATGATAGTAATTAGAAAATCAGTATAGAAGTCGTTTGTTGGTTGCACTGGCACTGGAGATGTCTGTAGAATTCAGTTTATAATTCACTATTGTGCCTTTTTATATGGAAACATAACTTTGAGTTATGCTAGCGAGATGCTTTTCTTCTGTACAGACAATTTTCAGCTCATTTTTCTGGTATTGTTACAAAAATTGAACTTGAATTGATCTCAGAGCCAATACCCTGTGTTGCATTAATTGTTAATAGCGTGTCTCTCCGGTTGCTGTCACCCAGGGCTGTTAACATAAATGCCTCTAACTGGTGCCTCGAGCTTGTGTTCAAGGTCAGGCCGGGGCTGTTCTCGCCTCCTGTGCCTTGGCTTGCACAATCCAGCCCTGTGCAGGTGGGGAAGCAGGAGCTCAGGCTCGGACAGGTCCCTGCTGGCAGTGGGAGTGCAGCTGCCTCTGCTGTGGGACTGGGTGAAACCAGTCCCAGCCCCGGCCTGGATGCAGCTCTGCCTTGGAGGCTCCCCTGACCTGTGTTTTGTGGTGGAGATGGCTGGGGGAAGTTTGGAGGAGTCTCAGCCACGCTCTTGTTTGGTTGTCGTGAGCCATACAAATTGTGTTCAAGGTGTAGTTTTCCTTCCACCATCAGGAGTGGAGCTCCCTGAGCTGCTTCAAGTAATCAGCTGAAATTTGTGTATGAGACCTCTGCAGTTTGCTTCCCCCCTGTTCCTGTTCCTGTTCCTGCCTTTCCTTCCCCCCTGTTCCTGTTCCTGCCATTCCTTCCCCACTGCTCCTGTTCTTGCCTTTCCTTCCCCACTGCTCCTGTTCCTGCCTCTCCTCCCAGAGCTGTTTTAGCCATGTTATCTGCAGTGCCTGAGCCTTTCATTTCACCATATAATAAATCCTAAATGGTCATGAGGTCCAGGAGAGTTTGGAGGGTGACCCAGGCAGGAGAAGGCCTCTGTGCTGCTTCTGCAGGTTTGGGACAGACTGGCTCTCTGAGGCTTTTTTGTTTCTCAGAATGCAGCACTCAGTGAACAATACTTGTACAAATTAAGTAATAAATTGGGGTTTTTTGAACATTCAGAAGCTGCTTATTAGTTTAAAACCATGCCAGACACCTTAGTTAGAGATGTTTTATATTCACCCTACCAGTTAGAAATCTGAAGACTCCCTTGCCTTGTTTGCTTTTCAGTATTGGAGGAGTTGTGGCTAATTTTGGGGGCTGTAGTTTTAGAACTGATTACTCAAAATACATGGTGGAGTCTGGGGGTCATGGCTAGAATTCAGCAGCCAGACACTGATTTAATCTCTCTCCAGTATAACCTCACAGAGACTTCCCTGCCCTTCTGGAGATGTCACTTACATAATGTGATGGCTTCTAAAATCAACCTGGGAGTTTTCATTATTTAAAAGGAGAAACCCAGGCAGAACAAGCTGCCTGCTTCTCTTTGTTGGGTTTGAGTTTTGCCACCAAGAAATGCCACAACACACGTTGTACCCCTGCTAGGGAAAAGTACCAGCACGGGTGACAGGGTACTAATAATGTCTGGGATGTTCTTTTACATTTTTATCTTTATTCTCCCAAATCATATTAATTTCTAGACTTAACATCAATTTAGTAGTTTCTGAACCTTTGCAAGGGCAATGGTCTTTTCAGAGCTTTGCTAGAACAAAGACATTTTAAGAATCTTAATAGAGAATCGTATAATCTTATTACAACTGCTCCTGTTTAAATCACTTCCTTGTACTTAAATAACAATCTGTCACCAGCTATTTCTTGATTGTAGTTTTTGTCAGTTGTAATTTATCCTCCTCCCTGGTTTGGTTGTACTTCTTTTTCCCCCCCTGATTGTGCAACCTTTAGGTTGGCAAAGCTCCTTCTTTCTCACACACTTCTTCTGAGTCCACAGGGAGTAATCGCATGAGTAAGTTGCTCACTGGTGTAAGAGCTGTGCAGTTCACGAGTAAAACCTTTGTGGGACAAACCCCACTGAAACAACTGATACAGAGAGGTCTGATATTCCTCAGGGAGAGACCAAACAAAGTGTTTTTAAAGGTAACTTCCTCCCCTGAGATGGCAGCACAAAAGAATCCTCCAAACATGTTTCCTTCTAGGTGGGAATTCTGTTCCCAGGAGGTTCCTCGTGTGTGCTGCTGATGGGGTGAGCAGACCCCACCTCAGTTTTGTCACTCTGATTTTTATTTATTTCTTTCTTTTTAGTGATGAGGATTTCTTCAGCCAAATCTGTTGACCCAGTTGCTGCTGAAGCTGCTTTTCTACTGACTTTCAGCTCTGTTTGGACAGGGATGAGGCTTGTGACAGCAGCAGTAAGGCAGAGATGTTTGCTCTAACCTATGAAATCAGCCAGAATTGAAGATCATTAATTAATCCTTATCTGCAGAGCTGTTTTAACATGCCTGTTCTGTGGTGGATGGTCAAGCACAGTGTGCTCTGCCACATGGTGCACATAAAGGAAAGCACTTCAACTGTTATTTGAAAAGCAGAACTTTAATATTTTTAATTATTCACTTTATTGATCAGAGAAACACCCTCCCCTTTTGTGCCACTGCTGGTTTGTGACTGGTAATGTCTGGTTAGAGGTTCCTGATCAGGCATTAACCCTCAATATTCACATCTAAGGAAGATCTGGTGCATCTTTAAAATGCCCCTGCCCAGGTATTTAATTATTTGATGAAAACCTCTTTCTCTAATGACCACTGGAAAGCATAAACTCCCCTCTGTTGTATTATCTAATGAAATATTTGCCTTCTGAGCCCATCCTGCCTTATTGCAGGGCTTTGATTGCTTCTTGCAGTGTTCTGCTGCTTGCAGTGATTTTTTTTAAGGATGGAATGCTTATTACCTATGAGAAGTGTTGCTATATTTTGCTGCTGTTGTTGAGCAGAGTTCATGAAGTTAAACTTTGTCTACCAATTTAGAAGAGTTTCTCAGAAAGTCAAGATAATGCCTCTGTTGGAATGTTTTTAGATAAACAGCATAGGTGATAGTGGCTACTTTTCTTAGGAGTGTGAACATGCAGCTCAGAAATCAATATCTAATACTGTAATTTTTGAGAATCTTTTCAATTTATATGTATTTTTAAGGCAGAAATTTTTATCTGCTGCTCAGAGGAGCAGCATGACTGTCCTCACACCAGGCTATGATTATGCAGGTTTTTCATACTTTTTCAGCAAAGCAGCTGCTTTCTGAAGATTTTATTGGTACTTGGGTGACTCCTCTGAAAGATATTTATATGTTTACTGGTTCTCTTGGGAAGCTTTAATAAGGAAGTAAAATACAGGAATGTTTATAATTGCTTTGACTTGGCTTTCAGAATTCCTGTAGAGAAGCTGAAGTATAAAAGCTCGAGTACAGCAAAATCACTTTTAAACTGGTCTGTTGCAGAGAAGCACTGAGGTAAATCATCAAAGGATTTTTAGTCTGCAAAACTGCCTAAGTGTTGTGTTTAAAATTTACAAATCGCTGACCCCTTTGTGAGGCAGACTGAAATGTCTGGCTCTTTTTTACATTTGACTACCTAGTGAATAATCTCCTTTTGCCTGGCCTGCTGCTTTAAACACACTGGGTGCTGCAATGGCCGTGTTGGTGTCTGTCTGCCAACCAATAGTGTCTGTGTATATTTAATTTCATCATCATACGACCCTAGGATGCCTCCAGGAGTGTTTACATCAGCTTTAAAAGCCAGGACGTGTTGTGTGGCTGGAGATTTGGAATTTTGGGGGAGTGCTCTGCGTGGTGGGAACTCTGCTGAAATGTTGAGGAGTGAAGAACAGCAGGGGAATTTTGTAGCTTGTCTTTATTATTCTGTTTTTAATTTGCTTAATGGGGGCGGGGGGTCTGTTCTGCAGGAGATGGTGTGGATCAAGCAGTGTGAGCACATCTTTCCCTCTGGAGGGGTGAGGGACCTGTTGATCTGGGGCTGACTGGGCTCCCTGGTTTTTAGGGCTGTTTGCTTTCAGGTGTGAGTGCAGGAAACACGCTCCAACATCCTGAATGCAGGAACACTTTTGTTCTCTATGCTCTGTGCAAAATTGTGTCTGGATGCCTTGGCTTCCAGCCAGGCTTTCAATCTCTTCTTTTTTGTGTCAGCTTGGATAGTGTATATAATACTATAGTGCCTTTTCCTGTCCCTGGAAATGCTGATTTTTAGTTTTATTTTAAGAAGGGTTTTCTTTTTCTTACTCAGAAGAAAAATAAACTTTAAAGGAGGAGAAAAGTCTGTGCTTTTTTTTTTTTCTTCTTGTAGTTTATGCTTTATGGAAAGGCCTGAAATGTGTTGTCAAAGCTTTGTCTCTTGTCTCACAAATTCAAAATTTAGAAATGAGCAGGACAAGGTGGGGGGGGTCTCAAGGCAGTTGGAGTGAAAGAAGGGGAGACGTTCAACATTAAAGACGTTAAAAACATGTTCAGAGAGTTAAAACCATTAAATGTGTGAAACAGATGTGCCTGAAGATGCCACAAGGCTTATTCTTCCATCCAGCTTGACCAGTCTTTTTTTGTCAAACCTGCTGTTTTAACTATTTCAGTAAACTACAGTGACTTTGGCATTCCCTCCTTTCATGGGAAAGCAGAGAAGTAAAAGAGAATTAAGCCCCGCCTGCCGCTTCCATGCTAAACAGATGCAAATCAGAGCCCCCTCCCTCCAGTTGCCTCTTCTCTCCTTCTGGGTTTCATTGTTTTGATGAAAACTGTTCTAATGCCAACTCCCAGCCCAGAGGGCAGGTGAGAGGAATTAAAAAAATCCCAGATTCCAGCTCGGTGATTAACATATCTTTTGGAGCTTGTAATGTCATCCTTGCACACAAAACAAAAGTCGCAGCAGCTTCACAGAGCAGAGGTTTGTCAGAAAGGCAAACATCAAAGTGGCAAGAAAAGAGGAGTTTATTTAAAATATAGCAGAAAGACTTAAAACATTCGTGCTCACCTATGAGAGCTATTAAAAATTAAAAAAAAAAAGCCTTTGAAGGCAAGCATTAAAGATTTAATAGTATTAATTGAATTAAGCCGTGGGAGTTGAGGCTATGTAGACACATGTGTGAGTCTGTGTTCTGAGACATCATCTGTGTTAAGGCAGCAGAGGTGCTGAGACCTGAATTAGCTGTACTTGCTTTGTAAGGGCTGCGTTAACAAAACCCCATTTATTCCTGGGGTTAATTAGAGGTGCCATTAGAACTGAGAGTGTAAACACAAGGAAGGGACTTAGAGAGATGGAAAACTGCAGAGCCCACCAGCCTTGGCATCCCTGGGCAAGGCAAAGCAGGCAGAGCAGTTTCCAGTCTGCATTTAAGGATAATTTTGTTTATATCATTAAGGCTGATGTATTTTTTTTTTTTCAAGAATGGATTCCTTTTCCTTTGTTGTGAGAACAGTAACTTAATACTGTTGTACTCCAGCCACAGGTATGGGCTTTTTTTTTGGCAGCTAAACTTCCATGTTACTTGATAATGATTTTCTTTTAAGACTGGCTGATTTTGTTAGCTTTTAGCTTTTCTTATGCATAGAACTTTCACTGGTAGGAAAACTTGCTGGAGGAAGAACTTTGTCCCTCCATAGCTCTGTAAATAAGACCCAGAAATAAAATCACAGTTCAGCGTCATTGCAGTAACCTGGTGTGGAGGGGGTTTTGTTGTTTTTCTTTTTTCTTTGCAAATTAAATACTCAATTTAAGGTTTAACGTATTTGCATTGTACATTAAAAAGCAGGAAAAAACCCAATCCTTGTGTAATTTATAGAAGGAAAGAGAAAGCTCCTTGCAAGCCTGCAGGTGGCTTGGCAAAGGAGGGACATATCCAGGGGGAGCAGCTCCAGGCAGGATTTGATGGCTGTGGGAATCCTGGTGTGGAGAGGCACCACCAACCCCATCCAGAGGGATAACAGAGCTTGAGGGAGATCTCAATACATTCATTTTTCCTTCTTCAGGGAGGTGGCTGCTGGCAGTGTGGGGAGGGAGGGTTGTGTGAGCCCTTCCTGCTGCAGATGTAGTTACCAAATGATTCAGCACGACGCCGTGCCCACGGATTGGAGCAATATTGATGAATTCATTACTGCTCCCTGATGGATGTTAATGGGCTAGAATTTCTTCTGTGCATTTGGACTAGGTGGAAAGCTCTTGAAAGAAAAACAAACAAAGAAAGAGAGAAAATGGAGTGGGTGAGTTTTAAAGCCACTTTCGTGTTCTGCTTCTAAATCTAACCAGAGAATGTTTTTAATGACTTGCATGAAAACAATGGTCAAAACAATAATCACCAGGCAGCTCTGGGAGGGACAGGGAGGAGCAGTGCTACACAAGGGATTTACTGCATTTTATTTAATATATCCCCAGCCACAATCAGCTGCTTTGGAAACAGAGGTAGGTATTTCCTTTTCCATGTGTATTCCCTAGGAGATACCTGGAGTCCCAAGGACACAATCCTTGCTATCAAAGCCAAGGGGGTAGAAGATGTTCCCTGCAAGAACTGACTGGAAGAAAATGACCTTTAATGAAGGAACAGGCACAGATGCTTTTGAGTAACAAGTCTTTGTCATCCTCTTTGAAACGAACAAGCTGCCTCCCACTCAAATCGTTTTCCGTCTAAATATCCAGAATAGATAAAAGAGTAGGTAGAATTTTACTGCTAGAGGGTGGATTCAGAAAACTTGAGGAATTGTTATGCTGACAGCTGAAAATTTCTGAATATCTGCATAGGAGAATGTGGGATTCACTGGTATTTTCAAACCAGATCTTTTTTTTTCTGAGTCCACAAAAATCAACAAAGTAGTAATAAAATAATAACAAATATTTTCACTGTTGATCAAGGATGTCTTTTTGGTGCACGAATGAAGGAATTGGAAAGTTCAAAGCAGCAAAATGAGGCAAAATCCTTGTATCAAATGCCCTGATATTTTAAAAGAATCTTTGAGTGATTCACTTCCATCAAAGCTACACTTAAAAATAAAGCTCAGGATCAGGAACTGGGGCACCACAGAAGTTGACCAAAGTGAATTATTTTTATATTATTCAATATTCTTGAGTTCTATTTCCTGGGAACCAGAATCCAGTGTAGATCCAGGTTGCTGGTGGCACAGCTGGGACCTCTCCTCTGGAATTGCTCCTGCCAAGGTGGTGGTGCTGGACACGTTAGATAGGTCTGATAGGGAGAGGGAGAAGAGGTGGGTTGGTTTGGGAAGGATTTTGGAAACTCTGGTGTGTACAGTGTGAAAAGATAGGAGATATGGAGGAGTCAGAGGGAAAGCTGAATATTTGGTGTTGCAGGACAGAGCTAAAATCAGGGTGGGAGAAGGGCAGGGCTAAGATTTTATGAAATTTGGTAATTTGGAGAGTGAAGGACCAAATTTCCTCCTTCTTGTGACTGTCTTCAGGATGGAATTGCTGTCACTAGGCAGTAAAAGGAGATTTCCCTGAGCCCCTGTTTGCAGTCCTTGCACAGTCACCTGCTGAACCAAGCCCCAAATCTAAACCATCAACTTCACCTCCAGCTGGAGCTTCCCAGGTGCAGCTTTGCCTGGTGAGCTGTAACTGGAGCTGCTGTTGAAATGGCTGGTGCTCCCCTTGTTGGGGGTGTTCTTTCAGGTAATTGGAGTGACCTTGGCCTGAGTTGGTTGGGTGATGTGATCTGTGAGCAGCCCCAGCCCTGGTGTGTGGAATCAGGAGCCTTCCACCTGCAGATCTGGTGTGAGGCAGAGTGGAGCAGCAGGAGCTGGGACAATCCCATCCTCAGTTCTCCTCTGAGCCCCACTGCTGGCAGCAAATCCTGCTCTGGAGCTCTGGGTTTTGGCCAGAATGTTCCTGCAGAGACAGGCAGGGAGGATTTGGGGATGTGTTTCCTACTTTGCAATCTTAGAGCAGTTTATTCACAGAGTCCCACAATGGGTTGGGTTGGAAGGGACCTTAAAGCCCATCCAGTTCCACCCCCTGCCATGGCAGGGACACCTTCCACTGTCCCAGGCTCCAAACCCATCCAGCCTGGCCTGGAACACTTCCAAGCATCCAGGAGCAGCCACAGCTTCTCTGGGAACCTGTGCCAGGGCCTCCCCACCCTCACAGGGAAGGATTTTCTCCTCAAGTCCAATCTCATGAGCAGCCAGCTCATGCACCTGAATTTCTGAGGTTTTAAGCAATCTGATGTCGTTCCCTGCTCTGATAGTTGAATTAAGACAATTGTGTTGACTTTTCAAGATGATTGTGCAAAATCTGGTGGCTGTGAGGGAAGGCACTTGAAATTTTATGCCATGAATGGACATTGATGAATGTAAGTAGGATATTAAATCAATCTCTGTTTTCTTTGCAGGCTTGTAGTTTGTGCTGGCAGGCAGCACACTTAATTAAAATGGAAAAAATAGTGTTTGGATGTATGGACAGGTATTTCTTGGCATCTTGTGCTTCTTGAACTATCCTTTTTCTTAGAAACCCATGTCATGAAATAAAAGTATTAATCCTTCAGCTTCTACCAGTAGTAACATGG
Organism: Trochalopteron elliotii; assembly: GCA_024734555.1. Classification (NCBI taxonomy): domain Eukaryota; kingdom Metazoa; phylum Chordata; class Aves; order Passeriformes; family Leiothrichidae; genus Trochalopteron; species Trochalopteron elliotii. The sequence goes on from JANPWX010000033.1 coordinate 5,559,081, forward strand.
AGAGTTACACTGTTTTTCCCCTCTAGCCTTTGTCATGGTGAGTATTTGCCTCTGGCCTACTGAGTGTATTAATGTGGTTTCATGTCTGGTGTGTGTAGGAGGATGGGAGAAACTGCACTTGGTGACATTTGCTTCATATTAATAAAAGTGCAAAATCAATTTAATTAATGAAATCATCAGGTCATTTTAAGTAGCAGATACCTTCCCAAAACACAATCCCAGAATATGGACTCTGATACATGAGCACACATTTAGATGAATAAGAGTTTGAAAAATTGCAATTCTATAGGAAAGCACTGGGGCTTAAAGGAGGGAGCTGACATTTTGTGGTCTTTTATTTTTTGCAGTTCTTCCTGTGTTCAGGCTGATCTGTGAGGGCCTGAGCAGGTGCCTGTTACCCCATAACAGCCAAGTGACAAGGCTGGACTTTTCTAATTAGTAATAGATTCTAAAGCACTTCCTCTGGCAAAAATATTGGATATCCTCTTCCCTTCTAAAAGGAAAATAGGAAAGGAGAGAAGTGTCTCCTATTGCCCTTAATTGAGTTGAAAATATAATTCAAGTATACTTGGTAAGCTGAATTTATTTCAGATTGTTACCTTTCAGTCAAGGCACACATTGGGTGATCTTTTTTTCTACTCAATTTGTGAGAAAACAGACAAAATGCTTTTGTTGGAACAGGTAATCCCCAGGGAACAAATTCCTTTGGAGAGATATTTTCACTGCCCTGTTGGATTAGTTTGCATTTGGCATTTCTGGTTCAGTGGCCTGACCTCACACTGGTCTGTAATTCTGCAATATTCTCATATTCACTGCACACCTGCTGCATGAAGAATAAACTGAGAAGTGCCCAGGGGTGCAGGTGGCACTGTGGGTGACACTTGACCTGGCCCTAGAAGGAGGAATGTGTTATTTTTAAAGAGCTGTTGTCAAAGCTTGTAATCCTAAAATTAGATCCCAGTGCAGGTCGGATTTGGGTCGTGAGTGGTGATCTGCAGGTCTGGCAGAGCTGTCCCCTCTCCCAGCCCTTCAGAGCACATTTACAGCTACCCTGACAATAATTCCAGCTGCAAAGGCCACTGGAACTGGGGGTGACAAAACCCCCCAGAGGGTGATGGAGCTGGGGGTGACAAAGCCCCAGCACCTGTGGCCTGGCAGGTCCCAAAAGGACGTGGCCAGGTGGTGCTGCTGTGTGAGGCAGGTTAGAGATTTGCTCCTCACCCCCCTTCTCATACACTCTGAGAAATGAGCTCAAATGGAGCTGAAATCCTGGGAATTCAAAGAGACAAGGAGTAAGAAAAGGTGGTATGGAGAAAACAGAACCAGATTTGTGTCCATAAATCTCTTTTACAGCTACAAGTCTGCTCAAGCTGGAGCTGCTTTCCCTCAGTGGGGCTGAGGCAGGACTGTAAAACCAGTGCAGAATCAAACCTTGGCACTCATGAATATGCATAAATTTGAAGGAGAATTATCTTTCAGCATTAACTCTTTAAATAAAGAAATAATTTGGCCACCTGCTGTCTGTGAAAGCTGACCTTGTTCTCTCATTTGTAAAAGGGAGTGGAAAGCTTCCAAAACTTTGAATTTTGAACCATTTCCTCTCCTCAGAAATTACACTGAAGAAGACAAGCATTTAAGCTGTGAAAAATGGAAATGAAACCTTTCCTCTGGAGTTAACCCTGTTCTCCAAACCCTTTGCCAATCTGTATTTGTAACTCGTTTCCTAAATAATTTTGTAGGTTGAGGAAGGGCATTGATGGGAATTTCAGGCTCTTCATTTTGCTGTTTTATTCGCATGAATTGCTGTTTTCTCTGCTGTAGAATAGCAAAAGAGAGCTAATAAGTGTTCTGCTTGTTGGCTTTTCAGTGTAGTGCCAAGTGTCTTCTCTCCTCTCAGTCCTCTCCTCCAAGTGGCCACGATGCACAGATTCTCCTTTTCCTGTTTGGTTTTTGGGAACAGTGTTTGGATTGCAGTTGAATGTTGTATCATAGGCAGGGTAATGAGACCCTCTGGTCAGCCAGTTGTTCTCTGAGAATAATTTATGAAGAGAGAAAAAAAAATCAGAGAATTAGTCAGGTTTGAAAATCTGTCTATCAGCGTGGATTTAGTATAAGAAAAAAGGCTTTTTTTTCTGCATTATATTCCTGATTTTTATTCCTGATTTTTATATAAAAAGGTTTTTTTCTGATTTCTGAGACGTTTGAGGAAAATGAGACTTCCTAAAACACGGTGGGCTTGGGTTTGGACACATAATGAGCTATCCCAGAAAAACCATGATGTGAATTTAGTCCCAGGCAATTGGAATCCTTTTTCTTGGCCATAAATAGGAGCTGACTTCTTGTTGGGGTTGTGTGTGCAGGTGTGGTGTTAGTGTCTGTCTGTCTGTTTGTCTGTCTGGGGGAGCTTCTTCCTCACTCAGCACCTGGCAGCACCTTCTCTGAGCCTGATCCTTTACAGATTGGCAAGAATTCCCTGATTTATCCTGGAATACAGGTCCCTGAGCATCACCTGCCTCTGTCATTCCATCCTGACAGCGAGGAGAGCACATCTCTGGGGGGGTGTGTGTGTTCCCACCTGAGAGGGGAGGCAGCAAGGCAGGGATATTTTTATGTAGATTGATGTCTGCAGATTCAGATCACAGACTGACTGAATTAATAACTGTTTTCCAATCCTTGCTCTCCATGCATGTGACTTACAGTAATTGTCTAATCTAAGGATATATGTTGTCTGTAATACTGCTAATTAAAATTTTATGCAAATGTCTGATGAACTGCTAATGTTTAATGTTAATTTTCACACTTGATATTAAAAGCTTTTCCCATATTTCCGGTGCATGCTTAGCTGGGCTATGCAGATATTTACCTTTAGGCTGATATGAAGGGCATTTTATCAGTGCAGGCAAATCCTGGTTGGAGTTTTACATTCCAGAGGTGTGAATGGATTCTGCTGAAAGCCTCTCTATAGGTGGATTTGTGGGGCTGTTTTCTTTGAACTGAGTTTATGAAGGACTTTGTGGCTTGGCCTTGGTTCTGTGTTAGTCTCAGCAAGTTAAAGATGTTTCCTCTTGCAGATTTCATTCACTGAGCGTAATCTCTTGTGAGAGAGAGGAGGAGTTCAGGCAAGAATTCCTTCTGTCTGCACACTGTGTGTAGGAAAGCACCAGGAGAATTCATTATTTGTGTAATGAAGCTGTTGAAATAGGGAAAAGGGCACAGTGTGTTTCCCTCCAGGTAACACAGGTAGGCTTCACCTTCTTGTCTGCACATCTGTTTGCTTTGCCATTTGGAGATGTCAAGATACTTCAAAATCAGAGAAAATGGCTTGTAGGGACCAAGAGTGAAAATGAGGAAGGCTCCCCAAGACTAAACCATTGAACTTCCACAGAAATCTGCCCAAGCCTTTTTCCTGCTAACCAGAAACAGCTTGAATCAACTGGTCTCACTTTCTGCTTTCTTTGCAACTCTGCTGTTAAAAATGCAAACTCACATTTTTGCTGAAGTTGCAAGTGCATTGTGTTTCCTTGTGGTTTGATGTGAGAAGTTAATTCACTGGGATCTCTGGAAAAAAAATTAAACTTTCTGCATAAGAATTTGATCATGTGTTAGAAACAGTTCCTCACTTTTATGCAGTTGGGGTGTTTGGCTTTTTGGTCTGTTTAATGATAAAAGAGGTTCTTGTGGTGCTGCAAGACTTGGAATGATCCAGGAAAAGGCTTCCATTGTGTGGTGAGGGAGCAGAGTGTGGAAAGCAGGGACAAAACCCTCTTGGGTGAGGGTCAGTCCCACTGCCAAGGCAGGACCTTGAATTTTGGTCCGGCTGCATTGGTGAGGAGAACACCAGCTCCATCAGCTTCCCATCCTGTCATCCTTTGGGTGTTTATTATGAGGCTTAGAGTAAGTTGGTTTCTGTGGGTTATGAGTGGAGTAAGATGAAAACATGTCCATCAAGAAAAGGAAAAAACAAACCCTCGTGTTTCTCTCATGAAAGGCCTTGGTTTTCAGGACTGGAAGATATGAAAGTGAAGAGTCACTCAGCGTTGATGGGTTGATGGCTTTTGAGTCTATTACAGAACAAGTGAAATATTTAATTTCCTGGAAGTGTGTAAATTGCTGGTTTCCCTTAATCCAGTGTGTTCTCTCCTGTGTTTGCTCTGGGATTGTTTTTCCAAAGCACTGTTCCAGACTTAGAAAAGCTTCCAGTTTGGAGTTCTTCCTTTGGTTTCTTCTCCATCCTAGTGGGATGTAATTGGGTTGGAATGAAGGCTCTTTGCTCTGTTTTTTTAGACCTTGACAGCTTTGTGTTGCATTTAATCAACTCCAAAACTGAGCTGGAGTTGGGTTGTTCTTACTTGTCTTGCAATCTGCTGTGCAGCAAAGCTTAGGAGACTTGGAGTATTTTTCCTGTGCTGTTGTGTAAAGATGGATTTGGTGCAAGAGAGAGGAAAGAGGAGCAGTCTTGTGTTGTGAGGGTGGTTAATTCTTCAGGGATTTTTACATGTGAAGCATTCAAATAATTTTTCCAAAAGCTTGTGAAGTTGTAAAGTAATAAAATTTGTCTTTGACTGGGGAGATACACACAGGTGAGGCACTTGCTCCTGTAGTGTACTTGTAAAAAGATTTTGAGAAGGCCTCTCATCCCTGGCCTTGAAAGAAATAAAACTTTTGTGAGGCAAGAATGTTTTTCATAGATTTGCAGTGGGTTAAAAGCCAGGAAATGGGGTTAGGAGTAAATGTTGGTTCTCACAGGGAAGGGCTCTTGCCAGCCAAGTGTCCTGCCAGAGATCAGATTTGCTCTTGCAAATACTCCCTTTTGCAGATTTGCCCAAAAAAATAAGGTGGCTAAATTGAAGCAAATTAGTCAAATTTGAAATGAGTCTTGAATTGAAAGGAATGATGAAAGATTGAGACCTGCTGAGGGATAAAGTGACAGGTGAAGTGCACAGGGAGAAGAAATGTGCAGTAGAAGTACAACTCCCAAGAGGCACATGGAATTCTAGGAAGTATTTGATATATTGGGATTGCTGAGCAGTAAATGACTGTGTTGTGATACAAACTTCTGCTGCTGCCAAATCTGAAATGCAGAGTGCTGGGGACTGTGTGTCTCCCAAGAAATGGGAGTTTAATCCATGCATGGAAAGAGCACAGGGATGATGGAGAGATGTGGAGAAGCTTCTCAGTAGCCTGAATTTCAGAAGGAGTTGGCCAATTCCTATAAAACCGTGAGGGACATAAAGAAGCCCAAGGTGATGTTTTCTTTCTTAGAAACATGAAGGAGTTGTTAGTTGAGTGTGGCCACTGGTTGTTCCTGCTGAGGGTGATACAGGGAGCTCAGGTGGCTTCCAGAGGGGTTGGGAGAGGCCCAGTGTGCCCATGCTGGTGTCCAGGGTGTCCCAGTTGTTGATAATGCAAGGGAATATAAATGTTCCTTTCTTAGGCTCTTTGCCACAAGGATTTGTGTCTGAGGATGTCAGGCTTGGTGGACTTTTTATCCAACTGGTTTAGAAGGTTTTGTAGTTCTCCTGGGTTTGATTTTTCATGTTATTCACTTCTTTTCAGGTTGAAAAAGCTCAGTTTTTATAGGGGGATTGGATTCTTCTGCTCTGGGATCTGTATAATCAGGATTGTGTATAACCATGATTCCCTTGGCACTTGCATCCTGTGCTGCCTCCAGCCTGCAGCCTGCTGCTCCCAGTTCAGTGTGACCTTCCAGATCCTCTGGATAACTGGTTTCAGCTTTGCTGGGAACTTGCTTTAACCCAATCTTGGCAAAAAGAAATGGTTTGGGCTGAATAAGATGTACCTTGTGCTTTTTCTGTTTGATTTTTATCATTTCCTCACGTTTTACAGGTCATTAGAGGGGGATCACAGGGGCAGGTGAGCCAGCAGATCTGGGCAGTGTAAAATTGCAGAGGGAAGGAGCAGTCGTGGAATGTGTGTGTAGGATCAACATTTTCACATTCTGGTTTTGATCCACACAGAACTTAAAATGTCCCAGAAGATGCCTCTTTTTATTCCTGCTGCTGTTAGCCATCTCTTCTCCTAAATATTCTAAATACTCTAAATACTGGTGTTCTAAATATTGGGGACAGCACCAGGAGGGTGCAGTTTACCCAAAGTTTAGTGTTGGTCTCATTCAAAGTTAATCTTCCATCATGTCATAAGAGGTTTTTATTCTGCCAAAAATCAACTTTAGTGGAAGAAGATCAAATGAAATAACTCATTAGATATGTTCTGTGGTAGTTAAACCTGCCCAGAAAGGTTCCAAGGAAGAGAATTTGTCTTTATGCTAAAAAAAGCCATTACAGACCTGTGCTGACACTGAATTCTGCTTCCATTCCAAATGGCACTCTTCTAATTTGAAGAATGATAACAATGTCAGGCTTGAAATCTGTGCTTTCCTTGTCCCCAGTGTCTCTGTAAGGGATGGGGCTGGTTCTTGGGAGTGTTTGGAGGAACATTATTAAAGGACATCTGGAATGGGCATCTCTGTGGATGTGGCCAGCTCAGATCCAGAGTCCCTGCTCAGTGTTTGTGCCACTGGTGGCTCTCAGGGCTGCTCTGTGTTAATGGAATGGCCAATCTGCCAGTTTGCTCAAGTAATTTATTCCAAAGCTTAATAGGCCTCTGTTTACTTGAAACAGTGACCTTAGCTGAAGGACTGACACAGCTTTCCAGCTCCACAGCTTGTCCTTGCCTTTTCTTGCCAATCATTTTGGCTTTACAATTCCATTCTCATAGAATTAAAAATTCTTCTGTGCTGTGTGAAAGACACACAGAGCAGAAAGCGTGGATCTGCTGAGTGTTGTCAAATGCACAAAGTAAATGCATTTGGGGGGAAAAAAATTCCTTCTAATCTGCTTATCATGAAAGGTCACCTTGAGATGGAGTGTGTTGGGCCACGGATCTCTGCCCTGGGACTGAGAGGGCTTTAAACTTAGCCAGGGTTTCAGAAATGGCTTGGTTGATGTTTAGGAAGTTTGCTTGTTCTCTCTGGATGCAGATTCCTGCTGTTAGAGGGCTGCTGAACGTGGAATTTCTCATGTGGTTTCATCTGAGCTCTCTAATTTCTGGAATTAAAAATTCTAGGTAGGTTTTGCTTCGGAAACTACATCTCCAGGTTGGACTTTGTTTCTGGTTTGCTTTTAAAATTTTGCCTTTGTATCAGCTTGATTGTCTTCTTGCTTTTGTTTTACTCAGCACTTCAGGTTTTTAATCTTAAATGTTTAACGTGACTCGTGAGGAGAACAAGTTGTTTTCAGAATCAGAAGAAATTCAAGGAGATAAAAATCTAGGAAAATTTCTCCCAAGTGTGTGTGTGTCTTGCTGTGTGTGCAGAACAATCAGACCCCACTAACCTGCTTTGTTGTCTTTCCTCACTCAGGTCATGATTTTTATTTTCTCCTGTCATCCTCTTGAGGAGAGGAAATGATTGTAGTGGAACGTGTCACCAACACCCCACTGCTACGGAGCCTTCGCAGTTCAGAAACGTTCCTGGGAGAGCAAATTTAGCCCTTTGCTGTTTGTGTTCTGGGATCTGCCTCGGGGAGAAAAAGGGAAATAAAAATGACGACTTCGTCTATCAGACGGCAGATGAAGAACATTGTGAACAATTACTCAGAGGCCGAAATAAAAGTTCGGGAAGCGACCTCGAATGACCCCTGGGGTCCTTCCAGTTCCTTGATGACTGAAATAGCAGATCTGACCTACAATGTTGTGGCCTTCTCTGAAATTATGAGCATGATCTGGAAACGACTGAACGACCACGGCAAGAACTGGCGACACGTCTACAAGGCCCTCACCCTCTTAGATTACCTGATTAAAACTGGCTCTGAGAGGGTGGCCCAGCAGTGTAAAGAGAATATTTTTGCTATCCAGACGTTGAAAGATTTTCAGTACATCGACCGAGATGGGAAGGACCAGGGCATCAACGTGAGGGAGAAATCCAAGCAGCTGGTGTCCCTCCTGAAGGACGACGAGCGCCTCAAGACAGAGAGGGCCCAAGCCCTGAAGACCAAAGAACGCATGGCTCAGGTGGCCACTGGGGTGGGCAGCAACCAGATCACCTTTGGGAGAGGCTCCAGCCAGCCCAACCTGTCCACCAGCTACTCAGAGCAGGAGTATGGCAAGTCTGGAGGATCCCCAGCATCCTACCATGGCTGTAAGTACCAGGAAACACATCCCAGAGTGTTGATGCTTCTCTTGGGAGAGCTGCTGTTGGAGGTGGGAGCGAATGGTGCCTTTGGGAGGGTGGAAATGCTGCCTGCAGGGGGATCTGGGATCTCGGTGGTGTTGATGGCCTGGGTAAATATTTGCTTTGGAGGGGACTGTGTGTAGTGATGGAAATCGATTTCAAAAGCCCTTGTTTACTGTCAGTTCCAAAGGTAGCACTGCCAGGCTGCTCTTGTGAGCGTGTTCCAGTGCTTGCTGTGATGGGGAGGGTGTGAAGGGGTTTTTCTGTTTGTTTCTGGTTTTAAAAGGAATGCTTGAAGATGCTTGTTCTTTTTGTTCAGGATGGAATCATAGGATGATTTGAGGTGGGAGGGAATTTAAAGCTGATCTCATTCCACATCCCTGCCATGCTCAGGGACACCTTCCACTATCCCAGGTTGCTCCAAGCCCTGTCCAACCTGATTTCAGCTTTGCTGGGAACTTGTCTTGGATTAAGAATAAATAAGAAATACAGAATATTTCCTGAATCATTTTGCTACTTTATGCTGCTCCTGTTGTACTTTGGCAACAATGCTGCTGTTTAATTTCCTTTATTGCTTACTCAGCAGTTCTTGGAGGAGGAGTGCTTTGAATCTGTATTTAAATATTTATATTCTCAGTGTTTGGTGTGTGAGTGTCTGTACTAAATACTAAACGCTATACTTCATTCTTAAAAAATGAACACAGTGATGTGGGAAGAACAAATTCTTTCCACCACTGCTTGGTGGGACTCCTGTCATGTCAGGAGAAGGCCTGATTTGGCACTAAATCCTCCTTAATGTAAGTAATGATCTGATGAAAGCTGCTTTGGCTGGAATGTCAGTGGTTGTGGTCTAATTCTGAAAGAAAATCTTTTCTTTAAATGAATGTTTAGAGTGTGTGGAGGGCTGTGACTGAGCCAGGGTGCAGGAACCATTGAGGACCAGCTTTAAGAACCTGAAGTTTGTCATGTCCTGGGTCCCAAAGTGCTTCTTAAATCATAAATCCATGAGTGGGGTCAGCCCTGCTGACATTTGCAGGAGGAGATGGCAGGAAAATCAAACTAGGATGGAGAAAATCTCTGTTTAAAGCTCTGGAGACAAGCAGAAAAAATTATTCCCAAAAGGAAATATTTTTAGGATAGAGGGTACAAAAAATGTGAGTGAAGGTTTCCAGCCATGGGAATTTTTGATCTTGGCTTTTAATTAGCAGTAGGATAACAAACATCCTTGTTTTTCTGTAATAATCGTTTTTCTGTATTTATATAGTTTTTCTATGATGGCCATGCTTGAACACTGTGAATTTTTAAAGAAAAACTCGTATTTTTTAGGAGCAGAAGGTTCCTATTATTGAGGTTGTTATTACCTCAATAATAACAACATTTTTCCTTTCCAGATGTGTAGATTTTTGTTGACATGACAAAAATTCTTAATTTAGAGGTAGCTTGAAATATTGATTTTAACTTGGGCTGGTGAGCTGGAATAAGTAACTGAAATATGGTGAGCACACCTTGGGTTTCACAGGGTTATTTCTCCACCAGTCCCAACTTTAATTAATGCCTGGAACTATTGTTTGGAATCTTAAATGTTACCAGAGGCTCCAAACTATTCCTCCCAGCAGGGCTGAGCAATGCAGGGCGTGTTCCTCAATTGTTCCTCGGCTGCTTTAGGAATTTTGATGGGAGAAGCAGCAAGTTTGGCTCTTCCCTCAGTATTCCAAGTGTGGATTTACTGCTCCCATTTCCCTGTGTGTGTCCTGTGGCAGGTCTGCTTTGGAGGTAAAGATTCCTTTTTTTTTCCCTCACCCCCTAAGAAGCTTTAGAAATCTCAGGGTTTTTTCTTTGCCCCTCTGTTTCAGCTCTCCTGGACCTTTTTTTTCACTGTGGATCAGCAAAAATCCAGGTGTCTGTCAGTTTGTGTTTTGAGGTTTTAATGTGGTTTTTGTCTGGTTTAATTGAGTGGAGCAAAGCAAACCAGCATCTTCCAGAACAGCTGAGCTAAGTCCTTCTGATACTGGGAAACTGGGAAGAGCTTTATCCCAGGAAACGAGGAAGGAGTTTCATTAAAATCCAGACATTTAATCTGTTACATAAATGTGGGGTTATTCCTGTGCCTGCTAAATTTGATGGAAAAGATGCTTTTCATTATTTAAAGTGAAAGAGATTGTATCCATCATGTGGTTTGGGGTTTTTTTTTGGTTTTTTTTTTTTAAATTACACCCTTCTTTTGTGCTGAAAATCTGGATTCAGAAAAAAAATCTGCAAAAGGAATGAAGTTCTGCTTCACTCCTGGGAAATACTCCCCTTAGACCATCCCTAAGATGCTGTTGCTGCTCTGTATATTCTGGCAGAATTCTCTTTCATTCCTCTGAGCCTTTGAAGAAGAGATCAGAGACATTTAGATTTGCCATCTACAGCATGAGATTTGCCTCTTCAAAATGTCCAGCCACCCTCTTTGCTAAATGTTTCAGGCAAATAGAAATAAAGTTTGGGACAGTGGCAGAGCCTTTTTGCCAACACCACCACAGGAAATGTTTTATCCCTCAGTGCTTTGCTATCAGCACATTTTACTCCTGGTCCTTCTAGGCACAGTGGGTGGGGGTTGCAGAATTCATTCCCCTGGCTTGAAGAATTTATGTTGGGTTATAAAATCTCATTTTTAGTGCCTTCTGGCAGAAGAAAGAGCTGAAAGAGTTTGGGAGTTCCTGCAGGACAGCTCACCAGTAACTCCCAGTGGATACTGGGATACTGGATTGGGATCTCTGCCCTCCTTTCAGGGGCTAAAAGTCCAATTTTAGTTAAATCAGTGAAGCCTTTTTGGGTCAGTTTGTTGAGAACTGCACAGGCAGCACTGACTGAACTCTGCTCAAACTCCTTTTCTCCAGCTTCCCAACCTGTGTAGGTTTGCATGGGAACAATTGGATTTTTGCTCCATATTGAGCCACAGGGGGTTTTCTTAAAGAATTGCTGTTTTTTGTGTCCCACATTCATCCTTTGTCACAAAATAAAAGCAATATTGATACCCTGTGTAGTGTGAGAGAATTCAAGATGGAAAAGGATCTCTTGACTGATGTCCAATCATCCCTCACTGCTGCAGGCAGATATTTTTCCGTTTCCTTGTGAATATTTTCATTTCATCTCTAAAAAATCCTTTAGAAACTGTGCAAAATGAAATGGTGCAACTTGATAGTTTTTAATAAAATCCTTTCCCTCAAAGCTTTGCCTTAATGACTTTGTTGGCCCTGAAGATCTCTGTGCTTGGATAATTCCAGGGAGCACATTATGGCATGTGAATTGTAAAAGTATTTGTGGGGTTTTTTCCCTACCTAGTCTCATAACCTGAAAATGGAAGCCAGAAGAGAGAGATTCAAAAGCAAAAATAAAGATCCTCCCAGCCTCCATCAGCAATTTCTGACATACTGGGAACAATTGGTTTTATCTTCCCTCTTTAAACAATAAATGCTCAGATTAGGAGCTGTTAAATATTCTGTGACAAAGTGCATAATTTTTATTTATTTTGGAAAATGTGCCCATTCTGTGGAGTTGCATCAAATCTGATACCAGGTTTTATTTCACCTTAAGGAAATATTCTTGTGTGGTGCTGAAACTAAACCAACTGGGGGAAGGAAGGGAAATAAGATGAATATTTAAAACCTTTTGGAGCAATAGTCCCTCGCTCCTAATCTGCCTTTGGGTCTAAATAATTGGGTTTTTGCCTGACATTTGTCACCCAGTTTCAAAAACTTCAGCCTCTTGTTCCTGGCCTTGTTTCATCTCCAGCTGCCAGTGACCAGTTAAATAGGATTCTGGATTTATGGCTGCACGGGGAAAAGTAGGATGTTCTTAATTTAGACCTCTTAAGCCTGAGCTGGGATGCTGCTCCCAGCCTGGCAAACACTGGTGATGTTTTAAAACCAAGTTTACTGAGGCCACGCTTTTTAAGAGATCCAATCCTGTTATGCCCAAGCTGGGATGTCCTGGTGTTATTTTGGGTTGTGCCCACATCCTTCCCTTTTTTCCCTGTGCTCCAGGAGGGTTTGGGAAGCAGGGGTGGGATGGGATCCATGGGATCCCTGTAACCTGAACCTGGAAAAATTCTGGGAGCAGTTTGGTGTAGCTGAACTAAAGAGTTTTATATTTCCAGTGATTATTCACGTTAAGCTGACTGGTTATTTAACAGCAGTTTTGTGAAGCCTCAGCAAGTTTGTGTTCACTCATCTGTTTTGGTTTTGTCTCCCCTTTTGCTTGGAGTGGAAAATAATTCAGAGGAATTGCTGGTTTGGGTTTGACACAATAGGAAATTTATGAAATCCAGAATGGTTTGGGTTGGAAGGGACCTTGAAGCTCATCTTGTCCCAACCCCCTGCTATGGGACACATTCCACTATCCCAGGTTGCTCCAGCCTTGAACATTCCAGGGATGTGGCAGCCACAGCTTTTCTGGGCACCCTGTTCCATTCAGAACACTACTGTTTTTAAAGGGTTTGGTTTTTATTTTATAATAATTTCTTTAATAATCCATTCTGCATCTCAGCAGGTTGGAACACATCCCCGCCCTTCAATCTTAGGAAGGAATATAGGGAATATCACCCAGCAGTGAATCTGGCTGAACAGCGTGGAGAATTCCCGTAGTTTGAGGTGTTGAAGGAATGTGGCAGACTCCTGTCAGATGTCATTTGACAGCTTGATTAAATCCTCTCATCATACATTTATTTTTCTGGTGCTGAGAGTGAAGGTGGGAGGTGCCACTGGTGTATCCAGACTTTGTAGTGACACTGAATTATCCAACTGTGTCCATTCACACGGGTGTAGGGGATCACCTGAGAGGAAAATGCTCCCAACAAAACAAACCTGAAGGATTTGTTGAGTGTTAAATGAGTTTCAGAAGCTCTCAGTCTGCTCAGTGCAATCAGAATCCTGCAGGAATCCTGAGCAGCTCCACCTTGTCACATCCATCGGTGTTATCAGCTCTCTTCTTGTACCTTGTTCCTTCATTCCCAAGGGAAAGGTGGATTACACAATTCCTTCCAGATTAAGCAGCTTGCATTTACCTTTCCATCATTTGGCTTTTTAAAATGATCCCATCTTTATTTGAGTGGTGTTTCACTGGCAGACTGACAGATGGGATCTCTGCCTGCTTCCCCAGTGAATTGCTGTTGGTTTCTGAGTCCTTACCTTGATATTATTTCAGTTTTTCAAGTCACTTTTGGTTTTGCCCACTTTTGTAGGTTCACTGAGTGAGTGAGGAAGCAGCTTTTCTTTCTGAACAAATGTGACTGAGAGCTGAATTCTGTTCAGAATTCCACCTGCAAATTAGAAAGCCTGACACTAAAGAAAAAAACGTCAGAAATAACAAAAACAGCCCCAAAGGCCAAGCAGATGATTCTGAACAAAAATACAGTCTGATCTTTATTATTAATGCAGGCTCTGCTGTCTGTGTCCTGTATTTCACTTTAACTCAGCCAGATCTATAACCAGCTACAGAGGCCTTTCAATAGAGCCAAAATATAGGAAATTATCAATAGCTGTGTCTGGGAGCTGTCCCAGCCTGGGCAGGCACAGATGGTGCAGCAGAATCCTGCTTTAGTGATTAACTGAGTCTCCAGATGATTTCCTTGAGCAGCCAGGCCTGGTGCTCCCTGTGGGGAACAGATTCCCAGAAATTTGCTCCTGGGCAGCCTGGAGGGGACTGGGATCTCCAAATTCCCAGCAAAACAGGGCTTGGCAGGTCAGAATTGATCTATTGAGTCCCATCTTACATAAACATCTGAGTTAACTGTCATGTGCTGGGGGATAAGGGATGCTTTGTGTGGCACTGTCCTGTTCCTAACCTTTCTGCTGGCTCCTGGGAATTCTAACCTTAGAGCAGGATGAGGCCCATATGGATGGGAATCTCAGATAAAACTTGTCAGGTTACTCCCAAGAAGAGTGTTTTGAATTTCCCTTAATCCTTTTCCAAAAAAAAAAAAAAATTGCTGGCAGCTCTTTAATGTGGATGGTTTTATAACACTGCAGAGGCTTACATGGAAAACAGCAACATTCCTATAGTTTGTTTTTGTTTTCTTGAGGCCAGAGGAAGAACTTCAAATGGACAATTCCCCCTTTTATTTTAAGTCAAAAGGAGCTGGAAATTTTAGAGTTAATGAAAGCAAGTAGAATGAGTTGCTGTAAACCCTAAAAGTGAGAAAGAATAATGTGTGTGTGTGTGCCTGTGTTACCCGTGTGGGGATCCTGGAGCTGCTGCTGCTGTTGGGATCTGCTGGGAGCTGTGAGCTCATGGAGCTCCCTGCCAAAGCCAAGGCAGCCCTTCCCATGCTCAGCTGGGAGTGGAGAGCCAGGGAAAGGCTCAGAGTGGGATGCAATCCCTGCTTTTTCCAGCTTTTCCAGGCAGGCATGCACTGGGCAGTGCTTTCAGCAAGTTCTTTGTGTGGAAGTGGGAGGAAGAGCAATGGAGTTGAATCTATTTTACATAATTTCATTTTTAATGTCATCCTGCCATCAGGTTCTTGGTGGTTGTGGAATGCAGCGATGTGAGCAGAGATGGAAAAGCTGGGATGCAGGAAATCCCATTTTCCCCCCACAGTTAAAAGCCCAGCAGAGCAGAAGGTTCCTCCCTGCTCGTAGTCCAGGTGCCATCTGTTCTCAGGTGACTCTGCTGCTGTCCCATTTGTCCCAGGCTCTGTTTTTAAACCAGTTAGGACTCTTTCCTTCTCTAATCCCTGCTGCAAAACTGCTCTTCTCCATCTGTATCTCAAGTCAATCCGTGGCCAGTTTATACCATGAATTCTTGCCCCTTTATCTGAAATAGTTTTTCTCTCTCTGAGGTATTTAACACCCATAAACTGCTCAATCTTCTTCTGGCAAAGATGAACAGAAAATATTCTCTGAGCTCCAATTTCCACCTCCATCCTGGTTAAAAATCATCCATTTTGGATTAGAATGATTAGAATTAGTGCTAATTTATTACCTGCATTAGGTGAGTGGCTGGGAATTATCACATGCTTTAATCATCGTATTTTTAATATAATGTATTGGAGAGCCTGGCCGTGACTGTTGGAGCAGTAAGTACTCATCAACCAGGCTAAATTTAATTATTTTATATGAGATAGTTTGAAAAAGTAATAGAATTGAGCTATGAGTAGCATCTTAATTGAAGTGAGGTTGGCTTGAGAGCTTCAGGATCAGCACAAGGTGGAAGAATCATTGTGGATGATAAATTGATTTGTGCCTTGAGAAGCAGATGGGGTGGGATGGCACCTCGGGGTGTGGTGGGAAGGAGGAAAGGTCATTCCTTGTTTATGGAGAGTCCCCTTCCTTCTGGCCTGCTGGATGAGAAAGTTCACTTGTTTTGTGATGTCATTTTGGCCTGAAACTTATGGAGAGACAGACAAGGCTGGGAAATGTTTGGAGGGTTAAAGTAGTGATGAAAAAGTGGTTTTCAAACTGAGTTTGGCAATCCTGTTTTCACATACCCAGCTGACCTGGTAGGAAGAAATTTGATTTCTTCGAGTTTGACACGCTAGTTTGAAACATTCAATTAAAAGTATTAAATGTCAATGTATATTTTGCCAAACTAATCATCATTCCAGCCTCTAAATACAAACTTCCTTGCCAAAGCGAGATAAAATTTCTGTGTGAGTGATTTGGATGCTGAAGAATTGTGTGAGGGAGAGTGAGCACAAAATAGTGTAATTACTGTATAGTGCTAAACCTGCTAGTGCTGTAGGATGGGAATTCCACATGCTCCTGGAGTGAAAACATCACTAAAAGATGGTTTGTGTCTTGAGAAATTGCATATTTGAGCTGTTCCTTGAAGAGGAGGGGAGGAGATGCCCCCAGAAACCAACCAACACCCCCAACCCATTTACCAAACTCTTTTTTAACAGAGAATGATCCTGTATTTGTGTAAATTTGGAGCCTGAATAGCTGGTTTGTTTATCCCCAAGCCTGCTCAGCAGTTAAGAATAGTTCTTTATCTTCCCATTAAGACTGTATTATTTTACAGAAAAGTGGGTGGTATCCAATTTTACCCCGATATTGGCCCACTCCCAGCAGATCCTTACTGACACTGGGAGATGTAAGGAATACCCACAAATGTTTTCTTTCAACAATAATTCTGTACCTTTTTAATTCAGGAGCTCTGATACACTCAGGATGTATCCAGCATGAGCTGGGGGTACTTCTTGATATCACAGCCTCATAAAAACACTTGTTGTTTCTTTTTTTCATGAACTGTCTAAAAGGAGCAGAGCTAAAAGGAAACTCGGGTGACCTTATCACTCTCTACTTCCTAAAAGGTGGCTGTAGTCAGGTTGGGGTTTGGTCTCTTTCTCCAGGCAGCAACTGACAGAACTAGAGGACACGGCCTTGAGCTGTGTCAAGGGATATATACTGGTTGGATGTTGGGAAAAAGTTTTTTATGGAAAGAGTGATAAAATATTGGAATGGTGTGCCCAGGGAGGTGGTGGAGTCACCATCCCTGGATGTGTTTAAGGAAAGACTGGATGTGGGGTGCTGTGGTTTAGCTGAGGTGTTAGGGCTGGGTTGGACTCTTTTGTGTTTTGTGTCCAAGATCGCCCTAATTAGGGTTTTTTTTCTTTTTCAAAGTCTTGTGCTAGGGTTTGAAAGAAGAGTGAAACTTGCAGCTCGGTATTAAAAGGTGTTTATTAAATTTTTATCTCAAAAGTTTTGCCCTGGACTCCAACAGGCTCAATGATCTGGGAGGTCTGTTCCAACCTGGTGACTCTGTGAATTCTGTGAACCCCAACCTGTCCCCGTCACCCTTGGCAGAAACTTCACCTTTTGACCCCAAGGGAGCTTTGAGACCGAGCACAGGGTGCAGGAGCCCAACCTGAGCCCTGTTTGTGCTGTTTGCTGTGCTGAAGGTGCTGGTTTTTGTCTCCCAACAGCCACGTCCCCTCGGGTGTCCTCGGAGCTGGAGCAGGCGCGGCCCCAGACCAGCGGGGAGGAGGAGCTGCAGCTGCAGCTGGCGCTGGCCATGAGCCGGGAGGTGGCGGAGCAGGTCGGTGCCCGTGTAGGTTTTCCAAATGCTTGGAGAGTTTGGTTGGTTGGTTTTTTTTTTAATTCTTTTATTAATACCAGCTTGGCTTTGCTCCAGGTGGAATCTTGCGTGCGCGTGGTTTTTTTATTATTATTATTTTTATTCTTTCAATCTCTTTTTAAAGTAACTTCAGCCTCCGAGCTGTTGAGACTAGTGGAAGATGACAGTCACTTTGCGAGAAGACTTTTGTGTGGGAGGATGTTAATCATCACATTACTGAAGATGTTCTCAGTTAGGAAGGGCTGAAAACATGACTGGTCCTGAAAAGCTTCATTAATGTCAGTGGGTTCTGATTCCAGTGGAATTTGGAACGGTCTGTTCCGTTCGGTAGGAGTTTCTGGAACAGGAGGGTGACCTGACACAAAGTACCAGATTATATAAAAAAACTTGGTTGAAAGTAAATTGACTCCGTATCTGTCACCTAGGTTATGTTACTGTGCTAATTCTTAGGAACTTCATTCTGAATTTGGAGTAAATTTGGATAAAATGACTGCATTTTAATACATTACAAAGTCAAATCTCAGCTCTAAGTGAAAATTCAAGTCAGCCATGCTGAATGCCTGTAATATTTTAGAGGCTTCCTGTAACAATTTAGTTTACAGCTGTATGTTAAGCATGAGTGCTTGGAAAGGGAAACTATCACTCAGTAAACTTCATCATTATTGGGCAATAAAGAGAACAAAAATATAAATCAGAACCAAAGCATTTGAAGTAGCTTCAAAAATGACAAGCTGGGGGATTAGTCAGCTTCTGAGGGACATGATGCAAGCAAAGATATTTAAAGGAGTTGAATGTGGCATAAACATTGTGGTTACAGATGTTTAAACCTTCAGATTACACATGGAGTTGGCAAGACTTGATTCCCTTGGTGGATCTTGCACCAGCGTGGTGGGAAGTGAAGAAAAGCCAGGGAAATTTAAGTGTAGCTCCCTACAACCCTCAGTGGTGATCTGAATGCTGAAAAGCCATTGTGATAATTGACAAATGGGTCGTTCACTCAAATTTCTGTGGTGTTTCCTAACTGAGTTTTGAAAAGAATAACACACCACCAGGGTAAATTCCAACCAGCAAAAAACTGGCTGTTGTTGTTGTGACCACAGGGTCGGGGTGCTCCTGGAGGCGAGAATCACAGGAAAACTCCTTTCCCTCCTTGGTGTTCCATGGAAATCCCAGCCCCAAACATCCCCCTGTGGAGCACAGGGTGGGCAGGGTTGGAGCCCTGCAGGGAGCAGCAGCTCAGAGCAGGCTCATGGTCTATATCACCAGTGTTGATTTCCTTTGCAGGAGGAGCGCCTCAGACGCGGGGACGATCTGAGATTACAGATGGCTCTGGAGGAGAGTCGCAGAGACACAATTAAAATTCCCAAAAAGAAGGAGGTAGTGCCTTCGCCTAAGAAATTCCTGGTTTATGCTGCCAAAAGGCTGAAATACAGTAACACAAACTTAGCTTAATACTGAGCTCTTTTATGCTTTTGGGTTTGCTTTGTTGTGTAGCTTAAAGCTTCTTCCATGTGGGTTAAATTTGGAACTAGTCAATGCAGGCGTGTAAAAGGAAATAAAAAAAAAAAGATAAAATAATAATAATAATTGCTTCTTCACTCTCAACGGGTTTGTACTTCAGCCTGACAATGCTCTTGAGTAAAGCTCAGCTTCTTCCTGCCCTCAGCACACCACTCTGTTGGACCTGATGGATGCCCTGCCCTCCTCGGCACCGGCCCCGCCCAAAACCGAGCCCTGGGGACCTCCTGCTGCTGCTGCTGCTGCTGCCAACCAGACGGATCCCTGGGGAGGATCCACAGCTGCAGCCCCTGCCTCTGACCCCTGGCAATCATTTGGTAAGAGCAAACTGCCAGGGGCAGGGGGGTTTGAAAGGTTTTGCTTTTTAACCTTGAGCATTTCAAAGTTCCTCAATGTCCAGCTTGTGACGGAGTCCATTTTCATTCATTCCACTGAATTCCTCATTTCCAAGCAGAAACCAATGGCATTTGCACTTTTTTTAAGCTGTTGGGGTTTTGTGTGGGCAGTTTGAATCCTAAGGAAGAGGAGAGTGGCACTTCTGTTGTCTTAACAGCAAAACTGGCTTGTCCAACTCGTGTCTCACTGGTCCAGTGCCGTGGGTTTAGAGTGTTCCCAGAATTTAATCTGATATTTAGGCAGGGTGCTTCCTAAGAAAGCCATCAGTCTGAATTATCATGTCCCTGATTGCTCCTAGAGAATTGGAATGTGTTTGTGTATGGTCAGAACCAAAAGGATTAAACGACTTAAATGAAGATTTTTATAGCAGACAAAAAAAAAAAATGCAGGTTGCCATTTAAAATATTTACTGTTCCATAGGATTTGCATGCTAAATCCATGGAATATTTCTGAAGGTAAACAGGCAGTGCTTCACATTTTAAAGAGCAACTAAGCCAAATATTTGTGTGATTTTTTTGTGTATGTTGCTGCCTGTGTGGTGGGCTGGCATCTGGGTCAGCCACAGCCTGTCCAAGGAGTTAGAAAGTGGATGGTTCCTCACAGTGTTATAGTTGGAACTGCAGCTGAATTTTTTTTTGGTTGGAATTTTTAACTTTTTTAAGGGGCAGGGAGTTTCTGTGCAAACAGAAGCTTTTCCATGAAGATTGACAGCTTTGTTCTGTCAGTTCTGCTTCAGGCTGGTGATTCTACAACCTCTGCTCTAAAGTGCTTCAAAGTCCTTTGCATTCTACACACCACCATCAGATTCCTGATGAAAAAGTAGAAGTTTAATAATGAAATGCCTTGTTTGGGGTTTTTTCCCCCTACTCATGATGACATTAAAGGCACCTACAAAACTCTGGGCCAACTGTCAGATCATCATTCCAAATGTCACCTGTTTTTTTGTTTTTTTTTGGTGATAGGAACTGAGAAAAAACCCAAATTTTGGGCCCTAAGGCTGTTCAGTTTATTTTTCCATGGCTGAAAGCAGCCAAAATCCACCTTCCTGAAATCTCCTGCCTGATGTGTCACCCTCTGACAGGATTTTCCTTGTACCAGTTCCAGCCCTGGTGTTTCCTCAGTGCTTCCCAACTTTCTTACACCACAGCACAAGCCCTGCTGGATTCTCCCAGGAATAATCTCAAAGATGCAAGTTTATGAATTTGCTGGTAAAAAAAATGACTCATGAAACTGCATTTCCCAAATCCTGCCAGTGCTGTGGTGTCTCAGTGGAGCTGATGGAAGCTCCAGGAAGGGATTTTCCTGAGTGCTCTCATTTGAGGTGCTCCCTTTAGAAAAGAAATGACATTTTTGGGAAGCTGCTGTTGATGGGAAATGCTGTCATTAGTGTGGCATTGCTCTTAACTCAGCACTGAGGGCAGATAAAGGAAATGGAAGTTCTGGTGTGGGAATAATGGGGCTTCCTTGGAGAGTTTTGGCATTTCCTGCTCCGGAGCTGTAGTGAGCACGTGCCTGCTGATGAAACAAAACCCCAAATTCCAGCTGGAATTTGTGCCACTGTGTGCAGCATTCAGTTGATTTACAGGAATATTGGGATGCCAGCAGGGTTGAATGGAGTTTTAAAAGCTAAAATAGTTCTCAGTTGTAACTTGAAACCCACAGGATATTGATGGTAAGCGTTGTTGCATGTGGGTGATTCTGTCCTGCTCTCTTGGATTATAAAATCCTCATTTGGGAATTAAACCTTTGGTGGTTGAATTTGTAGGAATGAAGAGTTGTCAGCATCTTCCAGGAAAAATGAGAACCCTGAACATACAGGCATTGGGAAAAAAAAATAAAGGGGTATCAGTGGGCAGCTTAGATGTGTGACAGGAGTGCTTAGAAATGGGAATAAAAAAGCACAGCTGGCTCAGGGGAGCTGATTATATTTTTATAAAATAGCAGTGTGGTTAAAAGAGTTGGAAAACATTCTCTTTGAATCTTACAGATTCCTTTGTCCCAGGGTTAATGTTGTGTATCTCACACCTTTTACCTTTGGGCTTTTTATAAACTCACTTTCCCCTGAGTTCATAAATAGACCCTGTGATTTAGGTCACCTCCAGCCAGGGATTGTCACTTGTGGTGGCAATGTCAGGAAAAAAGGCAAGTTTATTTTCTTGTTGGAACTGCAGGTATT
Source organism: Trochalopteron elliotii (assembly GCA_024734555.1). NCBI lineage: Eukaryota > Metazoa > Chordata > Aves > Passeriformes > Leiothrichidae > Trochalopteron > Trochalopteron elliotii. The sequence goes on from JANPWX010000033.1 coordinate 5,580,416, forward strand.
TGTATTCAGCTTTGGAGGGGGGAATTGTTTATTCCTCTGCCTTGCTCAGAATTTCCTGGTGCTGTTGTTGTTCAGAGTGTGTGACAGATGCTGGGAGTTGCTGGTGCTGAGCTGCTGCTCCCGTTTTTGCTCAGTATTAATGGGGAGTGAAGGCTCCTGGTCAATCTCCAAGGAAAGCTTTCCAAAGAGGAGCTGCTCTGACTCCTCTTCCTGCTGATTCTTCCTGCAGGTGCCAAACCAGCTGCTTCCGTTGACCCTTGGGCAGCACCAGCAGGATCCACAGCTCAGCCTCTGGCCAAAAATGTGGACCCTTGGGCTCCTGCCCAGCCATCTTCTACTGCAGCAAAATCTTCTGTGGATCCTTGGGGATCAGCACCTGCAAACAAACCTCTCTCTACTTCTGGTGAGCAGCGGTCTCATCCCATATCCATCTTATATGAGTAATGAGAAGTCCAAGTGTTATTCTTGCATTGTGTGGTTCAAATAAACTGAACAATTGGCAGAATTTGGTCTTCAAAATAAAAGGGACTTGTAATAACCAGCAGGAAAAAGAAATTTGAATGTAATTATTCGGACTTAAAGCTCTGAATTTGTGGTGCTGCTTTGTGCTCTGTCCCTTCTACGTCTCCTCCTGGTATTTGTGGCTGCCTGCTGAGCACTTGGGACTGCTGCTGGTCCCGGGCTTTATCTTTAATTAGACAAGGACTTAATTTCTGGCAATGAATGATACTCTAACTTCACCTTTCGTCATGATAAATAGCTCTGCAGATGGATGTCTCTGCAGATGGAGATTGACAGGTTGAGCAGCTCGGAGGAGACTTTTAGAGGTGCAAATGAAGGTTTGTTCCTTCAGACTGAGGGTGTGAAACCTTCCCTGAGCCCTGGTAAAGATGCAGAAGGTGCTGCTGTAATTGTCTGTTCATGCTCTGTAACTAATGAAACCTTGATGAGTGTTAATACCTGGCATTTTCATATTGGCACCGTGGCTAAAAGCATCTAAAATGCATTTTCTGCTCGTCACTCATCCCAGTACACAACAGACAAAGGAATCTGAGTGCTGCAAAAAGTTGTCTAAGTAGCTTTTCCCTGGGCAAAGGGCAATAACTGGAGCATTGTGCAATGAACCTTTAGCTGTGGTGGCTCTTTGTTCTTGGTAAATGTTGTTTTTATATTCAATTTTCACTCCTTCTCTTGGGGTTTGTCATCTTGTGCTCTTCTTGCTTGAAATGTGTTGAAGGTTAAAAGTAAATTAAGAAAACATTTCAGCTAATTAAAAATACCCACACAAACCTTAAAGCTGTTGAGGAGTGTGACTGCTGATGATTTAGGTGTGGTTTTTCTGCCTCCTCTCTGAGGTAAGAACGTGTCCACATTTTGGAATGGTGACGTTTCATTGATTGCAAACTCTGGGCGAGCGCTGGTGCTTCAGCTAACGGGGCTTTACCATCTCCACAACCTCTGCTCTGGCATTCCTCCTCCTTTCCACTTGGGAAACAGAAGTGAAATCATCACTGGTGGTGTTTTCCTAACACTTGATAGTTGAGGCTGTAAATCCATTTCTGTTCTCTCCTTCCACAGCAAGATGTGCTTGTCTCTAATGCCGACACTCAATCAACCAACCCCCAGCATGCTCAGGTGTGCCCTACACTGATCCCAAAGCAAACTGCTCTGATTTAGTTGTTCCATGCTGTCAGAAAGGACAGTTCTGTGACATTCTCCTTCTCCCAGCTCCTGGCTCAGAGTAGGAGCACTCCCAACTGCTGCCCTGGAACCTGTGGTGGCATCTTGGTGACAGGAATGGGATAAGAATTGCTTCTAGGAGGATCAGCTGTGTGATGCAACCGAAGATGTGTTAATGACAGGGCTGTCTTGTTGTTTTGAACAGGAAGTACATCTTTTGACCTCTTCAGTAATTTGAATGGTACAGTTAAAGATGATTTTTCTGAATTTGACACACTTCGAACTTCCAAAAAGCCAGGTACGAATCAAATTCTTAGCATGTGGACAGGTTGGGTGACAGTCACAGCAACAAATGTCTCTGTTCTTAAATTCGATTGAACAAAAAATCAGCTTTCACAGAGGGAAGTGATGATGCAGCAGTAAAAGCTCCTTGTTCACATTTTGGCCTGTGCATGAACTCGTGGGGAATGGGCCTTTCATAATCCATGGAATTGCACCCTGTGACCTTTTGCTGCACTGACCCAGAAATTTGTTGGACTGCTTAATTTCCAATGTCCAGCACGTTTGGAGCAGGGCTGATGCTCAGAGACTCAACCAGAACCATGCTGACTGAATCTCTCAAATATGTAAATTCCAGTAGGAAGATGAGAAAATACCTTCTATGAATACTCAAATCTGTTTTTCCTCTGGTCAATGATCAGTAAATCAGAACTGCCAGACCCTGTCAGTGCTGTGGTACCATTGCCCTCAGGATGGTTCTGCCTGAAGCACAGCTGAGCTTTTTGAGAAGAAAACCATGGGTGGAATCCAGTTAGGAAGGGCACAGCAGTGGTGTAGGGCCAGGGCACAAGCCAAGGCTTTGTAGTATCTGTTCCTTGGAGCCTGTGAGTCCCACCTGGAGCAGCAAAGCTGTGGGAATCCCATCAGTAGAGCACTGCAACTCTTTGACTGTAGCTCCTTCATGCTCTGCTAAAGAACACTGACCTGCTTGCATGCTGAGAGGGTGTAACAGCCTGAAACCCTGACTAACACAAACTTAGCATAAAGCATCTTTGCTCTCACAGCCTTGAGGCCTCTCTCTGCCTGCCTCTGTGGATTAACCAGAGGGTTTTTGTTTGTCCCATTGTGTTGTTGCAGCTGAATCAGGTTCCACTCTGCCATCCCAGCACAGCGGTACCACGAGTCCTGATCTCTTTGAGTCCCAGCACTCGAGTGGGACATCAGGAAAACAAAGCACGGCCCGGAAAACCCCGGAGTCTTTCCTGGGCCCCAACGCTGCCCTGGTCAACCTGGATTCTCTGGTGTCTAAACCACCACAACCTGTTACTTCTCTGAACCCATTCTTGGCACCAGGTTGGTTTCTGCGCAATCCTTTACGTTTCTGTTGGAGCTTTCTGCACAGCTCGATGCTGTTTGGGGGAAAATGGGTGGTTTGGGCTTGGTTTTCATGGTTATTTCAGCCAGCAGATCATGAGCAGGAGCAGGAGGGTCTCAGAGAGGCATCCTGGGCTCACCAGGCTCACAGGGACAGTCCCTGAAAACACCAAGTCTCTGCACTTGGGCTGCAGCTGAACTTTATTGCAGCAGTTCCCCTCACTCAGAATTATCTGTGTTAGGTTTAGGGTTGTTTAAAATGCGTGAATTTCAGCTGGATTTTGTCAGAAAAGGTGATATTACCTTGGGAAGGTAACGGGTAGGAGTTTCCTAGGGAAAAAGGCTGGAATTGCCCTTTTCCTGGAGCTGCAGCAGGCACAAGCAATCTCTTGACCGCAGCCTGAAGTCCCAGAGAGCAAACCCTGCAGAGTAATTCAGTGAGCTGCTGGTTAGTCTGTCTTAGGCTGGCACAGTGAGCCAATTTTGATCTGAAAACACATTCTCAGTGTATTTTGGAAAAAAAAATTGGCTGTTGCAGTTCTCCTGCAAGCTGGGCCTGTTAGAAGTGAGCCCTTGCTTGGAGCAGACTGAAATGGTGACACCAAACATGTGGCAGATGTGTTTTTTAAAAGCTGAATTTGCACTGACGTTTTCCTGTGTTGCTCACAGGGTGAAACACTTGGAAATGCTCTTTCAATATTTATTTTCATCACGCTTGCAATGGAAGAAAAAGTCAATTTATTAAAATCCTTGAGTAGGAAAAAAGCAGTGATTCTGAGCAGCCTTGGCAGCAAGCAGGGAGAGAGAGGAAATCTGTGTATCTGCCCTTCCCGGGTACTACAAAAAGTTTGTGAGGGGTCACTGGGCCATCCAAATAATCCTGGGCTTGTGCAGTAAAAGGAGTTTGCAGGGCTGGCAGCAATCCAGGGAACCTCAAAGGCTGGGAAAGTTGTGCTCTGCTTTTTCGAGCACCGCTGTAATTCGGAAACAAGTTGTTTACTTTGGGAATTCTTGTCCCAGCTCAGTGCCAGAAACATGAAAATGGAGGTGGCTGCTGAGAGCTTGGAGCAAAAGTACGAATCACAGAGTCCCAGGATGGTTTGGAAGGGACCTTAAAACCTTAAAAAAGGAAGGGACACCTTTCAGTATCTCAGGCTGCTCCAAGCCCCATCCAGCCTGGCCTTGGGATCCAGGGGCAGCCCCAGCTTCTCTGGGAATCTGTGTCAGGACCTTCCCACCCTCCCAGGGAAGGATTTCTTCCCAATATGCAGTATAAACTCTCTCTCAGTAAAGGAGCACAGAGAGCCTGCAAAGTAGCATTTAAAAAACGCAATCAGTGATGTGGGTGTCGTGGTTGGGGCTGTTGCAGTTACCAAATTTGGCTCCTCTGACTCCAGTCAGGGATGTCAGAAGTGGGAGCTGTTGGTCAGTGAAGGGCTCTTGGAGGCATTGGCTGCTTCAACGGAATTTGCTGGGGGGCAGATGCTCCACAGGGTGTTTTGGGCATGGGGATGCACACAAGGAGTGTCCTTTACCAGGACAAACGATTTCAGACCCTGGTGTTGATGGAAGTGCCTCTCTCTGTCTCTCCCTTCTCTCCCACCCAGGTGCCGCTACCACAGCGACTCCAATCAACCCCTTCCAGGTGAACCAGCCTCAGCCACTGACCCTGAACCAGATGAGAGCCAGCCCCGTGATGGGCAGCAGCCCCTCGTTCAGCGCCGTGCCCCCGATGAGCATGGAGCCAATACCTCTGTCTTCCATGGCCCCCGTGCCCGTGGGGATGGCGCCGCTGCCGGCCATGGGCACCATCAGGATGGGCCAGGGGCTGAGCATTGCAGGATCAATGCCCCAAGCTCTGCACAGTACAGGAATGCCGCCTGCAGCCTCCCAGGCTGCAAATACAACTAACCCTTTCCTCCTATAAAGACCCAATTAAAGGAACTTTTCTTTTCCTAGTGTTTCCAGGCTGAAGTCTTTCCAGCGAAACGAACGTGGCCTGTGTGGACTGAACGGTGTGTGAGAGACTTTGGAAGTAGATTTGCAGTTTACAGTTATGATCTTTGAAGAGTTGTCTCTACTTACCAGTTAATCTAAATCTAGTCTTTGCTACAGATGGTACCTTACTTTGGCTTGTTGAGCATCATGTGAAATGTTCAGACTTTTCCACCAAAGTTAGATTCTGCCCATTTTTGTTACTTTGTTAATCATTTCAAACACACTTTCTAGGGAGAGAACCCACCATTGGAAAACTCCCTTGGCTATTTTGTAGATGTCAGATCATGTGCTGGATTTCCGAATTTACTCTTCCCCTGCATCTGTCACTTCCTCTGCCCGTAAGATAGACCTGAGATTCCGAGTGCTAGTGAATGTTTTGCACATAACTACACACAGTTCTAGACTGTTGGTTCACCCATAGTCCTTACTCTTAGAAGAGACCGACCCGGAGGGCCCAGGGGGGCTTGGTTTTTATGCATTAAACATTGCAAACTCGCACTGCTTTGGTATCTCTGAGGTGTGACTGACAACAGCAAGCTTGTCTCAAAAGGAAAAATAACACAAAACCCCAGACAAAACACCCAAGACCATGCTCGAGTCGTGCTGTCGTGTGCAGTGTTGAATTCCTACACTACTCTTAAGGACTCCTGGAACTCTCTGTGAGTGGCTGCACTCGTGCTGAGTGAGTGTCCTGCTCTGTGCTTGTCCAGTACCAGCTTCGTTTGGAAGTTTTTTCATGTGTATTTTGTTTTTATTTGACTTACAATGTGAGTTGAAAGGAAAAAAAAATGGAAAAAACAACAACCCAAAAAAAAAAAAAAAAAAAAAAGAAAAGAAAAAAAAAAGAAATACAGTGGGACAACTTTGAATTCAGTTTCACCGGGGCAAGCTTTAAAACTAATTCAGGCTTAACCTTGCTATATGCAGTTACTCTTGTATACTTTTGCACATATTTTGTTTAGTACAGTTTCATATTTTGAGTTTGCAGAGTTACCTAATAGTCCTTTTTTTGCTAATTTTTATAATGTGGTTCTTATTTAACTGTCTGGTTTTGATAGATTTATCAAGTCTGGCTGAAAAATTAAGATATTGGCAAATGTCATTTTTATGGTTTTAATGCCCTCTTATTTATGGTTTTAGCTCTTTGTTTCTGTAAAGAGAGTTTAAAAGGGAAGATTAACACTAAAATATTTACTTTTAAATGAAGTATTCATAATGCAAATCAAAAACAAATCCTCGTGACTAATTATTTTTAGATGAATTGAATTTGAACATAACATGATTTAAGACTACATTAAAAAGAAAAAACACTAAAGTCGCCTTTCCCTTGATTTGTTCCCCTTTCCCAATCCCCAGACTGGACAGACTCTTAGCCTTGATGAAGATCCCAAGGGAGGCTCTTTGGTTTTTATTTTCCTTGTAAAACTTGTGGAGCTGTTAAAAATCCTGATGTACAAACACGACTTGTTTCATTTTATTCACTGACTTTTCCTTTTGGAAGGTGCACTCTGTAGGAATTACTGCTTCCATGTCCAGCCACCCTTGGGAACTGAATTATCCCCTTTTTAATAAATGTTCATGTCTGGACTCCTCACCACGCTCAGGGCTGAGCTCTGCTCTCCCAAAAATCCATGGAAAGGGATTTTTCCTGCCTGCAGGGCAGGAATGGATTTTGTGGCCTTTCCTTAATTTAAGAGGAGGAAAACAGAATTTGCCAGAGTTGTATTGTGGTGGAACAACTCCCTGTGGGGCTGGAGAGGGGCTGGACCCCGTGGGAGGAGTGGGATCCATCTCCTGCTGGGAAGGGGAGGCTGAAGGATGATCAGGTTTAGGGTCACCATCCCAGACTGGAGCTGTGTAGGTCAGGGTAGCTCTGGGAGTGTACAGAATGCTCAGTGTGTGGATGTTCCTGTGCAGGTGTTGGATCCTCTGGAATTGGCAAGGAGCATTCCCAATCCTTGTTTATATAGGGGAGGGAAGAGGATTGCTGTCCACACCCAGCCTGTCTTTAACAACAAAACAAAACCCCCTTGATGTTGCCTTTCAGAGCAAGGAAAAGGCTTTTTCTGTTGTTGTTGGAGTTATTGAAAAGCCTGGAGCAGGAAGGGTGTGATCCTTGCAGATGGGGGGCAAAGTCCTTTCCAGCTGATCTGGGACAAGATTCCTCCGGGGTTGTTTTCCCAGCTGGATTGGATCAGCACTGGAATCGAGGTCACTCGTGTTTGTCCCTTACTCTGTCCCCTGAACTGAACTGCAGTGGGGTGGGGCATTGTCTGTCCAGCCAAGAGTCCTGGCCACGTCCTGGGGAACTTCTTAGAGGCAAGATGAGGTTGATCAGAAATATTTGAAGTGCTGAAATAATCTGCAGTTGGAGCTGTCACCGTGAATTGCTGAAGCTGAAGCTCCTGGCTTAATGAAGCTGTTGAATGGTAAATTGTTTTTCCTCCCAAGTCACTGCCCCCAGAACTTTATCCCTTTTATATTAAATGGAGACATTCATGGCACAACAAACCCTGAGGAGGCTCCCTGAGCAGCCACAGCCCAAATTCTGGTGCTGGAAATATTTAGGCTGAGACTAACCAAGCCTAGATCCCAGCCTGGCACAGGGCTTGTGGCCGGAGCTGAGTTCAGGAGGAGAAAGAGCTGGTTTGGTAAATGTTCCTGGGCAGGACTGTGTCCCCACGGGGTGACACAAGGGGGTCACTGTCCTGGCTGGGGATGCTCTGAATGCTCCAGCTCATTTTGTGATGATTTTCCTGCTCTCCAGGATAATCATTCCCTCCCTCCTGGCCCTCCCACATTTCTGGAGGATGTTTGTGTGTCCCATTGCATCCCCTCTGCCCCATTTCTCCATTTCCCCCTTCTTTTTCTCACTTTGCAAATATTCAAAGTGCTTTTTTTTCCTTTTTTGATTTTTAAAACGTCAGTAGCCCGAAATAGCCTTACTGGTCAAATTGACCACAGAGAAAAGTGTTAAATATCTTGTAAAAAAAAATTAACACACACACACACACACACTCCTTGGCATAATTTCCCCCTCAGTTAAGCTCAGATATTTATTCAGTTTTACGCTCTAGAGAAACTCAACTCTGTGGAGGGGGCAGGGAAGGGAAGCCGTGGTGGGTTGTGGTGTTTCCAGTTTTTGGGAAGTCCTGGAGCTCTTGTCCCCCTTGTGCCCCTTTGCTGTTCCAGTTTGAGGTGTGGTCTATGCCTGAGTATTGCACAGGTGGGGAGAAAGAGGAGATTTCTTTTTTCCCCAGCAGAATCTCACACAACTCTTCCTTTCCAAATGTTCCAATATTTCCCAAACTTCTCATAATCCGGGGAGCCGGCTGCTTTTTTCTGGATTTGTGCTGAACTATTGCCATTATTTACTGTATAAATAATTTATCATTTGTACTATTGTATCATAATGTCTGTATCTTTGTGTCATTTTTTTTTCTCCCCCCCCCAAAGCGATGTGTCACAGGTGTGATATTTAAACGATGCCATCAGAACAGTGGAAAGACGAGAGGGGTTTGGAGGTGACTGGTCAGAATTAAAATTGTATTGCTTCTATTTCCAGCTGTGTTGCTTTTTCCAAGCTTCTGTGTGGTGTTTGTTGTCCCATTCCCAGGCAAGCCCTGCTCGGTGGAGTTTTGCAGGAAGCTGCTGGGGTTGGGAAGGTTTGTGGCAGGAGGAATCTCCCCGTGGTTGGGGGATGCTGTGGATGATTCCTTGGATGCATCCCTGACTTTTCCCAGGACAGGCTGCTCTGGCTGGGAGAGAGGAGGGTTTCTATGGCTCACTGAAATCAGGCTCAGCTGAGACCTTACTGACTCAATAAAAATGAAGATTTGTTGTGTTGCAGGTGACTGAATTCCTTCTTTAAACCACGCTGCCCTTGGAACAGCCCCTGAGGATGGAGCTTGGGGCGGTGCCTCGCTGGAGGCTCTGCATTTGTGTCCAGGCAGGAATTTGGGGAAGGTGGCTGTGGAAGGAGGGTTGGGGAAGGAGGGTTGGGGAGCTGGGACACCACCTGGGGAGTCCTCACTTCCCACTTTTTGTAGCTCAGCCTTGGCTCTGTCCCACGCATCACGTGGCAGGGCTTCCAGCCTGGAAGCGATTCAGGCTTCTAATTCTGGCTGCTTTAATTGAAGGGCACTTCATTAGCAGGCACCAGCAAGAGCTCCCTCTCCAGAGCCCCTCCAGGTTCCCTGTTTAGTTTGCTGCCAATCAGGCTGATGGCTAATCAATGATCACTAATTAATGCTGAAGCTGCGGCGAGGCTGGAGATGTGACTATAGGAAAAGCAGCTTTGGGGAGAAAAGTCTCTGGTTTGGTTTCAGCTGGAGCTGCCTGGGGGAAGCTGCTGCCCCAGAAATGCTCCAGTTTCCGTGGAGAAACTGTGGCTGCCCCTGGATTCCTGGAAGTGTCCAAGGCCAGGCTGGACAGGGCTTGGGAGCAACCTGGGACAGTGAAAGGTGTTGGGGTTGGAACTGGATGGGATTTAAGGTCCCTCCCAACCCAAACCATTCTGGGATTCTCTGGTTCTATTCCTGCCTCTCAGAATTGCACATTTTAAGATGAATCTGCTCTCTGTATGGAAGATTTGGGAATGGGTCAGAGTTGAAGCTGTGGTGACTATGATCTCTTCCAGAGGAGCTGGGTTCTGATGGGCTCTGGTGGATCCTGGTGGGTTCTGGTGGATCCTGGTGGGTTCTGGTGGGTTCTGGTGGGCTCTGGTGGATCCTGGTGGGCTCTGGTGGGTTCTGGTGGATCCTGGTGGGCTCTGGTGGATGCTGGTGGGTTCTGGTGGGTTCTGGTGGGTTCTGGTGGCTGTGTGAGCCAGGGGAGCCTGAGCTGCCCCGGCCTGTGGTCTAACTTTCTGCTGACCTTGCAGAGCTGCTCCCCCATCCCACATTTCCTCTTCCTTTCCTGAGGAGTGAGGAGGATTGGCCCTGCAGAGGAAAAGGACTCAGGATAAGGATTTATCTTTTGGCTTCCCCTCGCCCACGCTGCTGTTGCTGAAGATTTTGCTGAGGTTTGTGTTCCCTCTTTGTGCTGGGCTGAGGGTGCAGCTCTGCCCCTTCTGCTGCTTTTCATGGAGCTGTGAGCTTTTCATCTCGTGCTCTGGCTTTGGCATGGCCTCTGCAGCACCCTGCAAGCTGCATTTCAGGGAACCAAGGGGATTTATGAACCCCTCATGTTCAAAACTCCCATCTTTTTCAAGTGAACAGGTCACCTTTTCCCTGTTTATGAGTTGGATTTCCTGAGGACTGCTGTTTGAGAGCCTGGGATTAGGAATGGTGAAGAGCCAGTGTGGGATGTGGTGGTGGCAGCTGTTTTGCTGTTGATTGGTTGTACCCTGTAATTATAAGGGAAGTTCCCCTTGGTGCCAGCTCCTGTGAGGGAGGTTCATTGGCAGGGTCTGGTGATCCACAGGGAATTGGGAGGTGGTAAATGAGGAATGGGAGAGTGTGGGGATACCCTGGGGGGACACGGCACATCCTGGGGCTATGCAGGGACAGCCTGGAGCTGTCCCAGACCTGGACTGAGTTGTGGGACCCTCATGGTTTTGGGAAATATCTCCCTGAGATATAAAAGATAATAATAAATATAATAATATTATAAAGATAATAAAGATAATCCCACCACATCTTCCACCATCCCAGGGTGCTCCAAGTCCCGTCCAACCTGGCCTTGGGCACTTCCAGGGATTCAGGGGCAGCCACAGCTTCTCTGGGCACCCTGTGCCAGGGCCTCCCCACCCTCACAGAGAGGAATTTGTTCCCAATATCCTGTCTAACCCTGCCCTCTGGCACTGGGAAGCCATTCCCTGTGTCCTGTCACTCCAGGCCTTTATCCAGAGCATTCCAGGATCTCCTGTGTCCTCTCAGCCCGGCTCACATTGCTCTGCCTGAGCTGTTCTTGGCACTTGTTGAGCAAACACGTTCCCATTTCAGGTGAAGGAAAATCGATGACGCCTCAAACCACCCGGATAAAGCCGGAGCAAAGGTGGAGTTTGTCTTCCCATCTCCCTGCCTGCCGCTTCCCGACAGGAAACCTCGCTGGGACACGGGTGCTGCCAGCTTAGCAGCTTGATCACTTAGAGATGCTCCCAGGCAGGAATGACATCCTGCCCTGTTTAACCACCAGAGCCGCTGCAGGTTGGATCAGAGCTCCATCCGAGGCGGGGGAATGTTGCTGGAGCAGAGACATCGGATTTCCCGTGGCCGATGAGCTGATTGATAACCCCCGAGTGAATCCACCCCCTCTCCCGGCTCCTGCGGGATCAACATCCGCGGCCGGGCTGGTTGGGCCGGGCTGGAGGCGAGGATCCTCCACGGGATGCTGATCCAGCGTGGGCTGATCCCACCCATCCACCCCGACCCTCCCGGTCCTGATCCCACCCATCCACCCCGAACCCTCCCGGTCCTGATCCCACTCATCCACCTCCAACCCTCCCGATCCTCCCCACCCACCCTGAACCCTCCCAGTCCTACCCATCCTCTCCCCCGAACCCTCCCGATCCCACCCATCCATCCCGAGCCCTCCCGATCCTGCTCACCCACCCCAAACCCTCCTGGAATTCTCTCCAGAACCACCTCGAGTAATGCCTGCGATGGAAAAGTCATCAGACACCTTTGTGTCCTTCTTTTCCCTGAAACCTGTGCAAACCAGGCCTGCGTTCTTCCTAAAGGGCTTTTTCCCTTTAGGGAATTTCCATGGAATTCATAGATTTTCCAAGCTCCGGGGAGCCGGTTGTGCTGTGCTGTAGCAGCCCTGCAGTCCGTGGGCTGCCTGGGGTTGTGTTGGGTGCTGGGGGTGGGGAATTTTTTTCTGCTTTTTTAATATCTTCATCAGCAAGTCTGGCACTAAACGGAGTGATGATATTCTCTGAGGTGAATTCGGGTACTTAAATATCCTGGCCTGAATAGGGAGACAAAAATAGACGCCTTCAGCAGTTCTGTGTGTCTGCTGCTCTTCCCTCTGAAGGACGAGGCTGGATCCCTGAGATCCTGCAGGGAATGCAGGGTGTGTTATTCCCTCCCTCCCTCCCGGGGGCTCAGCCCTGCTTTCCACGCCCAAAGGATGGGATCTGAGGGATTTGTGCTGTCCTGTGCTCCCCAGCCCCAGTCAGGCTGCACTGGAGGGTATTTAGGAGCTCTGCAGCTTTGGGAGTTTTTGCTTCCAAAAGTGGAGGTGGCTCCTGGGTTTGCAAATATCCACGAGGGTCTCAGAACCTGGGGTTTGAGCTCCTCCACATTTCTGCCTCCCAGAGGACTCCTCAGCTGATGGAAAAAGCCCTCAGGGATCCCCTCTGCACCCCGAGGGATGCCTGGACCTTGGGCTGGGTGCTGGGGGAGCCTCAGTGCCCTCATGGGGGGCTGGGATTTGAGGGACACCCTGGAGATGTCCTGGGTGGGCTCTCCTGGGCCACCGGCCCGTCCAGCTGCTCCTGGAACCCAAAGGGGAGAGAGGGGCCCAGGGTGGGGATTCCTGCTGGTTCCCGGGTCTGGATGTTCCCAGGAACAGGGAATGCTCCACCCTGTGGGTACCAGCCCAGCTCTGCCACTGCACCCACCCCACTGGGCTGTCCTGTGCCCCCCCAGATCTGTGTCCAGCCCTGAGGACCCAAGGCCTTTATCCCCCCGAACCTCCAATGGCACAAACGGGTGGAAACAAAACCTGCCAAGAATTGGAGATAAATCCCCGATTTTCTTCCAACGTGGATGCTCTGTGCTTGAGGTTTTTTTCCTATTCTTTCTTTATGCCTTTGGAGCATTTCACAGATCTCCCGCTCCCAACCCGACACTGCTGCCGGGGAGAAGCTGCTGTCAGCTCGAATCCATCTCGTTTTCAGATGGAGATAATTCCCAGCTGCCGCAGCACTGCTGGTGTAAAGCAGCCCGGCAGCCTCGGGGCAGAGCCGGCTTCTCCAGCACTGGTGGATGCTCAGATCCCTGGCTCGCTCCCCGCACAGCAGCCCCGGGAGGTGTTTGCCCCCTGATCTGGGACAAGGGGCAGTGCCAAGGCAGCCACAACACCGAGCGATTTCCACGGAGGAAATCCGGAATTCTTCGTTCAGCCTCGGAGTTAATTGTTGTTAATCACTTGCAGCGTTTTTCCTGAAGGTTGGGAACAGCCACAAGAGGGCAGGAGCTGCTGCTATTTATCGTTTTGGTAGGAAAGGCGGTAAATACCAATTCCTAAGGATTGTCCCAATGATTTTCCGTTCTCTGCAGGGTTTGATCCCCGAGCTGCTGTTCAGTCCCTGTCCTTGGCGGTCTCCCTCCCTGGGTAACAGTAGGAAAACTCCCTTGGAGTGAATCCAAAGCCTCTCCAGGCCAGGAGAGCTGCAGAGACCCCAAACATCCCCAGGCTCCCTGGTTTGTGATGGCCTTGGAGCCCCTCCTGTGTCAAAATTTGTTCTCCAAGAAGATTTCTTCCCTGCCCCTCTGGAATTCAGAGGAAAATCACCATTTTCACCGTCTGGGAAAGATTTCAGGGGAATGAAGCACAGCTCCAGCTGAGAGCCTCGTGCTGTTGGTGTGGGGTTGGGAATTTCAGTGCAGGTTTGAAGGGAAGGGAGAATGATTAACCAGGAAAGGAGCAGGGAGGAAACCACCGGGAGCCTCTGCTGCGGGGTTTTACTGGGATTTGGCTGTTCTGAAAGCACTGGTTCTTCTGGGGGTTTAACTTCCAAGCACAATCAGGGATCCTAAATCCCCTCCTTGTCACTGTGCCCTCCTCACAGTGTCCATCCTTATTCAGAGATTGCAAACACACCTGAGGAGCAAAGGTTTCAAGCAGGAAATTATAAAAGCAGCAGCGAGGCCGTTTCTGGGAGAATTTCTGAGGGATTATCAACAACTGCCCCTCGGATCTGAGGAAAGGCATCGGGCTTGGGAAACCTGATCCCAAACATCAGCCCCTGGGTGATGCCCTGGGGGAAACACAGGAAACTTAAGTCAGGAAACTTGCCCAAGCCTTGAGGAAGGAAGGTGAAGCCCTTAGATGCGCTCAAGCCATTGAGGAGCCCAAAACCCACGCCCAAAATCCAACTAAACCCAGAGAAAAGAGGCAAAAAGCCCTAATAATGCAGGCAGCAGTGTGGGATCTGCTTAGAGAGCACCCTAAATACCTCAAGGTGTCTTTCATCCCGTTTTATGGAGTTCAGGATTTTTATTTTTCATTGTTTTTAACCTCCCTTCCCCTCAGCTGTCAGGGGTAAGCTGCCCTGGGTCTGGTTGGTCCCACTGGGGTTAAATACCCAACAAACAGTTCCCTTGGGACAGGAGGAATTCTCGGGTTTGGAGCACCAGGATGAGTGGGAATAAATGAATAAATCCCCTGTGCTCCTGTGCCTGGTGCAGCTTTGTTGCCCTTGGAGTGTGCTCCAGGGGAAATTGGGTCTTTAGGCAGCAGCAGGAGGTTCAGTGTTTGTCTCCCAAGCCTTTCAAACACAGATATTTATCCTGCTACTGGAGCTGACTGCTTCCCAAACTTCTGAAAAGGAAACAAAATTCCAAAGTCTCCTCTGAGCCAACAGGAAATGCTTCTGAATTTGGATTCCAACGTGACTCAGTTCAGAGATTACAAATGACCAAAACAACTCCCCTGGAAGTGTGGAGTCAACAAAAACAAGGCAGGAGATGAAAAATTATCCCTAAAAGCTGTTGGAAAAGTCTTCTATGTCGTATAAAAGGTGCTGCTGCTCCCAGCAACGTTCCAGTGACCACTTTATGTTTTCAGAAATTCAATTTATTCCCTCCCATCGTGGGTAAGAACAACCTCTGCCTGGGTGTTTTATTGAGCTGTGTCCTGGAGGATTTGTGGTTCATCCCTGGGTGTTTTTCTCGGGATTTCTACACTTGGAAGTCTTGGTAGTTGCCTTTTAGGGAGGTGGTGTTGTTCTCCTGGGATTTACAGTCAAATACAAGAGGTTACATGCCCAAAACTGAACATGAAAATGACTCAGCAATTAGTCACTGCACTGAAACATTTCTTTTCCTCTTCTACCTTTAAGTCTGGATTATTTGGGCCTTAAAAACATCCTGGCACAAACGAACAAATCCCTTTAGCAGCAGAAAGACAAATGAATTGATATTTGATGTTGATAATTGATACAACTGAGTTTATTCAGCCTAAAAGAGCTTAGAGGGGGATGCATTTACAGGAGCATTTTGGAAGGTGCAATAATTTCAATTCCTTGTTTGCAACAACAAAAAAACCACAAAAAATCCAATAAGCCAACAACAAAAACAACAACAAAACTAACAAAAAAAACCCCCAAAAATCACTAAAAGGTACCTGGGTTTGCAAAGTTTTAACTGCAGGGAAACTGCTACAGCTTGAAACTTTTCTGTGCCATTAATTCTATAAAACAATGTACAAAAGGCTGCTATAAAAATACTTTGTTCCAGGCCTTACTGTGAGACAGCCTGACCCCTAAAAACACTGAATGTTATCAATAACATCAATTTTCACAATAATTCAACCTCACTGAGAGGATTAGGCTTTGTCATTTCCCCAGATCCTCCCAGGCTGGTGTTTTTTGGGAAGGACTGAGTTGAAGCATCTCCTCCTTTCCCTAAAAAGGCCCCAAAGAGCTTTGAGGACATCCTGGGGAGCTCAGAAGCTGTGGAGCCCCTGAGCCCCAGGCCCCTCTGCAGGGGGAAGGTCGTAGCCCAGCTTGTGCAGATCTTTGGTCATCACGTTGAAGGAAATGGTGACAAAGCCTTGGGATCTCACCCTGGTCACTGGCACAGAGAGGAGGGGCACGAATCCAGTGAAAAAAAAAGGTTTGGGGTGAATTGTGGAGCTTTATTTTTTTGAGCAGCCAGGACTCACCTTCCCGTCCTTCTCCCTGTGCCACCACCTTGGGGTCGGTGAATTCCGGGCGTCTCCCTGTGAACCAGCTGGGAGGGAAAATACAGAATAATTAATGAACTGAAAGGGAGGGGAAATACAGAATAATTAATGAACTGAAAGGGAGGGAAAATAAATACAGAATAATTAATGAACTGAAAGGGAGGGAAAATACAGAATAATGAACTGAAAGGGAGGGAAAATACAGAATAACAAACAGCAGTCAGACTGCCAGGAGGATTCTGAAGCCTGATGCTCTTTATTGATCTACTGCAATCAAAAGTAACTTTTGCCTTAAGGAAAAGCAACAGATTTTAAATCCATTTTTTTTTCTGGGCCAGAAGAATCTTTCTGTGGCAAAGATGTTGTTGAAAATTTCCTCTTGATCACCCAGAGAATCAGAGAAGGCTTGGAGACCTTGAATCTCTTAAAAAAATGTAGAATGGAATTTCTTTTTCATGGGTTTGCTCTTCCTGTGGCTGTCCTTCCAAAACAGCCCCAAGAAGATTCAGGCAGTAATTTAGTGCAGTTAGCAGGTAATTAATATGCTTGTTATATTATATATTAATACATCAATATATCAATATGTCTCTATTAATATATAATTATCAATATGTCTCCATGAATATATTATATTAGTATAATTAATATTGTTTATTAACATACAATATTAATAATATTAACATATTGTTTCTTGTATATTAGTATTGTTTATTAATATAAATAATATGTTTATGGAAGCTATTCAAAAGACCCAGACAGCTGAAAATGTGATTTTTACCTACAGAACACAAAACTGGTTATGGCACAGAACAGTTGCACCACTGAGTAGCTGCAAACGCCTTTGTGGCTAAGGACAGGAGAGAAAATCACTCTTTAAGGAATTTAAGTCAGTAATTATTACCTTGTGAGCTGCTGCAGCCTCGAGGTGGACTCTGGGACGAACATGGCAATGGTTCTTTTATGTCTGAAACAAAGAGGAGACCCCCAGAACTTCAGGAATTAATAAAAGGCATTAAAAAAAATGGATTTTTATATTTATGAAGGAACAGAATTCCTCACACATCAGGTACTTCACACAGAAAGGGGTTATTTGCACAGGAACAGGGAGAATGTTCCTCCCTCCATTCCCAGAGGTGGGAATGAGAATTTATTCTGTGAGTAACTGAGCTTCACATTTGGGTTTTTTACAGGCCAGTTTGGGCTTTACAGGATCACCAAAACTTATGTCATGATGAAAGAGCTCAGCTGGAAAACCTTTGTGAACTGACAGGGCACCATGAGGAGAATTTTGGGAGCTTCTTTTGTTTCTGAAAGAACAAAATAACTGGGCAAGGATCTGTTTGAGCCCTGCAGGTCAGGCTGGCACTCACCTGCCTGGCACAAAGGGCACGTGGACAGCCCCATAACCCCTGACCACGTCATGGCCAAAGAAATCAGGCCCGTAGACACTGAGCACAATCTGTGGCCCTGCAAAGAAATAATGGGGGTGAGAGAGGGGAAATGGGGGTGAAAGATGGGAAATGGGGCTTTGCCTCCAGGGCTGGAGCCCCCCTCAACACTCACAGCCAAAAGGGTTGGTGCTCTTGAAGGTGATGTCGATGGGGAAGTTCCAGACCAGCGTGGTGGGGGAGACGCTGCTCTTGGAGGTGATCTGGGAGATTCCCTCCTCCAGGCCCTGCAGGGAATGTGGGGTGAGCCTGGGGGGACTGGAGGGGAGGTGGGGACAGGGGACACAGGGTGGGGACAGGGGACACAGGGGCTGTACCGCCGTGGGGACCCAGTCCTGGCCGTAGACAAAGGAGAACTTGCAGTAGAGGTCATCGAATCCCGGGAACTGCAGGAGAGACAAAGAGAGAGAGAGGGGAGGTTCACTGGAAATTCTCTGGGAATTTCTAGGGGTGAGGATCTGCCCGACTCAGGGTGCTAAGGGCAGCCTGTGCCAGCGAGACTGACAGGCTGAGTTTGGGGGGCTGAGGGGATGGGTTTGGGGGTCTGAGATTGGGACGGGTTAAAAGGCTGAGGCTGAGCTGGATTACGGGGATGAGGCCGGGCTGAGTTTGGGGCAGGGAGGCAAAGATAAGGATGGGTTAAGGGGGATGAAGCCAGGCAGGGGGCGCTGAGGGTGTGCAGGGTTGAGGGGGATGAGGATGGGTTGGGGACTGAGGCCGGCCGGGGTTGGGGACTGAGGCCGGCCGGGCTCGGGCAGATTCTCATCCCGCGCGGGCGAACGCAGCACCGAGACCGAGACCAGGACCGGGACCGGGCCAGGGCGATCCCCCCATCCCTCCGTGTTGTCCCGGTGTGTTTCCCGTGTTGTCCCCGGCTCTCCCGCACCTCCCCGCTCTCGATCTCGCCGCTCACGGCCAGCAGGAACACGCTGGGCGCCGCCATGGCGGGCACGCCGGTTACCGTGGCGACGGACGGGGCTGCGCAGCGGACAAACCTCCCCGGCGCCGCTCTTCGCTTCTCTTCGCGGGGCTCCCGATCCGCAAAATCACCCCCAAATCGTCCCAAAATCACCCCCAAATCGCCCCAAAATGCGGCCGCCCCACCCCCGGCTCCTCCGGTACGGGTGTCCCCGGGAGGATCCGACCCGCTCCCCTCAGCCGCTGAGCCCGCCCGGCGCCGCCCCGTTGTCCTCGCACCGCCACGTGTCCAGAACTTCATTTATTATCATTATTATTATTTTATATCAGCCGAAAGCAACCCCAACCGGGAGAGGGGCACGGCCCCAAGGCTGCCCGACTTCAGGGCCAGCGCTGTGAGGGACGCGCAGGGCGGGGTTGTTGTGGGGTTTGGACGGGGAAGGAGCTGGACGGGATTTCGGGATGGGCCGGGATGATTCCAGCTGAGGAAATTCCCGATCCTGCCATTCCATGTGTGGAGGCCATGGCCACTAGATGATGCTGCTGAAGCAGCTCTGGCTGCCGGGCAAGGGCCGGAACCAGGAGGTGTTTGCAGGGAGAAAGAGGGAAATAAATGATGGATTTTGTGCTCTCTGGAGGGTCAGCCCCACCGGTGAGGAGAGGGGCTCTCCGTGCCCTCAGCACGGCGATTTTTAATTATGGATATCAGGAGAAATGCCCTCACACCGCTGGGTCTGGATTGTGGGTGGGAAAAGGAGGAAACAGCACCGTGCTGGTTTAATTATCCCGCTCTAATTAAAAGGAAAAGGGTGAGTTGGGTGTATAAATGAGGAGGATGCAGGTGCTGAGGCTTTGCAGAAGCTAAAACCGCTGAAATCTACTGATGGTGACTTGTTTCTCCACAGAGACCACGGTGTGAGGGTGCTGGGCTGGTGACAGGATGGGGCTGTGACAATTCTGGTCCAGTGATGTGACAGTTCTTGTTGGAACCCTGGGCACTGAGAATTTCAGGCTTTCTGTGCTGACAGGCACTGACCCCCAGGCAAACACTGCATTTGACCTGAGGCCGTGGAAAAGGCTTCCAAAATTGAGTGACAGCGCTGGGATTGTGGGTGTGGAGTTTGAATAGAAGTGTGTGATATCACAGGGTGGAAAACTTCGAGTTTAAGGGTTTAGATTATAGTAATATATATAAAGCAAGATGGAGGTTTTAGGGTGTAGACCAGTCCTTCTTTTTCACCTTCTTCGTCATAGGTTTGGGTGGTATTTTGTAATTGGATAGAAAAGTCCACACTGCAGACCTAACTAATTTAGGTGTCATTTCATAATTGAACAGTTTGTTCTCAAAAAGCCTTGTAGAGAGATAGGGACAGACCCATTTTTCACTTTGTTAGCTAGAGCTCACAGCTTGTGAGCCTGTACTATAGATAAGAATGAATAAACATCTGAGTCTGAACACGAAATAACATCTCTCGTGCAATTAATCCTGGCTCAAAGAGAAAAAAGAAGATAAAATGCCACAAGTTCTGGACTGGTGACACGGTGCTGGCCCGTTGGGGCTGTGGCTGTGCTGCTGCTCACACAAGGAAATTTGCTGCCCACGCACTTGTCAGCGCCATGGAGACTCCCCAGCCTGCTGTGCTTCATCTCTTCACCTCCTTTCTGCATCCCAGGCCACGTTCCCCTCTCCTTGAGGAATTTTTTGGGATGGTTGATTGCTGCCAGACCCTCTGGGGAAGGGTGGGAGGAATGAAGGAAGCCTTTCCCCATTTCAATGGATGTGTTCTCTGTCAATACCTGTTTCAACTCGGTTTTTCAGGCCAAACAGATATGGCCGAGAGAAGGGGACAGGAAAGCAGGAGAGATGGGAGGGAATGCCTGAAATGTTATCCCTTCTCCACAGCCCTTCAGAAATGCTTCAGGGAAAAGAATTCATTTGAACTGAAAATCATCAGGGGTGGGGGGGAGGTAGAGCAGTTCTGGAGCAGCTGTCTGGAGCAGCCAGTGAGGCTGTTTAATTAACACTGCACTTGGCTACCAGCTACCCTGGAGCCAATTTCAGGACATTTTTGTTGCCTGGCAGGTGATATACAGCTGCTGGAGGAGTTCTCCCAGCATTAGGAGACCTTCCCCACGGCAGAGAGGCAGCAGGGGGGTTATTCAGCAGCTGTGAGTCACCTGTACCTGCATCTGGAGGGACTCTGTCCCCTCCCAGCCATAACAAGACCTTTTATTCTTCCCTTCTTCACATGCCAGCCTTGTTTTAATTAGCTGTATTTTTTTAATCTTTGTGAGCAGAGTGAAATCCCAAGCAAGGAAGTGGTTTTATCCTGCTGGAAAACTTAATTAATGCTCCATCAGAGAGTTTGATTTTCATGCATGATGAAGGTTTGTGGATGATGGTGACCCCATGGGTGTTATTTAGCTGCTGTTTCTCCTGGCCTCTCCTCTTCTCCAGGACTTGTCCTGATCCTGTGATTTGTGATGGGACTCACGGGAAGCCTCCCTGGGGTGTTTGGAGCCACAGTCATCCTCACAGGGAGGAAGGACACGCTGATCACTGCCTTGTCACCTCTTCCAGGTTGGATCCCAGCTCCCAGAGAACCATTCCCAGTGTCCCTTAAGCACTGACCTCCGTGCAGGAGGCATGTCACACAGCTGAGGGAATTCTGTTTGCATCATCCCCAGGAAGAGCCAGGGGCTGGAAAAATCCAAACTGCTGGGTGCTCTGTCCCTAGAAGCTTCTGAATCAAGCCCAGGCACTGGGACCTGCCCAGGCTCCGGGTCCAGGGGCTTCCAGGGAGGCTGGAGAGTTGTGGTGAGGCTTTTCCCTGGGTTTCCCCTGGAAGTGCCTCTGGATGAGCCCTGGGGAGAGCAGGCAGGGGCTCTCCTTCTCCTGGGCAGCCGGTGGGGGATCCCTGTGGGATGTGTCTCCTGCCCATCTCCCCAGCTCTGGGCTCATCCACTGTAATGGCAGTAGGAGCAGTAGATCCCTGGAAAACAGAGTGGAAAGACACCCCGTGCTGTAGGGAGGGAGCAGGAGCAGCTCCTTTGTCTCCATTCCCTGCTCAAGCCCCAGGGAATGGCCAGGAGGCTGAGCCAGGGAAGGTGAGAGAGACACAAACACCACCACAGTGGCACAGCACAAAAGTTTATTCCGAATCCCAAATATTTATGATCGACACCTGGTAAATGGCCAGTGAAATACATTTGATGGTGTCATTAATGTGCAATAAAGCCTTTGTATTTTTAGAGTTGTTTGCACAGCCTTGACTCATCCCTGCCTAGCAGGAGGCTGCAGGGAGCTTCCCTGCCCTTTGTCTTCCCTGCCTTTTGCTCCTGCTGCTCAAATCAAGCAGGGAAGGAGTGGGATCTCACAGCAGCACGCAGAGGGGGACATTCCTGCTGTAATTCCTGCTGAATATATTTACCTGGATGTTGAGTGTGGTGGGAAGGCAGCTGGGTGAAGCCAAGGCGGGTTTTGTGCTACGTGGCTGAAGCCCAGAATGGTTTATGTTGGAAAGGACCTTAAAAGCTCATCCCATTCCACCCCCTGCCATGGGCAAGGGCACCTTCCAGTATCCCAGATTGCTGTCCAACCTGTCCTTGGACACTTCCAGGGATGATCCCTGTGTCCATGTGGCCACCAGCCCCGTGCCACGGGCCCTGCTGGGTACGGACGCTGTGGCTGCCAAGGAGCTGTGAAGTGCCTGGTCTTCCCTGAAGAATTAATTTGTATTGGAACTCATTATCATTGGTGAGATTTCTTTTGGTTAATGAGCAAAATTAATTAATGAGCCAGTCAGAATAAATTGACATGGAGGTAGGGAGGGGTGAGGAAGACCCGGGGAGATGGTGCCCAGCAGGACAGCTGGATTTGATAAGGACACAAGGAATAAAAGCAGAGAGAAGAGGAGAGGGTAAAAAAGCTCCTTCTCCTGCCAGGCATGGAGCCCTGCTGCTTGTTGTCCAGTGGTGACTGTATTTTTTGGGAATAACTCAGGTGGGAATGCTGCTTTCCATGCATCCAACAGACCCTGCATACATGGCCACGGGCCCTCAGCAGCTTGTGCCTCCACGTGGGGCAAAGCAGAATCAGAATAAGCTGCTCCAGGGGACTTCAATCAAATATTCAAATCATTAATCTGGTTCTTCCCTGCAGTGTGACTTAATGAGGGTCATTGGCATTTTCTCCCTTTCATGGTGAACAGATTTATTTTTCACTGCATGGCCCAACATCCACAGCTGGAACAAACCAACCCAACGCTGACCTACAACTGAGGGACACAAGTGAAGGGTCCTGGCATGAGAAGCAGCCCAAGCTGAGTGTGGAACACTCCTGGTGACATCAGTGAATGCCAGGGAATCAGGGAATTATAGAATATCCTGAGTTGGAAGGGACCTACAGAATCCTTGAGTGGTGCCAAAATCCAGGGGCTGCATCACTGCTACTGCACACCCCTCACCCCAAGCAGCCCCTCAGCACCTTCCCAGCCTCCAGACAGGGGCTGAGCCCATGGAAAGGGCTAAACCAGCCTGTGGCAGCACCATCATGCTGGAAAGAGGATGGAACACTCACCTGGTGTGAGCTGGAGTTATTCCAGGGGCTCAGCAGGGTTCCAGCAGAGAGACACGAGCTGCTCAAAACCCAAAGAGCTACGGAGATTTCAGCTCCTGTGGCTCTGTCAGGGTGTGCTAAAATTCCTAATTAAGCCCCCTCGTCTGGAGGATGAGGTGGCCCCAGCCATTAAAACCCAGCCACGGCTTGAAAACTTAATAGGGGAAATTTAATGGATGAAGTCAATTGAATTATTCATCCCCAGAAAGCTTGTACAAATATCAAATGCTTATTAGCATTCATGCAACCTGTATGATCTCACAGCTCTGACAGATTAAGGTTGGGGCTAATTGTACCCAGGATGGCGTCAGATTTGGTGGTTGGTATTTTTTAAAAGCTTATTTCTCCTCCCCAGCATGACAAAGAGAATTTCAGATCGATGCCATCTGAGATTTACCCTTGAAGCAGAGCCCCTGTGATGGTTTCCTTCCTCAGCGTGGTGGTTTTTAATCCCTGTCTGATTCCTGCTCCTCAAAGGGTGCTGAGGTGGCTCTGGGCCAGCCCAGACGGACATAGCGCCCGTCCCTGTGGGCTGTGGGTTTGCTGGAATGGAGAGTGCTGGGGCAGAGTCTGCCTGATAAATGGACAGGGCTGAATGGCCATTAAAAATGCAAAATAGAAATTGATCCAATTAAATAATCATGACTTGCTTTTACCCCGTGCTTTTCACTTCCGATCTTAAGCAAGGCTTGCAGACAGTCCAGGGGGAAATCGCTTAATGCTGCAGAGATTTAATCAACAAAATTAACACTGGCTGATGTTAAATAGTTTCTCTGGTCATGGCCAGGTTTGGGGATGCAGCTATGGGGGTATTGCACCTGCCAGTCCAGGTGAGTATCCCCAAAAGAGGCATCAGGGAGCAATCCACAATCACTCTCTGCTCTTGGAAAATTCAGTTGGAGCTTGATTCTCCCCACACTACCTGGATGCTTGTGCAGGCTCATGGCTGGGGTTGTTTTGGGTCTTGATTGAGCTTTGGGAAGGGCTTTGGGAAGGGTGGCAGGCTGAGCAGAGCCAGAACCAGGAGAAAATATCCCAACTCATTCCCAACACTGCCATGGCTTCAAGCCCTTCCAAGCTGTTCTACACCCCCCTCTCCATCACCACCACCAGCCACCAACCCTGTGGATGAGAGGATTTTCCTCCTGAAGAGAATTCAGGCACAGGGCCAGAGGGGAATTTAGGCCTTTTCCAGCAAAGCTAAATAAATCCCAGCAGTAAATGACACCCTGAGTGTCCCCTTACCCTGAGGGACACCCCAGAGCATCCCCCACGCCTCCAGGCAGGACTCAGAGGGATTTACCTCCCCTCCTTAAAACTGCAGCAAAAAGGAGTTTGCCATCCTCCCCAAAGCGCTGTTAATCATGGATTTTGTGGCTCTTTTTCTGGAATTCCTCTCCATCCCGCCGAGACAGAATCATTATTTACAATAATTCTAAACGACTCTTAATTACAGCGGCGCAGGTGCTCCTCGGGAAAGCAGCCGGATCAACATATGGAGACTCCTGAGTGAGGTGAGGGATTCTCTGAGCTCAGGGGGAGGTGGGAGAAGCCTCCAACTCCAGCGGGGATGGTTCACACCTGGGCTGGGGGGGTTGAGCAAAGAGTTTTCGGGGAATGCCGAGCTCTGGGAGAGGGAGGGGCACACCTGGGCTCCCCCCGCTGCGGCACAAAGGGAGGCCACGCTTCCAGTTTATACAGTTTAATAGATGTGAAACAAGATACATTTCCTTTGGAGTAATGGATGCATCGATAACAGAAGATAAATGTGAAGGCATAAATATGAGGCGGCACGGAAGGGACCAAACGGAAAGGACTGGATGGGTTTGCTCCCCCCCCGGGTGTCCACGGGCTCCTTCCTGCTCCTGTTTCCCATGGCCAAGCTGTGCCCTGGACACGGGACCTGCAAGAGGGGTGGGGAAGGAGAGTAAGAGAGGAAAATCAATCCCAAAAGTTGCAAAAAAAGCCCCCCTAAAGTGGTGGTAAAAGGTGACCTGGATTCTTCTAGAGGCTTCTGGAAAGGCCTTGGGAAGGGAACGTGTCCAGGGATGGGGAGGGAGGGACAGGGAGTGCAAACTGCCCCAAGGGGTCGGAGTTGTTCTGCCACGAGGAGGACAAATCATCACCTTAAATGCTCACAAAGAACATCACCTACGACAGCTCTTTACACCTTTACACACTGTATCAATAATTTACTTAGAACTGCAGTAAACAAAATACATTTCTTAAATAATTTACTATTTATTTGTTCAGTTTCTTTAATCTCTCTGTAAATGTAGTTTTTTTTTTCCTTTTTTTCATTAGTTTTTTCTCTTTGTAACACAAGAAACCGTCTTTTGTGCACGTTAGTTCAGATTATTGCGACGTTTAACCTGAATTTCAGTTAAAATAAAGGGGGAAAAAAAGCAACAGGACAGTTGGACAGACAAGAAGAATGAATAACTTATTATTGCACTGGCTACAATTCAGTAGTGATTTGGTTTTTTTGTCTGTAATTAGGACAACCTCTAAAGTACAAAAGAAAAATGAGCGAGATGTCAGAAGCATCAGCTGTGAGAAGAAGCTGGTGGGGTGATGGTGGAGGAAGGCAAGGAAGGGAAGCGAGGAAAGAGGAGAAACATTTGGAAAATGAATGGCTGGAATAATTAATTCCACAGAAAACCCAAGGAAACACCACCCATGTAATGCAAAAAACAGCATCTCTGTTTCTCTATAAAAATATGTGCATTATGAAGAGAGAGTTTTTGTGGATCTATTTTTTTTTCCAGGTTTTTGTTTGTTTGTTTCCTTGTCTTGTAGCTCACAAATACAGAATTTTTATTTCTAGAACTGCTGATATACAGACAATGTCCAGCTCCCAGGCACTCCAGCCTTAACATGACAGCTCGAAAAGGTGCCTCAGGAAAAGTTGAGCAACTTTAAAATAAAATAAAAAAAACCCCAAAAAACAAAAACCAAACCAAACCAAACCCCAAGAGAATCCCCCCAAATCCCAACCGCCACCACCTCGGACCCGAATCAATGTGATTGAGGCCATGGAGCGGGGTGGGAGGAACGAAGCCACCCCTGCATCAACCCCACCTTCCCCTTAGAAAAGAAACCCCAAAACCTCTTGCCAAATCCCCCCCCAAAAAACCCATCCCCAGCTTCGTCCAGCCGCTCGTTTGGTTTCTTTCCCATTTTTTCACATGTGTGTATGTGTGTTATTTTTGCAAACCTCCACAGCGCTTCCCAATAGGTGGGCAGTGAGGGGATGGCCCCGGTGATGGCCACCCCTCCGTCCCCTCGCTTTGGAACCCCCAAATTGGTGACAAGCCCTTGAGACCCCCCCTCTCCCCCATCCCAGCAGCTATACTGGGTCCTCTGTGCCTTCTTCTGTGGCGACAGTCACGGCAGGGCCCAAGTCCTGCTTGTGCAGGGGGCTCTTGGCAGTGCCCAGCAGCTCCTTGCCCCTCTCGCCGTTGCCCCGCTGAGTTTTTAAGTGCTCCGTCTTTTTCGGCTCCGCGGAGTCCGCCGAGCCCGGCGTGGGCTGGCCGCTGTCCAGCAGCTCTGAGAGGCTGCTCAAGGAGCTGCCGCCGTCCAGCTGCTCGAAGGAGAAGTTGGGGACGCTGAGGTGCTGCTCCCCTCGGCACTGGGGTTGGCTCTCCGGGAGCTCCAGGGATTCTCGGTAAGCCGGGAACTCGCAGGACGGGGTTCTCCTCCTCAGCAGGGTGTTCTCGGAGGGTTTGGTGCGCGGGGCCGCCGCGCCGTCGTCCTCCATGGGAGGATCTATAGAAATGCAGGGTGGGCTCATCTTCTTCTTCCTCCGGGCTCCGTGGATGTAGTCGGCCTCGGGCTGGATGTGACCAGGGGGCCGCTGCTTGTCCTCGTTGGGCTCCTGGAAGCCGTGGTCCAGGGCGCTGCCAGAAGGGCAGATCTCGATGGAGTGCCGCCGCTGCTCGTCGGCCCAGCTGGGCTTGCTGAGGAAGCCCTTGGCGTCGGTGCTGTAGAACTTCTTCAAGTCCTTCTCCTTGCGGGAGAGGCTGCTTGTGCTGCAGTTCTTGAGGGGTACAGGGGACGGGGCCGGGGAGGTGAAGGGCGAGGTGGAGCGGCTGCCGGGGTCCGAGTGCTCCTCTGCCCAGTCTTTGGCCGAGCTGTTGATGTGCCGAACCTCCTCGTCAGCCAGGTCTGAGGGCTCGCCCTGGCAGCCCTCGGGGCCGGGGGGGCTGGTGGGGCTGGGTGGCCGGCTGGGAACGCTGTGCTGGCCACACGTGTGCTTCCGTGCCAGGGGGCCCAGGGGCCGGTGTGGTGAGGGTGGAGGGGAGCATGGAGGGGTGGCTGGGAGGGGGGAATGGAGAGGGCTGGGGGTGAGGGAGCTTTGGGACTGCTTTGCTGATGGTTGGGGCTCTCCAGGCTCTGCTTGCAGGCTGTCTTTGCGCTCCGGAGTCTGTCCGTCCACCGAGTCCGTCCGAACGGCCTCCTGGAAGGGGAGGAGAGAGAAGTGGGGTGAGAGCCTGGCAATGTGCTGGGCAGCAGCACCTTCAGTGATGGACACAGAACTATAGAACCACGTTGTGTTGGAAGGGGTCTTAAAGCTCATCTCCTTCCACACCCTTCCACCAGTCCAGGCTGCTCCAAGCCCCATCCAACCTGGCCTGGGACACTCGCAGGGATGGGGAGCCCATGGCATGAGGTAAAGGGTTGGTGGGTCTAGCACAGCCCACCTCATTCCTGCCAGTCCTGTCACACCCTCCTGTACAAGAGGATAAACTTTTGCTGGCAGGAGCCTTCATGTTCATCTGCTGGGCCTTGATCCTGCTCCAGCCCCAGATCCTGAGCCAGCACAACTCATCACAGTGGAGGCCTCTCCCAGCACTGGTAAAATGGATTTGGGCACCTTCTCCCCACAATTTAACTCTTACTTCCTGGAATAGCATGTAGGTGGAAGTAGGGAAAAAGGGCCTTCCCCCGTGTCACTTGCTGGGACAGGAATATAAAATTTATTATATAAAATTTATGGCACGTTTCGTTCCGAAACAGGAATTTGACCCTTACCTCCATGCAAAAAAGCACAAGAGAGGACTGGGAAGGAAGGGAAGGAACCAGGTGAGAACACAGGAGTTATCTCTGGGTGCTCTGGGCCCCTCACCTGTCTGCAGAGCAGCTTGTTGAGAGCAGGAGATCGGGGGGTGCCGTGGGGGGCCAGGACCTTCCAGCGGTGCCGCCCGTCATGGCCGGGGCAGCGCGCGGGCAGCGACTCCAGGGGCACCCTCAGAGAGGAGCTTGTCCCCACGGGCTGGGAGCGGATGGAGGTGATGGATCCTAGGGCAGGACACAGGGAGCAGTCATTTGTAGCCCTAGTTTGTGCCTGACATGCTTTAGTTTCCTAAAATTCCTTTCCCAGAGAATTTTCTGTAACCAAAAGACAGGTTTCGGTAACTGCAAATTGTTTACATTCTTTCCCTAGGAGGGACTTCTTCTTGATGTCCCTCTGGTCTGACCAATGTGATTGAAGAGGTTTGTCTTTGCTTCACCAACCAAATTGGTCTGTGTAGAATAGTATAAAAAGAGAGACACATGCCAACAATGAAAGAGTCATTTTTCAGCCTTCTGAAGTCAGAGTCTTTGTGTCGTTGTGGTGTAAAACAGCATCAGTCATTGCTTGGCCTGAGGGTTCTCAGGGTTTGGGGCAGAAGGTTCAGGAGGGGAGTAAACACAGGAGGGAGAAGGAGAAAAGTTTTTTTGTGGAAAGGGTGGTAAAGGATGGTCTGCCCAGGGTGGTGGTGGAGTTGACGCCTTAAGTTTCAGCTTTCATGTTTTTCAGATTTTGTGCTGCCTAGGGGAGTAGTTCTCATATCAAGTGTTAGTCAGCTCTCTTCACAGAGTAGGAAGACAAAACAAATCCTTTTCCTGCTGCACACCAAGGACAACTTTCAGTCCCAAAACCACAAACAACAGTGGGCTGAAGAAGGATGGGACCTGACAACCTGAAGCTGTAACTGGATAATTAACCCCCATATGTAAATGGACCAAAACTTATAAAAATGTGAAAATTCGTGGCTGGGAGTCCATCGTGGGTGTAGCCCTGACCAGGCTCTTGTACTGCCCAAGGTGGATCCTTTGAAGGCCTTTTTAATAAATCCCCACTTTACATTCCTGTAACACTGTCCAGCCTCTGTTCCAGGCAGCCTCTCAAGGCATCACTGCAGGCCCAGGGCACTTGTCCCACCCAGCCCAGCCCAGCCACCACCAAGGGCTGTCCCCAAGGCACAGCTTGGCTCAGCACGGTCCCACCAGGTGCTCGTGGAGCTCCAGCTGCTCTGACAGCCCTGAGCCATGGACAGGCTGGAATCTTTCTCTTTCCAAACCCTCCCAGGCTGTGCCTAAAGGCCATCCCTCCTTCTCCAGTCCATCCATGGTGCTGCTTTACTGCACTTGGGAGTTGTTTGAAAGATCTCCTGCTCCTCTGGTTTTTGGCTGCAGGATTTATTGTCCTCATTAGTTTGAAACCCAGCGTCTGTTCCTCCAGCGCTGCCCCTCTCCGTGTTAACAACACCGTTATCCATCACTCCAAGAGATCTCACCCAGGGGTCAGGGAACTTGAGCCCCTGACAAAAACCATCCACACACATGGCAGTTGCACTTCACAGACAGATTTGTTGGTGGGGACAAAGAAAAGTGAGTGTTTAATAATTTTTCTTTTGGAGCTTTTCTCCAGAACACCACAGAAGGAATTCCCACCCTCATCCTGCTTCTCTTCAGGTGTTTTTTGGGCTCTCCTAGACCCAGAGCTTCAGGCTGAGCCTGTGCTGTTCATGTGCTATTCCAGGCTTTATAAAATGCTTTTTATGATGCAGAAAAACTTTGTCATAAAATCTGTCACAAACACGGTCATAAAATCCAGACCCGATGCTCTACTCCCTGTCCTCAGCTGGAATTTCCTCCTGTTGGAAACTTTCCATCAAGCTCTCATATAGGAAACCCAAACCCCCTCCAAACTGGATGCTCAGGAGCACTGAAGATCTCTGGAGTTGGATATTTTTCCCCTTGTTTTTCTAGGAAATCAGCAAACTGCATCTAAAACCAAAATATCCTGAGATCTGCTCATCCCACAGGATTTTCACTGTGTGGTCGGTGGAGTGCTGGGAGAAGATCAGACATCCTGAAGCCCAAGGAAACACAGATGCTCATGGGAGCAGTTTTATTTGGATATAATTTATGGATCTGTGGCTTAAGGCAGAGTTTGGGCAGCTCAGAAGCAGCACAGCTCGGGATGCTGCTGGTTTTACCATGAGGTAAAAAGTCATATCCATCATATCCATCCCTCCAGTGCTCTTGGAGAGAAATGTAGGAATTTAGGGAACATCAGAGAATTCTTGATGGGTTCTACCCACCCTGCCAACCTCCCAGCAGTTTTATGTGGCTATAAATCCTGCTTTACAGCCACTCCAGGGATGAAAAACAGCCCCAGGAGGCTGCCCGTGAAACTCAACCTCTGTTTTCTTTCCTTCACAAGGAATTTGCAGGTGAAATAATAATAAACACTGAGCAGAGAACATGGCCTGGCTCCCAGAGAGTCTGAACAAACACAGAGTTCCTTGTCCCAAGGAAATGAGAGCAAATCAGGGTTTGCAGAACCCACTGAGCAGTTCTTGCATTTCAAACCACGCCGGATCAAAGGAAACCAGGCCGGGAACAGTTCTTGGGAGCCACTCTGGGAGCACGTGTGCTTTTAGGGAGGCAGAGATCATGTTTCAGATCGATTTCCCCTTCAAAGCAGCTCGACAAAAGCGACAGAAAGGCCTTTTCAAGGAAATGTACTCGGCTGCAGTGGATGAATGCCCCCTCAAAGGCTCCTGCACTCGTGATTCCCGGATTATGGGGTCTCTCCATGGGGTCTCTCCATGACATTCATTACAAGGCTGGGCTCGGGAAGAACCAGAGAGTGGTTTCTAATCTTTCTGCTCCCAAAGAAACCCCTGCAGCTCTGAACTCCATGTGTGGTGCTGAAAGGCACTGCCCTGAGGCTGCAGTCTGCCTGAAACCATGAGGAATTGTGCTGGAAGCGATCCCGACTCAGGCTTTTGTTCCTGGGGATGTTACTGATCCACAGGCAGGAGTCAGAGGGAATGCACAGCTCCCTTTTCCTCAGCTAAAAACCTGTGCTCGTGCTTGGGAGCCTCGCTTCTCCCCAAACATCTGAGATGCAACAACATTGCATCTCCCCAGCTTGCTCCTGGGAAAGGAATGGAAACGTGGAATTATGCAGGACGTGGAGAACAAGTGTTGTGCTGATGGAATCAGATCAGAGCAAGCCCTGCTCAGGCCATTTTTGGGTTGGTTGTTCTCCACTGAACCCTCCTGTGCAGCTGCTGCCCCGTGGTTGCAATTGTGGAATTGTAAAGGTTGGAAAAATCCACAGATTCCAACCATGAATCCAGCACTGCCAAGGCCAGCGCTAGATCAAGTCCCCAGGTGCCAGATCCACAGGTTTTTTGAACACTTCCAGGGATGGTGACCCCACCACTGCCCTGGGAGCCTGTTCTGATGCTTGAACACCCTTCCAGTGAAGAAATTTTCCCTAATATTCTTAGGGAAATAAGAATACTATTTATTATAATATTCTTAATAAATAGAATTATTTAATTATAATACATTTAAATGTTAAACCTCCCCTGGCAGAACTTGAGGCTGCTTCCTCTGGGAGCAGAGCCCGACCCTGTCCCCTCCTCCTGCCAGGGAGTTGTGGAGAGTCAGAAGTTTCCTCCTGAGCCTCCTTTTCTCCAGGCTGAGCCTTCCAAGCTGCTCCTGGTGCTCCAGCCCCATTCCTGGACACACTCTGGCCCCTCCATGTCCTTCTTTAATGTCTTGGGCTGCAATCCAAGATATAACCAGAGGTTTGTATTCTGTTACCAGCTGTTAATCCAGATGGGGCAGTGTCCTTTATCTCTTCCAGACCCATCCCTCATAACTCTGGGGGGATATCTGCTGTCCATGGGCCATCCAGGCTCACTGCAGGGCTGATACAATTCCATCATCCCACCCAGGGGGAGGAGCCCAGCATTCCCACCTGGATCAAAGCTGGCATTCAGAACACCAGCACAGCCTGTGTGCACTGGATTCCCAGAGGGAGACCAGACCCATCTCACCACCACTGGACCTTCAGAGGAAAACTACACCCTTCTACAGGATCATTGCTTCAACAGAACCACATCTGTCACTCCAGGAGGACTTTACTGGACTGCTCCCAACACCCTGGCCAACAGGGTGCCAGGTTATATCCTGACTCTGTCAGTGTTTGGGGTTTTTTGGTTTTTTTTTTTTGTACTACTGCATTTTTAGTTTAATTTTCCTAGTAAAGAACTGTTATTCTTATTCCCGTATCTTTGCCCAAGAGCCCATTTAGCTATTATGCCCATTTAGTTATTATGCCCATTTAGTTATTAACCCATGAGAGTTAATTTCAAAATTACAATTCAGAGGGAGGCAGGGGTTTACATTTTCCATTTCAAGGGAGGTTCCTGCCTTCCTTAGCAGACACCTGTCTTTCCAAGACACATCAGGAGCCCAAAATTTTGTCTCAGGGCAGAGCAATCTCCCAGGGTGGTACCTCTTTGGGCTTTGCAGGGGTAGGTTTCCATCTCCACCTCATGCAGGGGCAGCGGGGCCTTGGCTGGAGTCACGGGCCGGAACATGTAGCTGTCGTTGGGCAGGGAATGCATCCTGGACACGGAGATCTTCCGGNGTAAGAGCAGTGAGGTCAGAGGTCAGAGGTGGGCCAGCTAAGAGAGGTAAAGTAAGAAGGGTAAAGAAAAGGGGAGAGAACCTTGTTACAATACATTATATCTCCTTATGTGTTGAATATTCCAATTTACAGTGACCAACCCGAGCGAGATACAAAACCTACAGACTTTGCATACAGCCTGTAAGAACTGCTATATTACCATATCACTCTATATTCTAAACTCTAAAGACTGTCTTCTTATCTATCTTTTCCCTCATACCTTGGCAGGGTGGAGTGGGGCTACACCCTTGGGTCCCTTAGTGTCCCATTGTTTGTTACAATCACCGTCTTCCTGCCTGCCATGATCACATCTCAGAGCTGCTTTCATTTCTATTTCATTCATAGGTTTTATATTCTCAGTATCTCTTGCCAGGCAATCCTATTTGTAAGCTTTTGCTGTCCCATCTTTCCCAACAGAGGTGGGCTCACCCCAGTGGGGAATTTACAGGGAATTCCTTCCCTCGCTGTTTCCAAACTCTTTGTGCAGGTGTCCCCGTTGGGGTCTCACCCAGAGCCTGCAGGACAGAGAAGTTACACTGAGGGAAGAGCTCAGGATGTGGCTGGAATAAAGGGAGGCATCAGTGACCCACCACTAAAAAAGTCAACTTTTTGTCCAAAGACAACTCTTGGGCACACAGAGATAAAGGAAAGGCTGGGGAAAATGACCCCATTTGTTAAACACACGAGAAAAGCAGCATTTGTCACATTTTCCCCATCTGATGTTCCAAGGAGATGCTTTCAGGAGGCCTGAGGGTGACATCCTTCCCCTCAAACAGAGGACAGAGGGGCCAAAACAAGTCCTTCTGGAAATTCTCCCCAAAACACCCTCACAAGGCAGACATTTAAACACATCGACACCACTGCAAACCTTGAGGCCTTTCTCCTAAAACCTGGAGCATTTTGGGCACCACTGAGCCCTGAAGAAGGAGGCAGAGGGAAGAAGAAGACATGCTGGCAGTGAGGCTGGGGGTGTGGAACCTTTTTGGGAGTGGAAAAGGGATTTTTCTTTGTTGTCCCTGAATTGGGTCTGGCTGGAAGTGCCCACACAAAGCACAACACAAACCTTAAACGTGACCCTGCTCAGGTACCTCAGCAAATCCATCCTGGGCTCACAGGAAGCTTTAGGGACACAAATGATGTCCCTGAGGTTCTAATGGAGAAGCTGAGAGGTGATGTCACAACTTGGCCAAGTGTTGGGGGAGCAGGAGCCCCTGGGCCAGGCCCTGCAGCCTGGCTGTTCCCCTCCCCACTTACCCTTTTATCTGAAACATCTAAAATCCCTCTGGTTTTCCTTTCACGTCAACCTCCCAGTGACTGATTGAAAACATGTTTCCCAGCTGCATCTCTTAAATTAAATGTATTTTGCTTTGTTCTGCCAGGCTGTTTTCCCCTCTCTGCCAGCAAAACATGTCCCTGAGATCCCTCAGGTTTAGAGCTCACCAAGGATCTGGTTAAATCTGGTTTTATCCTTGTATTTCTGGGCTTAGAAATGTCTTTCCTCAGCTCCCTGAAGATTCACACCCCAAGGTGAATCACTCCACGGTTTTACCCTGTGCAGCTTGGCTGGGAAGGGGGGACCAGCAGGTATTTACAGCTCGTTGGCATCCAGCTCTGCCAACTGTGGCTGTGCCCAGGGGCCACCCAGGGCTCTCAGCTGATGGATTAAAGCCTCAGCAGCCAGTGCCAGTTGGTTTTTGGCCATCCCAGCTCCATCACCTGAGCTGGGGGCAGCCAGGGGCTCGTTCACAGCCCAGAGCCACAGCGAGAACAAAAGGGCTCAGCACTTGAACAGGAGGATCTCAGGATTTGGCTCCTAAAGCTCAGTTTGTCTTTGGCTGGAACAAATGAACAGAAAGCCCTTCTTGACATCAGCCACTTCAATTTTTAAGGGTTCAGCTGTTGAGGCCTGACTGAATTAAGGGACGTGGGTAAATTTCAAATGAAATAAGTGCTTGAAATATGAACCACAGGCGGGAAATTTGTTGGCTCCCAGCTGGAGAGCTGCTCTGGGCAGTGGGGATGGTTTGGAGACATCACTGCTGCTCCTCCTCCTTGCTGGGGAACACCTGCTGCACCCCAGAGCCTGATCCCATACCCTGGAAACTGGGATGGGACTGAGCAGAGGGGGTTGAAGCCCTTCTGGTTTGCTGGGAATCTCCTTGGAGAATCTCCTGAATGCCCAGCTCTGGGGATTGCTGGAATGGTGAGGTGTTGTTCCCCCCTCCCTCAGTTTCCTCAGTATCATAAACAAGTCCTCACAATAACAACAATAAAATCAAACCTGACACTGTCTTCTCCACAAACAAAAACTCTGCCTGCAGCTCTGGGTTTGACATTTGAAGTCATGCTGCTCATCAAATCACCCTGCACACCAAATGCACGTTTTAAGGGCTTGAAAAAGAGGATTTCACTCCTATCCCACACAGGGCTGACTCCTCTGGGATTCCTCTGATTCCTCTGGGATTTCCCAGCTGGAAAGGATAAAGGCTGGAAAGGTTGTGGTTGTGAAGGGACAGGTTTGGGAGAGTTCAGACACAGCCCCAAAGCACAACACCACGGTGGGTGGGACATCAGCCACCTCAGCTTTTGTGGGATGGTGGCAGGACATGGCACAGCAGGAGGATTAAGGGGTTGCTCTTCCCCCTCATCACTTCCAGGGTTAAGAGGAGGCTCTGCCCAGCTCCTGATGTGCTTGGGAAGTATTGGAAGATGAGGAAAACCCAAGGAGAATGGAGTGTTTGCAATCCCAGCCCGTGTGAGAGGATGTGCCCTCTCTTCCCTCAATTAGAAAAGCAACCTGTGCATTTCCCTGCAGGAATGTCTGTCAGGAACAACATTCAAATATCCAATTCCCCATTGCTGTGTAACCAAGTCTCTTTCCTTGCCTTAATGGAGTCTGACAGATTTCACAAAAATCTAATTTAATGTAATTTAATCTCCGAGCCCCCACTGATTTCGCGGTAGATTTATTTGTGATCGTGGTGACAAAGCAATTCCATGTTCACTCTTAATCACAGGCTGCTGACATGGGATGAGACAATTATCTCACGCCCTCCTTCCCCTCTGCACTTGATTGTTTTCTGATTTGATAGGAATCAGAGAGCAGGCAGTGGCTGGAAAATCAACCCAGGAACCTCCAGCTCCTCCCTGAGGGGCTCTGATAATTCCCAAGTGATCCATGTCCTGAACAGAGCCAGTGGGGAGCTGCAGGTTTACACCAGCACTGAATTGCTGGAGGATCCTCTGGAAATCCCAAAGTGGGATTAAAGAGAACCTGAGCAGTGCCCATGTGAAGGGGATTTATCCCATCCCATGCTGTAGGTGCCAGAGCTCCCACTGCCAGCATTCCCAGGCTTTTTGGGATTGCTTCTTGGTCCTGCTGCCCTGAAAAAGGACAAGGACTGTCTGGGACAGCAGGACAGGCACCTGTGGCTTTCATGGTTCTGAACTTAAACCCTACAACCCGAGAATGAAGTGGAGAGATGGACTTTCAACCCTTCTCTGGAATAATGGCCAAGATAGCATTTCCAGCACCTTCCACCTCCAGGAGCCTTGGGAGCTGACTCAGGATGTGGGGTGGTGTTGGAACCCTGGGCACTGAGAATTTCAGGCTTTCTGTGCTGACAGGCACTGACCCCCAGGCAAACACTGAGGCCGTGAAAACACATTTGACCTGAGGCCGTGGAAAAGGCTTCCAAAATTGAGTGACAGTACTGGGATTATGGGTGTGTACTTTGAATAGAAGTGTGTGATATCACAGGGTGGAAAACTTAGAGTTTAAGGGTTTAGAATACACTAATATATATAAAGCAATATGGAGGTTTTAGGGTGTAGGCTGAGTCCTTCTTTTTCACCTTCTTCATCATGGGTCAGGGTGTTTTGTAACTGGGTAGAAAAATCTGCATTGCAGGCCACAGGTGGTTGGTTATTGGGTTAAAAATAAAAATAATTTAGGTGTTGTCTCTTAATTGGACAATTTGTTCTTAAAAGGCCTTGTGGAGAGATAGAGGGTGGTGGGACATCCCTGCTGCAGGGGGCTGGGACAACTCCTTGCCTCCCATCCCTCCAGCTCTGTGTGGAACCTGCCTGTGTGGAACACCTTGTGTGGAACAACCTGTGTGGGACCTCCTGCTCAGGCTGGTGGGGTCCATCCCCTCCCCACCCCAGCCCTGTCCAGGCTCTCACCAGGGCTTGGTGCATCCCCTTGCTGTGCTCCTGGCTCCCCTGCAGCGCCCGGCTCTCGGCAGCCCTGCTCCTGCTCCCGCCGGCGGAGTTGCTTCCTCTGGACATCTCCAGCTCGATCTCAGCGTCCATCTCAGCGTCCTCCTTGGCCTCCTTGTTGCTCTCTTCCAGGTGCTTCATCAGCACTGCCACCACCACGTTGACCAGGACGAACTGGGCGATTAGGACGAAGGTGACGAAGTAGACGGGGGAGATGACGGGCAGGTAACTGAGGCAGTGCTTGTCCTCCCGAGTGCACTCCCGGAGCGTGTCCTGCAGCAGGGAGGGACAGGGCAGGCATTAGTTGGGCTCTTCTGGGGCTCCAGGTGCAGAAAAACCACCCAAAAACCCCCAAACCACAAAGTGGGTACAACTGAAAAAGGTAAGAGAAAATACACAGATCCGTGAATTGCGTCACCTACGAGGAGGGGAATGGGTTGACCAGAAGTTTGGGACTTCCACCTGCAAGGAGGGGAATGGGTTGCCCAGAAGTTTGGGATTTCCACCTACAAGGAGGGGAATGGGTTGCCCAGAAGTTTGGGATTTCCACCTGCAAGGAGGGGAATGGGTTGCCCAGAAGTTTGGGATTTCCACCTGCAAGGAGGGGAATGGGTTGACCAGAAGTTTGGGATTTCCACCTGCAAGGAGGGGAATGGGTTGACCAGAAGTTTGGGATTTCCACCTATAAGGAGGGGGATGGGTTGCCCAGAAGTTTGGGATTTCCACCTACAAGGATGGGGAATGGGTTGCCCAGAAGTTTGGGATTCCCCATCCCTGGAGTGTTCCAGGCCAGACTGGACAGAGAAACCTGGGGTAGTGGAAGGGGTCCCTGCCCATGGCAGGGGATGGAACTGGATGAACTTTAAGGTCCCTTCCAACCCAAACCATTCCATGGTCCAGTGATTCTATGACACACCCCAAAGGCACAGGACACAGAGCACATGGTTACTCCTCCCAGTCAAAAAAACAACCTAATTTTCCTTAAATATTATATCCAGGAACAAAACTTCAGGTTGGGTGAGACTTAGGACAAATCCCTGCTTGAAAACACACCGGGCTTTACATTAGGAAGCCTCATTTTGATGTTCTGAGAGGAAACATTTTTGTTTTCAACCCAAGAGCTGCCTAAATGTGTTTGAAAACTTGTCCCTCCAGCTCCCCCAAGAGGAGGAAGCACCCAGAGCCTGCACACACCTTCATGATCCCGTTCCAGTTGTCCCCCGTGGACACCCTGAAGAGGGTGAGGAAGGCCATGCCGAAGTTGGTGAAGGTGGCGTGGCGGCTCAGGCCCTCACAGGGATTCTCTTCACTGCAATCTGTGGGACAGGCAAGGAGGGTTAAGGTTGGGGTTAGGATTAGGGTCAGGGTTGGGGTTGGGGTTAGGACATCAGCCAAGCCATGCTGGATTCTCCACAGCAGCCCCCAAAGCTGGGCCTGGCACCCTGAGCTACATCCTATGCATTTCTGGCATTCAGGGGGTGTACTCTAAAGGTACTCTGAACTAAAAAACCCAAAAAAAATCCACCAAAAACTCACACCTACGACCCACCCAAACCTAACCCCCCCAAAAACCTAAACATAATAAAAAACTAAATAAACTAAGCTCAGTATCATACAAAAACTCAAATAAACTAAAAAACTAAATAAACTAAGCTCAGTATCAACAAAAAGTTCTTCAATTTTACCATCTCTCTTCAAAACAACAAAATGTTTTATTATTTTATATTATTCATTCTTTATTCTTACAAACATTCTATTTGTTTAAATAAATAATTTTTTTCTACTTTTCTCCAAAAAAATTCTTTTCCCAAACCAACTAAGAAAACCCCAAAACCTCAGGAGGAACAGGGAGGACAGGGGGGAAGTTGTTTTCAGCTGTGGAAATGTTGGTGGTGGAATTTTCATCCCCTGGAAACTTTCAAGGCCAGGTTGGACAGGGCTTGGAGCAACCTGGGCTAGTGGAAGGTGTCCCTGCCCATGGCAGGGGGGGGAACTGGATGGGCTTTCAAGTCCTTTTCAACCCAAACCCTTCCATGATCTTCTGATTTCTGTGATTTTCTTCACTCCTGCTCTACAGCTTCCTTTGTCTGTTTTCCTCTGGATTGAGCCCTTGCCTTGATGATTTTTTACATCCACCACGAGGGATATTTTCACTGAGATAAAGTGGAGCAATTTGACATTTTCCCCCTGAGAATTAACAGCCTAATGAATGCAAATTGAACATATGAAATATCCATCTTCCCATAAAACACAGCCTCGTTAAATATCCATTAGGACAGGCAGCAATGGCTCTTGGTTGGACATTTCAGTCTTAGGTAATTATTCCAAGGTAAATTGGAAGGAAAAACACAAAAAATCCAAGAAAAACCCACAAATGACTAGTCCTGGGGGAGAGAGGGCTGATGGTTCTTGTGGCTGGTGTGAACTGATCAGGAAAAAAGAGGGAATATTCCTATTAAATTGGGCTGGGAAGCAGAGTCCTGCCCCAGTGGGGTTCCCTGGGCTGGCGTTGCCCAGGTGTGTGTAGAAACACCAGAAGAGCCATTTTTCACCCCTCTGACTGAACAAATGCACCCATAACTCCAGGGATGGATTACAAACCCACACAGTTTCTCTCAGGGCGGGTGCAGAACTAATTCTTTCTCCGGAATTTGTGCGAGACCGAAAAATAATTTGGTTTTGGTTGAAAGAATTATTCTGCTCTCAGGCACTTGTAATCTGAGCAGAGGGCTGGGCTCATAAAGGGGATTAATGACAGCCATAAACTCTGCTCAGGAAGGG
>JANPWX010000033.1:5625020-5765165 GCA_024734555.1 Trochalopteron elliotii
GGGAAAGGGAAAGGGAAAGGGAAAGGGAAAGGGAAAGGGAAAGGGAAAGGGAAAGGAAATGTCCTCTTCAGCCCACGGCCTCCAGCAAGGCCTGAGCTCAGAGCAGGACCCCAGCCACATTCTCAGGGATGTGCTGAGGAGCAGGAGCTGGGTCAGGGCTGGGCACAGGGAAGGCAGGGCCTGTGTGTGTGTCTGTGACCCTGTGAGTCATTCCCATCCTGTAACTTCACGTTCCCCTTTGGAATTCCCTTGGGGAGATGTAATTGATGTCTCCAGAGCACTCTGAGATCCACTGAGAGCAGACAAGGAGAAGATGGTGCATGAATCATGCTGCTGGAGGGACTGGGAGAGGACAGGAGCTTTTCTCCAAAAGCTGGGGTGCCTGTGCTGGATGCTCCACCAGGAACAGAGATCCAGCTCTGGCAGCAGCCTCAGCTCTGGCAGCCCCAGCAGGCCCTGAGCAGTGGTTTTGGCTCTGAATAGCTCAGCCCAGGCTCTGTTATTCACCCAAATCCCCTCAACTTGGGCACAGAAAACTCCAGCTCTCCCCTCTCTCTGGCAGCCAGGGGCTATCCATCATTCCCTGGGAATCCAGTGCCAAGGGGGACTGTGGGCTGCAGGGAGAGAAGCCCAGCTGAAGAACTTTTTGGAGATTCTGTTGATGCCCTGAAGGCTTCAGAGAAGCCACAAGAGCTGGAGATGCTGGTGAGTATCTGTGATTCTCCTGGACCTTCCCTTCTGCACTGGGATGTAGTTTTGGTTTTGTGCTTGAGATGTTTTGGTGTTTTGAAATTTTTTTTTTCAGGGAATTTTTTGTAAACAAGAGACATGTTTTTGTAAACTGTACTTATGTTTTTATTTTTTTCCTAGGAGGGACTTCTTTTTAATGTCCCTCTGGTCTGACTAATGTGACTGAAGAAGTTTGTCTTCTTGTTACCAATCAAATTGGTCTGTGTAGAATAGTATAAAAAGGAGACACATCTCAAAAATAAAAGAGTCATTTTCAGCCTTCTGAAGTCAGAGTCTCTGTCGTTGTGGTGTAAAACAGCATCACTGGAATGCTGTGGGGACAATAGCACTGTGCTCCAGGCCACCCAGGTGAGCAGGGACAGCCTCTCCCAGGGTATCCCAGCTGGATCTGTGCCCTACCCCTGCAAAAACCCTGGGAGAACCTCCTCAGCTCAAGGCTCACACACCCAGCTGGCTCTGGGAGAGGCACTGAGGGAATCTGTGTCTCCTGCTGCCCCTCTCCTGGGTGAAGCTTCCTGTGCCTCTTCCTGCTCTGACATTCCCATTGTTGATGTTCTCAGCTCCCTGGGCTGCCTGTCCAGAGCAATTCCTCAGAAATTTCAGCTCCTGACAAGCCTTTCCAAGGCTGTGAGTCCTCCCCATCCTCCTCCCATCACTCTCTAGCCAAGGTAGCAATCCTGGCAGTGGGAAAACACAGATTTATGCACCAGGCCCAGGAGAAAATGGACACATCTGCCTGGAAAACAGAGGCCATCTGTGACAATTCCAGGACTGGTGGAGAGCCAGAACCTTGGAGGGTGGAGTCACCTCAGGCTGACCTGAACCAGGTTCCCCTTTTCTGTGTCCCCTCAGCCCCACAGAGCCCAGCCCCAGGAGCCAACAGGGTTTTTGTTCCTGTGGAATTCCTATGGAATTCTGTATCTGTGCAGCACAGCCCACACCTCTCCATCTCCCCAAATCCATCATCCCCATGGCCACTCCTGCTCCCTGAGTTCCCATCCCTGGGGCTCTCCAGGCTCTGGCAAAGGCAGAGTTGTTGTTTTTCTTCCCCAGCTGCTGTTGGAAAATGCCAGAGAAGCTCTTCAGGAGCTCCAAGTGAGATAAGCCCAGGAATTACAGCACCAAGAGGAGATAAACTCCTGGACAGGGGCAAATTCAGGTCCTGCCCTTCAGGGCTCTGCTGGAACAAGGAGTTTTTCACTCTTTTCTTGGCACAGAGTCCCTGTGGGGGCAGTTCCAAGCTTTTGAAGGCAGAGAGGAGCCTCCTGTAGAGCCTGCAGGGAATTAATGTGCCATCCACGGATCAAGTGAGACCAGAGGAGGGAAAACAACCCAGATCTTTTGATAGGGAAGTTCCACATCTTACTGCCTGTTGGAGGGTGGGAATTGGGCTGGATTCCAGTTGTCCTCTCCACCAGGAAGAGCTGTGGCAGCTCAGCAGTGACTGCTGGGGGGATTCACATCCAGCAGGAGCATTTTAACCCAAACCTGACACAGAAAGGGTGAACTGGACTTTGGAAAGCTGGGAATGGGGAAAGGACTAAAGGAAAACCATCAAACAGCCTTTGCTTCCAAACCCAGCAGCCACCAGATGTAGGAGCAAGGAAATGATCAGTGATGGATGAGTGGTGTAATTCATTATGGAGCCCTAACGAGCAGGAGCTCAGAAATGAGAGGAAGACACTTGAAGCAGGTCCTGAAAAGCTGCTCCACACCGAGAGATTGAAGGAGTTCACTGCTCTCCTGTTCACCAGATTGCAAGAGATTATTTTAGCTACCACTGCTCCAAAAGGGAGAAGTACCACAAGAAAAATGCAAAATTACATCCAGTAAAAAAACAAACTCGGCTAATTCAGACTAAACCCACCAGATTTTGTTTTTAGTAGGAAGAGTAAACACGAATGTATTCCATCAGCAGGGGATGGCTGATTCCCTAACCCTGAATCTTTAAAACAAGAACCAGGAGCTGGGTTTTTGTTTTTTTTTTTTTCTGGGATTGAGGGGACATGGAGAAGGTGGGAAGAGACTGTGTCCATCTGACATCATTCCTTGACCATTCTTTCTGTCTCTGTGGCCTCTCCTCAGTTTTTTCCTCTTCTCCATCTCATTTTTTCCCACAGATCAGGTGAAGGAGAAGGTCTTTGACCTGGCAGACAGAGGTTACCACACAAAGAGCAGGGCAGGAACTCTTTGAAAAGAGCAGCTCAAGCTCAGTCTGAAATCCCAAAAGAGGAGATTAATCCTGGGACAGTCTTGGACCAAAATCCTGATACAGAAAGGGTGAACTGGACTTTGGAAAGCTGGGAATGGGGAAAGGACTAAAGGAATTATTTATATCCTCAAATTTGGGGATAATTGGTTCTCCAAGTGTTACTCAAATTGCTGAATAAAAACCAAATCCAAAGCTGATGGAAATCACCCCCCACCAAAAATGCAGTGACAGTTTCTTGTCATCGTCAGCCCATAAATGGGCATTCTCCACACACTAGACAAAGAATTTCCCCCCAAACCTGAATGAATAAACATTAAATTAGCTTTTTTTGTCACTTAGAAACCACATTCTATGAGGATTTTCCAGCTGTGGTTTTAGGATGTTAATTTAATTAGGGTAGGAACTCATGCCCTGCCTTGGAAACAAAAGCTGCAGCTTTATGAAGAGTGATGGCTGTCAGAGACCTCTTCCTAAAATTCTCTTTTTATTTTCTGAGCTTCACTGGAGGCCAAAGTGGCATTTTTTTATCTGCTGGGAATATCCCTGGGGTTTTCCCTTGACAAGAGACCTTGCTGGGAATGCAAACTGCAAGAGCACCCCAAGGAAACCAAAAATCCTGGCCTGAAGCCACCCTATTGTTTGTGGGGTGGAGACAGAAAACAAGGAGGGAGAGAAAATATGGTCTGTGGTGACAATGCTTTGTAAATTGAAAAACCAGACACAAACCCAAGGACTTCCAGCCCAGGGGTCAGGTTGGTAAATCCCTGCTTTAGCCTCAGCCCAAATCCTTAAGGAAATCTGGATGCCAAAGGGCAAATGAGGGGATTAGAAACATCTTCATGGCAATGATGAGGAGTAAAGCAAAGGGGTCGTGCAAGGAAAAGAAATTCCCCATTTTCCAGCTCTCTTGGAACAGATCATGGGTTGTTTTGCACTTAGGAACTGAGTCCCAGGGGTGTTTTGGGGTAATTCCATGTTTTCTGCTGATTGTCTTGTGGCCACTCATCCTCTGGAGGAGACTCCCACACTCCCTTGGCTGCTCCTGGGATCCAGGGAATTGGGATGGGCAGGGATCAGAGTTCATTCCAAACACTGAACCATCAAGAGCTCACACCAGCACACCCACAAACGAGCAGAACATGCCTTAAAAAGGATAAAATTTAAAAAAAAACAAACCCAACACCTTGGAATTCTGATGGAGAACTGAAAGCCCCAAAAGTTTCTTTCCTTCTCTTCTCAGATTCACAAAAAAGCTCACACCAGCACAGCCACAAACAAGCAGAACACAACTTAAAAAGGATAAAATTAAAAGAAAAAACAAACCCCAAACACCTTGGATTTCCGATGGAGGACTGAAAGCCAGCAAAAAGTTTCTTTCCTTATTTTCTCAGATCCATAAAAAAGCAGTCCCAGGCAGTGAACACTTGCAGGATCCTATCAAATTCCCTAAATCTGGAAGTGTTGTTGTTTCTCTTGTAGCTCAGGAGAATTTGGTGATTGCTGACCCCAAATCAAGATTTTAACCTTCAGAAGCATCTCCCTTTCCAAGGCTGCAGCACCTCTGTCAATAACTGTGGTTGTTTCTTCTTCCCAAATAAAACCCCCGAGTTGGAAGCTCCCAGTGCTTTCTCCAACATTCTTCTCTGTCCCTCCTGGTGTTCCCCAAACTTGCCAGTGAAATCTGGGGTTTGTACAAGCTCTGTCTACAGGAATTTCCTCTCTGGGAACTCTTTTCCCATAATTTTGGCTTTTCCCATCAAACACACTCCAGGATGAGCCACATAAAACTCTGGAGAAAGCTGAGACCCTCCCCAGGTGGCTTTTAGAGGCCACCAAACAGGGAGCTGTCCCCAGGCCCCAAAGGCACTGCTGTTGCCAAGGGGAACCCCCTGGGCATGCAGGAATTTTGGGGGCTTA
The DNA here is from genome assembly GCA_024734555.1 of Trochalopteron elliotii. Lineage (NCBI taxonomy): Eukaryota > Metazoa > Chordata > Aves > Passeriformes > Leiothrichidae > Trochalopteron > Trochalopteron elliotii. The sequence continues at coordinate 5,629,900 of JANPWX010000033.1, forward strand.
CCTGGGGCAGGGCTTGCACCACCGTGTCCAGAAGAGCTCTCATGCCTGTGGCCATTTTCAGCAGTTTCAGCACTGAAATGAGGAGCAAATCCTGCTCAGCAGGGCTGGGGGACATGGCAGGGGAAAATCCAGGATGGAAATCGAGGTTCAGGGCTTGCAGGGAGGGTTTAAATCTCTCTTCCTGCTAACATCCCACTGTCAGTGCCAAGGGGAATGGATTCTCATTGCCAGAGGGCAGGGTTGTGGGATATTGGGAAGGAATCCCTCCTTGGGAGGGTGGGGAGGGGCTGAAATAGAATTGCCAGAGAAGCTGTGGCTGCCCCTGGATCCCTGGAAGTGCCCAAGGCCAGGCTGGATGGGGCTTGGAGCTGCCTGGGATGGTGGAAGGTGTCCCTGCCATGGCAGGGGTGGAATGGGATGGGATTTAATGTCCCTTCCAACCCAAACCATCCTAGAATTCCATGAAAATGGACAAAAACCTACAAGAACTCCACCAGGCAGGAAAATGGGAGTCACCTCACCAGTGAAGAGCATCTCCCCAAGCCCTGACTGCCATCCCTTTCCCCTCTGCTCTGGAGCAGCACAAAAACTCTGTGATCCCAGGCTGGAATCAGAATCCAACCTCAGATCCCACAGGAAAACCCTGTGGCACCCCCAGCTGCTCTCTGAGCTGCCACTTCATGTTCCCCACTGGAAATGAACCAGCAGGGCTGGAAGGACAAATGCCCAAAGGATTTCCTGGGGTGGCTGGAGACTCCCAGACACACCTCTGGCTATCCTGAGCACCCTCATGATGCGGATGATGGTGGGGTTGATGGGCAGGGCAGCGTTCATCTCGATCTCCTCCAGCGTGATCCCCACAATGGACAGCAGAACTATGGCCAAGTCCAGCTGGTTCCACCTACAGGGAGAGCAAGGACACAAAAAATTCCTTCTTTTGTGTTGCTTTTGGATTATCCTCTTGGATTTGTGTTAATATTTGTGTCAATAATAGGCACCAGCAAATCCCAAGTGCATCTCCTCATTCTCATCCGGGCCCATGCTTTTTGGGGGGTACAAAAGCAGCTCAGAGCAGCCAGCACAGACGTCTTGTGAGCCACAAAATCTGGGAAGTGACTGGGAAGTGTTTCTGACCTCTAAGCTGAGCTGCTGGAAAGGGAAATACTGGGGGAAAAGATGCATCTGGAATTCTGGGAGATTTCCCAGATCCCTCCTGCCCAGCAGTTCTTAGAAGTTCTAGTTCTCACACTACAAAGTTTGCACCCACAGAGAGCCAGGCCTGGGCTCTTCCCACAGTGCTGCTCCATCTCCCCAGAATCTGGCTCTGGAACTGTCTCAATCCAGCCCTGAATCCCAAATCCACAGGGGTTCAAAATGCTCTCACCTGTCCTTAAAAAACCTGCGGAAACCAAAGGCCACCAACTTCAGCAGCGCCTCGAACACAAAGACAATGGTGAACACGTAGTTGCAGTACTTGAGGGCTTCATCCAGGGACTGGAAAGAGAGATCCCAGTTAGGCCAGCCCAGTTAATCCCTTCCTAGACCCCCACTGGCAGGGAGCAGGGTGGGGGAAGCACAGAAATATCAGGAATAAAGTCATAAAGGCTGGCAGAGCTAAACTATGCAGCAGAACTCAAATAAAGGCTCAGCCCCTGAGTCAAACAAAACCCTCCAAAGCACTAAGATCAGTTCTGCTAAAAATGTCAGGTTCAAGCTCGGTGCACAAATTGTTCAGTCTGGGCCAGACAGGAAAAAATTCGCCCCTTCCCCATCTCCTGAAGATTCCTTGGTGTGACCTGCCCAGCCCTGGGGAGAAGAAAAACCTCCATGGATCATTCCTTAATTCCAGCCCTCGGGACAAAGGTTTTGCTTCAAAAGCTTGGGAAAATAAATAAACCTTGGAGATGGATTAAACTTTTCCTTGTTGAAAAATGGGAGCTCTCCAGAGCTGGGCAAAGCGTGTCCATATTTGGTGCAACGTTCCCGCTCTCCACGGGGCCGCTCTCGGAAGTCAGGAATCCACAGTGTTTATACTTGAGGATGATGAGTGTTTATAATGGATTTCATTGGAGCTGGGGGCCAACAATAGCAAAGGAATCTTGTGGGGCCTTAAAATAGACACTTGGGGAGGGGGGGAAGCAGCTCTTGGGGTGGGGGACAGGAGGGAGGGAAGGGGAATTTAGTTGAGTGTAGCACAGGACTCTGAATTTCCAATAAAAAATGGGAATCGTGAGCATCAAACAAGAAAATTTGGAAATAAATGCAACAGAGGAGGCTGCAGGAAACCCCAGGGCACAGGAAAGCTCTTTTTGTCCCCTCTGTGTGGTGCCTGGCTTTGCTGACCCCACACACAGCGAGGTCACCAGGGCATGGCCATGCCCTGATTTTTGGGAACGAGAGCTGGAAGTTTCTCAGGTGTTGGCAACAATCCCTATTTTTGTTCCAGTACCTAAAATAAAATGGCAGCTCAAAAAACACAAGACAATTCCCTGCTCCAGCCAAATCCCAAGTCTGACTTCTCCCCTTGTTTGTGACTGTTTGCATTTGGATTTACAACTCTGTGTTAAGTCAGTGTAAACCAAGCGTAAATAAAAGCTAATCTGGATAAACAACACTTCCATGGGAAACAAAGGAATTACCCTGGTGTAAAACACACACACACCCACACACACACCCACACACACACACACACACACACACACACACACACACAGAGTTACCCCCTGGCTCAGCATCCAGGAGGCATTTGCAGGTTACCACAGAATGCTGGAAAAGTAAATGCTGAGCCAGAGCTTCATAAGTGATAACAAAATGGAAAATTTATAGATAAAAAATATATAAATTTCTATAAATTTACTTATCGGCCCCTATGATTTATGCCAAAGGTGTTCTGAGGGGAGAATGACTTTGTTAGACATTAAAAAATTGAGGATTGTGCTTTTAAATTGATCTGTTCGAAATTCATTGAGGAAGAGAAACCCTCTGCACGCCGTAACTCTGAGTTTATATCTGTTAGTGGAATGTTCCAAAACTCCAGACTGTTTTCCAGTGTGAGGCTCAGTCAGGTTTGGGATCAGGGCAGGAAATATTTGACTTGGTCTTTTCCTAGTAAAAGCTCAATTCACACTCCATTAGCTGGGGTTTTTTACCCAAAGCAGGGAAATCAAGGTTTTGCCTGAGCAGTGACTCCCAAATGGCAGAGCTGGATCAGGATGCTGAGGCTCCCAAGAACTGGTGATGCCTTTTTGGGACTTTTACCTAAAAATAGAGGCCAGATGAAATTAAAGGCATAAAAAGTGTTTGTATTTATTGGAGGGCCCTCAGGTTCATTTAGGGCAAACTGAGCCCTCCAGGGGCTACACTCAAAAATGGACCACGGGTTACGGATTTTCACACTTTTATAAGTTTGGTCCATTTGCATATCAGGGGTAAATCTTCCAATTACAGCCTCAGGTAATGAACTCGTTTACCCCAAGTTTGCTTCCCCCAACTGACTTTTATTTACATTTCTCAGGGCCTGAGGCAGTGAGGTGTCCTTGATTCCCAGGCCTGGAAAAGAATTGTTGTGTCTGACCAAAACGGGGAGAGCAGCAGCTTGTAGCTCTGGTTTTATGCTTGAAGTGTTTGAGTATTTTAAAATATTTTTTTAGAGAATTTTCTGTAAACCAGAGAAATGTTTTTGTAACTGTACCTATGTTATTCATTCCTTTTCCTAGGAGGGACTTCTTCTTGATGTCCCTCTGGTCTAACCAATGTAATCAAAAAGGTTTGCCTTTGTTTCACCAATCAAATTGGTCCACGTAAAATAGTATTAAAAAAAAACACATCCCAAAAATAAAAAAGTCATTTTCAGCCTTCTAAATCTCAGAGTCTGTAGTGTAAAACAATGTCAGCAGCTCACACTGTGTGTGGAGTTTAGAGTAACACACTAAAGAACTGCAGAATTACAAATATATAAAAAATAATATATATAATATATATAAAAAAATATATAAAATATCTATAAATATATATAAAAAATATAAAAGCAAAAACCCACTGGGAACGGCCCCATTTTGGCCAATTTTTCCCCAGGGGGGGCAGCTCCTACCTTGGGCTGGTTGTAGTGCTCCATGGACATGGTGATGACGTTGACGCCGATGATGAAGGTGATGAAGAGGTCGAGGTAGTGGCTGGTGCACAGGCTGTGGATGGATCTCCTGGCAGGGGAGTAGTCGGCGTAGTAGGGCCTGCGCTGGGCTTCTGTGGGGACACAGGGGACAGCACTGAGACAGGGAGTGCAGGGTGAAGGTCACCTCCCACCCGGACATGGGGGGAGAACGGAGTTGGACAAACCATGGGAAGCGGCTGAGAGATTCCTGAGTGACCCCTGAGTGATCCCTGAGTGACCCCTGAGTGACCTCTGAATGATTCCTGAGAGCTGAGTGATCCCTGATTCCTGAGTGACCCCTGAGTAATTCCTGAGTGATCCCTGATTGATCCCTGAGAGATTTCTGAGTGACCCGAGTGATTCCTGACTAATCCCTAAGTGATTCCTGAGTGACCCCTGACACCTGAGTGATCCCTGAGTGATCCCTGAGTGATCCCTAAGTGATCCCTGATTGATTCCTGAGTGATCCCTGAGTGATTTCTGATATTCCTGTGTGACCCCTGATTGATCCCTGATTCCTGAGTGACCTGATTCCTGAATGATTCCTGAGTGAGCCCTGACTGATCCCTGTGTAATTCCTGATTGATCCCTGAGTGATTCTTGATTGATTCCTGTGTGATTCCTGAGTGCCTCCTGATTGATCCCTGAGTAATACCTGAGTGACCCCTGAATGATGCCTGATCCCTGAGTGATTCCTGTGTAATTCCTGAGTGATTTGAGTCATCCCAGTGTAATTCCTGTGTGATCCCTGAATGATCCCTGAATGGTTCCCAAGTGATTCTTATGTAATTCTTGAGTGATCCCCGTGTGACCTCTGAGTGATTCCTGAGTGATCCCTGAGTGATCCTGCCTCCCACACCAGCCCCAGTGGGGTTTTTGGGATCATCCAGGTCCTCCCCTGTGTCCCACAATCTCCCCTGGAATGGGAAGCAGGCAGGGGCAGGAGTGGGATAGACACGGGACCCAAAGCCAAGGGAAAAGCTTCAAACCCAGCCAAGCTTCAGCTGCAGGTGAGGGCAAAGCTTAAGGCAGGACTCATCTTCCCCCAATCCTGCAGGTGCCAGGAATATTCCAGGTGGGAGAAGAACACGCCCCAAGCTCCAGGAGGTTTTACTGGGGTGTTTGGAAGGCCTAAGGAAAAGCAGCAGGGCATTCCTGAGGGATGGGAGCACACAGGACACAGCCACAAAGCGCTTGGCTCTGCCAGGACAAGCAGCACAAGCTCCTCTGGAAAAAGAAATAGAAATTTATATGGATAAAATAGGTAATTAAACAATAGATCTAGGGCTCAGGGCATGCCTGCATCTAAAACCATTCACGTGAATTTTGTATCTCTGCCTCAGGTCGTGATTCCTCCTTTTTTTCTCTTTGAAACATGAAAATTTCTGCCTGGGAGTGTTCCAAAGAGAGTGTTTGGACCCAGGACTGCATTTGTGTCCCTCTCCAGTGAAACTGTGACCACAGGGGTGGCTCTGGGCACTGCATGGAGTCAAATTCCTTTCCAACTCCAGCAATGTAAATATTCTGAGTTTACCCAAGGCCGAGGCAGCCTTACTGTGGATTTTACAAGTGGGAAGAGACACTGAGGTCACCCCGAGTCAGAGCAGGGTTGTTCTTCACAGAGAGGGGGTTTTGCAAATATTTCAGCCAATTCAGCTCTAAATGCATGAAGAGCTCAGAAAAAGCTGCTTCACCTTGAAAATAAAGAGGGAAATCAGTTCAGAAGGACTCAGTGCCCTCCTGAAATCCATCTCCCACTCCTCTCATCCTGCTAATACCTTTCAGATGGAAGGACTCTTGAAATGTGGGAGTTTTTTTGATTTTTTTTTTTTTTGGTGCAACTGATGCCAGATCAGAATCCAAAACTTTAAAATTAATTGGATAAAGGGAAACAGAATCTGCAACTCTCTTTCAACTATATTTTTTTTCCTGGTAGTTAAAAGTACAGTGGAGGCATTTGAAAAACATTTCCTTCTGACCAGGGTCACCAAAGCTTTTTTTTTCTGCTAAGGGGTGTGGAAAAACAAGATGAAAGCAACCAAAGTTGTTCTTGAATACATTTTTTTTTCCTGTTGCTTTCATGTGCCTTAATCCTACGAGTCATCTTGGACTGCTGGGGCTGTCTCTGCTACTGAGCTCAGCCTGCCTGAAAAACAATAATAAAAACATTGCAGTATAATATTTATTTCAGCCTGGATGATGTGCTTTCATGTGTTTTCAGGATTACAACATCCTTGTGCTTTTTTTTTAATATTTTTAGGGAAATGTCTTCTTGGGAGTGCAAATAACTCCTTGGGAGGTCTGAGAATACATTTAATACTTAAATGTTATATTAAGGGGCAATTTATTCATGATGACTGGCTGATTAATGGATTTCAGGACATGAGCAGGGATGGGTTGGCAGCACAGCAAGAAAAGAGGCTGCAGGTGGTTTTAACCACCCCTCACCTGCCCAAAAGCCTGATTTATTCACTATTCAGCAAAATGAATATTCAGGTGTTTATTCTGTTTTATCAACTAATTACAGAAGGAGAAGCACAAGAAGACATTTTCCACTGTCAGGCACTGAGCTGAAAACCTCTCAAATTTCCTGACAGCTCCTTCTGTCCATGGGCTGGAGAGGGAAAACCCAAGGAGGAGGCAGCCAGCCCCAAAGCTGGGTCTGTCCTGCAGCACAGAGGGGTCTCACAGGTCTCTCTCTCAGCACTGCCCAGGCCTGCCCAAATTCATGCTGGGAAAACTTAGGCCAGGCTTAACCTGAGGGAGCTCTAGGAGGAGCCTGGCTCCTCTGGGATTTGCACACAACCCAAAGCCAGAACAAGGGACAGGAAAGGAAATCCCACAGAGAGAAAACATCCAAGGACAGCCGGGAGGGAGGGGACAGAGGTGACAATAACCACATGCAGCAGGGACATGCTCGGGGGGACCCCATGCAGTTTCCACTCCAGGAGATGCTGCCCGTGCCAGGCTGGCAGAGAGAGCCAGGATGTGCCAGGGAGAGAGTTGGGATGTGCCCAGAGGGAACCAGGATGTGCCCAAGGAACCAGGATGTGCCCAGGGATGTGCCCAGGGATGTGCCCAGAGGGTGCCCAAGGAATCAGGATGTGCCTAAGGAGCCAGGATGTGCCCAGAGATGGGCCCAGAAGGAGCTGGGATGTGCCCAGGGATGTGCCCAAAGCGCAAGGATGCGCCTGAGGAGTCGGGATGTGCCTGGAGGGAACCGGGATGCACCCAAGGGTGTGCCCAGAGGGTGCCCAAGGAATCAGGATGTGCCTGAGGAGCCAGGATGTGCCTAGAGATGTGCCCAGAGGGAGCCAGGATGTGCCTAAGGAGCTGGGATGTGCTCGGAGAGAGCTGGGATGTGCCCAGGGATGTGCCCAAAGAATTGGGATGTGCCTGAGGAACCAGGACGTGCCCAGAGATGTGCCCAGGGATGTGCCCAGAGATGTGCCCAGGGATGTGCCCAGGGATGTGCCCGAGGACATGGGGCTGGATCAGTGATCCTGGGAAGGCAGAGGGGTTGGCTGCAGCAGGGTAAGAGCAGAGGGAGAGCAGCCCCGCACAGCTCTGGCAGGACAGAGGCAGTTCCAGAGCTCCAGAGCCTCAGCTCTGGTCATTCCCAAACCCTTCAGGAAGTTTCACTTCCATTGACAGCACAGCAAAGAGCTCTGGGCTCCTCACAGTTCACATTTTTAACTCTCAGAGGGAATTTGAAGTGCCCAAATCATGTTGAGGGCTCACTGCACATACCCTGACTGCTGCTGGCCCAACCAGAGCTGTGGGATCTGTGGAAGAACTGGGATGAGGAGGATGCTGCTCCATGGGATGTGGGCACAGCAACCAGGGGACACCAGATCCATCATCAATCCCAGCAGGCAAAACATAGCCTGGGCCTTGAGTTCTCTGGGAAAATGAGATCTCTTTGGGGATGAGACTCCCAGCAGCCAACTGGCAGATTTCTGTCATCATGGAATGGTTTGGTTTGGAAGGGACCTTCAAGCCCATCCAGTGCCACCCCTGCCATGGCAGGGACACCTTCCACTATCCCAGGCTGCTCCAAGCCTCATCCAGCCTGGCCTTGGGCACTTCCAGGGATCCATGGGCAGCCACAGCTTCTCTGGGAATTCCATCCCAGACCTTTTCCACCCTCCCAGGAAGGAATTCCTTCCCAATATCCCATAACCCTTCCCCTGGCAGTGGGAAGCCATTCCCCTTGTCCTGGCACTCCCTGCTCTGTAAATGCTCTCTCTCCATCAAACACAGACAAGTTTCCCTTCAGCTGCTGGTTTGAACTGGTGGAAATGCAGGAGGAGAAAAAAAAAAAGAAACCATCAAACAGGTGAAAAAAGGGGAAAATCCCAGCTTTTCCTCCCCCTGCTTTTAGATGCTGGCTAACACTCGAATCTCACCTCTCTGCAGAGTATTTCAACTTTGCTTGTGGTTCTGCTGACATGGAAATTAATGAAGCCCCGTTCCCTGGCTTAAAAGCATTTCTAGCTGGCATTACAATTCCCAGCTCCAGCTCCTCCATTACAACGCTCTGCATGAAACATTAGAAAGCCCTAATGGGGTTATTCATGCCTGGAACAGAGCAGCTCTGTACCTGCAGCTGCCTGGAAAAAAAAAACAAGCAGCAGGGTTTGAGAATTCCCTGCTTGGAAACTCTGAACACTCAGGGATACAGCACCCAAAAATTGTAGATCCAGCTTGAGATTCTGCTGGATAGAGAGAAGGTCGTGGCACTGAGAGGATGTTTAAACTGAAATATCACCATGTGCCACCCTCTAGAGAAAGATTTGCAGTCAAGGCACCTCTACTGGGGCCTAAAATTTGCCTCCTCCCTCCACAATTCCCAGCTCTGGAGGGAAAAGCCTCGGAGGAACAGATCTGTGGCCGCTCTCCTCTCACACAGCTGAAATCAGGAAGTATTTCTGAATTCTCAGTTTTTGGGGTCTTCCCAAAGGGACACCACTGAAAGGCACTCTGCTCCCAGCTGGAGCTGTGATTTCCAGCTTTCCCAGCTTTTTTCCTGCTCTGCTTTCAGCCCCCAGTGTCACCTAGACCCTCTGGCAGCCTTTGAAGTCCAGAGCTGACCTGGCAGGGCAGATCCAGGAGGGCTGGATTTGGCCCTGGATCCCACAGGCAGAGGAGATCAAGCTGATCCACGTGTTTTTAATCAAAACTTTCAATCTGGGGTGCCTGGTTTCGGTCTGTGTCTTCTGAGAAGCTCATTAAGAGGAAGAGAGCAGCAGGATGGTTAAATTACACTTGGATATAATGGATGGAGCAGGGACAGCGTCAGGAAAAAAATATTCTGGTTTATCTTGATTTTTTTTTTTCTCTTTGCATAAAGAAAGTTCACTGAGCAGTTCTGCCTTTAAAACCACATCAAATGCATTTCTCAGTGTCCTCACCCCCTGCCCTCTGCTCTCCTTGAGCAGACTGAACCTGCTGCCAATCTCTTCAGCAAAGTGGCCCTCAGATGGGAAAGAAGAAATGTTTTGGAGAGATCTGAGGTGGTGACAGCAGGGAATTGGGCTCAGAGGGACCTTCCTGCTGAAAAATCACCCCAAAGCAGGTGGAGACACCCCATCCCACCTGAGAAGGAGCTGGGTCCTGCTGCAGGGCTGTGTTCTCCATGGACCAATCCCCAAATCCTGGATCCAGCCTGGGATTGGTACCAAGGTGAGGTTTAACCCATTGCCAGGGCTGTGTCTCAGGAGAAATCCCTCTGTTGGGCTCCAAATCCTGAATCCAGCCTGGGATTGACGCCCAGGTGAGGTTTAACCTATTGCCAGGGCTGTGTCCCAGGAACAATCCCTCTGCCAGGCCCCAAATCCTGGATCCAGCCTGGGATTGGCACCCAGGTGAGGTTTAACCCATTGCCAGGGCTGTATTTTCCCCAGAGCAATTCCTCTGCCAGGCCCCAAATCCTGAATTCATTTTGGGAATGGCACCCAGATCTCTCAACTGAGGTTTAAGCCATTCCCAGCCCAAGCCCAGCCTGCCACAGCTCCATGGTGCATTTCTGTGTGTGCAGGCAGGGACAGATCCTCCAGCCCTCAATCCCCAGGGGACATCACAGACAGGGGACAGCACACACAGACAAGGTGCCAGGCAGCCAGAGAGCCCAGAGGGTGCATTTGTGGCCTAGGCTGGATTTTCCTCCTGTCAAAACACAAATTCTTCCTCTCCTGGGAATGCTGACTGAGTTAAAAGCAGGGATCACTGTCAGCATTCCCACATTCCTCCCTCCTCTCCCTGGGGTGACCAGGCTCTCTCCTGCTGCCCCACAGAGGTGACACAGGGTGCTGGGACACATGGAAGCAGTGGGAGGGACACATGGAAGCAGAGGAAGCTGCCAGCTGCTGTCACCATGCAGACCTCACAGCTCCACGAGCACACACACAGTCACAGCTCACATCTTTCTGAGTCTGCCACAGTTTGTTTTTTTTTTTCATCAAATCCATCATCACCTCAATCACCCAGGAGGTTCAAACCCCTCCCAATCGAAACAAAAAAATGACCCCTTGAAATGGAAGCAGCAAATTCCTAAATGTGTAGCAGATATTTGGGTTCACCTCGTTAACAGCTCCAGTCTGGATACTGAGCTGTTCCTTGCAGGTAGAGCCAGAGAGTTTCAGGGAACCTTCTGGAAGCCCAGCACATGGCCAAATGTTTCACTTCTCAGCTGCTCCACTTGACTTGATCCCCTTCCAGAAATCTGTCCTCCTCCCTGCATGCTCCCCGTGAAATGTTACAACCCTCATCTGTGCAATGGCTGCTCTGAAATAGCTCCTTGGAGGTGGTGGATGAGGAGGGACAATGTCACAGTGTCCATCACTCTGACAGGGACTGGCTCTTTCTGGTGTCTGAGCTGTGGAGTCACAGCCAGGCTTTAATAAGATTTATTTCCTAATCAGGAGCTGAGCTGTGCCTCCATCCCTGTGCCCCTGTTTTCTCTAAGGATGCTTAAAATTGCTTTTTTATTTTTTTAATTTCATCTAAACTTCGAGTTTATCTGAATGTCTTTTAGGTCAGCACATTGGGGTAGAAACTGCACAAGGAGGACCCCTGGGACACTAAACCTGATTCTCCTCCCTGTGCTGGAAATGCTGCCTTCCGTATTTCCACCCTCAGACTGCCAAAACAAAATGGGAAAAGGGGAAGGAAATTGCATTTGAACTCTTGGAAATCTCTGGAGAGAATCAGTGTCTGAGCTGGATTTCATTTTGAGCTGGGCACTGAGCTCACAACGGGCTAAAATCAAATGGGCTCGGCCCTCCCTGTGGTGTCATCAAGGTCCCATGGGGACAACAGTGCCACCATTTAGTGCTGAGGTGTCCCCTGGCTCTAGGGCAGAGCAGGAGAGGGGCTGTGAGGGGCTGTGAGGGACACAGCTCCTGCCTCAGGCCTGGAGGGATGCAGGGAATGGGGTGGGGAAAATCCAAGCACAGCCTGTGCCAGCTGTGTCCTTGGAGCTGGGCTGCTTCTCCAGCTGGAAACGGACATCCATGGCTGGATGGGTGGGACACAACCAATTTGTCACAGTATTTGGTCCTTCCAGGAGGTAACATGGCCAGGCAGAGTCACAGCAAACAGGGCCACAAAAGCTCAGCCTTACCCCTAAGCTCAGCTTTGATCCCAGTGGCCAAGCCAGGTTTTCTCACTCCTCAAAAATGCCTGGCAGGCTCCCCCTGCTCACTGAAACTTCTGGGGAAGCTGGGACTGCTTTCCTGGTAGTTTTCCTGGGAATACCCTCCCAGGTGCAGCCTGCCCAGGGGAGGTGAGAATGAACAGCTTTGGGGCAGGAAAGGAGCAACAGGCTCAGGTGATTTTGGGGTTTGATGGTCCCTATTAGACCCACTGAGAAGGAAATTCTGGCTAAAGGCTTTTTTTGGCTAATGGCCCTGCCCCTGGCCAGTGTTCCAAGGACAAAAGGAGTCCCAGGACTGAGTCCCAGCCTGGAATGGGATGAGCATCTCTTGTCATGGACATTCCCCAGAGGAATTCTCCCTGCTATCCCCAGCCCGGGGCTCTGTCCCCAGCCCGTGGCCCTGGCCATGCCCCCATGCAGTGTCTGTGGCATGCGGGCCCATGCTCCAGGACTCCCAAACTGCATCAGCACCGTTTGAGCTGAGCAAAGAATTCCCAAATCAAACCCCGCCGCCATCCTGGGGTGCGAGGCGGCGCGTTAAGGCACGGGGGAGCCTCGGAGGGGCCTCCAGGCACAGGGGAAGCACTGAAGCTGTTCCCCCCTGTGCCCCACAGCGTGGCCTTGCAGAGAGGATTCTGTTGGAGGAGGATTTTTCTCCCCAGCCAGGTGAACAGGTGACTCTTCCCAGCAGGACAATCCCAAGGCATCACCAGCCTGGAGCCTTAAGGCACCGCCAAAGAGGTAACGAAGCGACAAAACCTCCTAAACCCCAACAACAACAAAAAAAACCACCAAAAAACCCAACCAAAACAAAAAAACCCAACAGGAAATCTCGCTTTGAGAGCAGGCAGGGCTCAGAAAGATTTTGGTTTGTAAGGCACTCTACCGACCAGACAGGTACATCTCCTTACTCCTGCGCTTTTTCTCCAGGCGGCGCAGCCGCTTCTCCTCCCGGCGCCGCGCCTCCTCTGCCTCCTGGTGCTGCCGGCACTTGTGGAAGTTCTCCACCACCACCCCCACGAACATGTTGAGCACGAAGAAGCTGACGATGAGCAGGAAGGAGATGAAGTAGAGCAGCATCCAAGGGTTGTGGTTCTGGATTGGCTGGGGGAGGGGGAAAAAACGAGGGAGAAGCAGCACAGACCAAGCGGGTTAAGTCAGATTTTTTGGAGCAACAAGTTGCGTGGGGAGGAGGAGGAGGAGAGGTTTTTCCCAAAGTGTTTTCTTCTCATCTGCCTTCTCACTGACTAAAATTTTACTGTTTGGTGCAAAACCCACCCAAAACCGCCTCACAGGGTTTAATTATTTTGGCGTTTATTTCACACAGCTCCGGATAAATCTCAGTGGATGAGCATCATCCCACCAGCAAGATTGTTTCAGCTAAAGATAGACTCCAGATTTTCAGTTTTTCAGATGTGGGCTCCTGCTTAATGTCTCTCAGTTGTTACCAGATCCTCAGAAGTGGGGGGAAATAAAGTCCAAAGCGTTACTGTGGCTCTGGGTGGGTCCTACTCATGCGAGACTTGACTTCCCACGGAAAATGCCACGAGACTCACAAACTGAATGCCTTTTCCACAACATTCCCAGTGGTTTCCCATCTTCAAGCACCATCATTCCAATTCATTCTACATCCTCTGATGTAGGACATGTCAGAGCTTGCCCTACCATGGGGAGCAGCCGTGGAAAAGCAACTCCAAAAAAATGGAAAACCGGCCGCTCATTGAGCAGTTGGAACCTGAAGGAGGTTCCACAGCTCTGCTCCTTCCTGGGATTTCAAAAACCCCGGGATGCCCAACCCTGAGAGGAAAGAGGAGCCCAGCTGGGCTCTGCAGGTACCTGTTGGTCGATGCCCACGGCATCCAGCCCGTCGTACATGATGTTCACCCAGCCGTCCTTGGAGGAGAGGACAAACAGGGACATCAGAGCCTGGAAAAGGGACAGGAGAGCTTGGTCTCACCTTGCAGTCCCCAGGGAAGGAACTCTCAACTCCTCTTATGGCCTGGCCTGCTTTTCAGCCACTATAAAGCAGTTTATTTTCTTTATTTGCAGAATGGTCAGAAATCAAGAGAATAAAAGGGGCAGTTGAGGGACTGCATCCCAAAGCAGTGGCTTTAGGACAACACTCCTAAAACCAAGGAATTGCACAACCGTAGCAAGAGCTCAGGAGTTGATCTGGTCCATTTTTACACATTTAGGGTGAAAGACAGAGACTTCCAGATCAAGCCATAAAATGATCAAGGATGGAAAAGGCCTCGAAGATCACGAGTGCAAATATCAACCTGCTGATAGATGACTGCAACATCAGTTTTGGAAACTTCCCATGATGGAGGCTCAAAATCACAGAATCACAGAATTTCTAGGTTGGAAGAGACCTTCAAGATCATCAAGTCCAACCCATGCCCTAACACCTCAACTAGATCATGGCACCAAGTGCCACATCCAGTCTTTTTTTAAACACTTCCAGGGATGGTGACTCCACTATCTCCCCGGGCAAACCATTCCAGTATTTTATCACTCTTTCCATGAAAACTTTCCACACCCTCCTGAAGCCACACATCTCTAGTGCTCATCCAGGAAAAGCTGGCACAGAAAATCCCTGCAGGGAGGACTTTACCTGCCCCAAATTGTCGAAGTTGTATTTCCTCCGGACCCATTTGTAGTGAGCATTAGTGCAGTCAGCCTTGGTGGTGATGTTTTTGACATCAGGGCCATCACAGTAGTAGAACTTGCCTTTAAAAAGCTGCATTGGAGGAGACAAATTAAAAAAAAAAAGAAAAAAAAAGAACAAAAAGTAAGCAGCTTTGAGAAGTCTGTTCTCTGATTTATCTTTCATGCCTTTAGCAGAGTTCATCAGGGAGGTCTGTCTGTTCTCCTAATCCTGAGATCCTTGCTGGGAGCAGCTACCAGCCCCACCCTGGATCATTTCTCCTAAAGCCTGGCTCTTCCTCCAAACTGAATTCTTCCTTTAGATGCATTTCAGCTCATTATTTCCACCTCAACTCCAGTGGGTGAGAGAAGCAGCTGCTCTTTTGCAGCAGTCCCTGACAGGGGAGGGAAATACTCTACCTGGACCCCTAAAATCCCAAAGATAATGAAGAAAGCACAGCAGATGAGAACAATATTCCCAATAGGCCTCAAGGAGGAGATCAAGGTTTCCACCACCAGCTTCAGACCTGGGGCTCTGCTGATGACTCTGGGCAAAAAAAAAAAAGACAAGACAAGGAAACTTGTAATTTTTCTGTGTGTCTTGTTATCACTCAGCTCCTTCTCCTCTGCACAACCCTCCTCTACCTGCAGGCAGGGATTTCTTTAGAGAACCAGAACATTCCCAAGCACATCAGATGGAACTCAAGCAGTGACAGCTGGGCAGAGTGAGGAGGGGAGGCTCCCTGTGGGCAGGATATCACAGAGCTCCCTCTGTGGAGTGTTTGTACCTCACTCTAGGAGTGTGATCCCTCCAAGGGCTCTGATCCCAGGGACACAGGCAGGACCCTCCTTCCTCTTCCAACATGTGAGCAGCTTCCCAGTGGGCCTGCAGAGCACGTCTGCTGCTCTTTCTGCAGTAGTGGTCATGACAACTTTCCAAACAGAGTAATTCCAATTTGTTTCCTAATTAGTTCCTGGACTGGCTCTTAGCTAACAGGAGCCTATGGTCAACAGCTCCACAGCCAAAGGGTCAACCCCATTGGGAAGCAGATTCCAGGGGGGCTCTGCCTCCAGGGGGGCAGGTTTGGGGTGTTAGGAAGAGCAGGAGTGTTGCTTTCCTGGAGGAGAGCCTGGGGAATGGCCTTCCCTAAAAAACACCAAATTTGTTTTGAGGATGGGCTTGTGGAGGGTGAGCCCTTGCAGGGAGCTGCAGCTCACATGAATAATGATGCCTTGTGCCTGCCAAGCTCAGAGAAAAGAGTTTTGTGCTGCAGCATTTCCACAGGGTCTTGTTTGAAAGAAGTCATGTGGAGACTGAACTGCACCTCCAAAGTGTTAGGAATGGTCCCTGGAGCCATGCTGTGCTCAGTGAGGCCGTGGTGAGAGGTGATGAATTCCTTTCTATTCATAGGTTCTGGCCTAGTTATTCTCAAAGACCAATTCCCTCCTTCCCCCTTCCCTTTCCTCATGAACTGCCCGTGCCCTGGATTCTGTTCCCACTTCTCTGGGTCACACACGGTGACTTGTTGGGGGTGTCCTGGGCAGCCAGCACTGCCAGGGGATCCTGGTGCCACCAGCAGAACAGTGAAGAGCCAGAAACACTGATTTCCTTGTCACTAAGGTGACACAGAGCACAAAGAGCTGCTGTTCTTGTGGTCCAAAGGATTCCCTACTCCTATCACTCTCACAAGTATGGCTTTGTCCCAGAAAGCTTCCAGGTTTTTGGAGGTGACTGTCTCATTCTCCTGAAATTTCAATAAAAAAAGGCTCCTGTTTCTTGCCAAGCAGGATGAAACCAGAACAGGAGCTGATCCAAATCCCCCCCCCACCCAAGCATTATCTCTCTTTATTGTGAAATCACAACCAAAATACAAATTATCTTTACTCCTGTTCTCAAATACTGGAAGCTCTGCCCTCCTGTGCCTCACTGGGGGAGGAATTGCTTTGCAGGGATGTTTGGCAGGGTCAGAACAGGGAAGGATCCTGGAGCTTATCAAATCCTCAGAAGGATGCTGGAGCTTACCAAATCCTCATTAGCACCTGTTCAGCTGCAAATCCCTCTTTGCTGGGGAATGCCTGGGAGTTGAAGAAGGAGCCAGAGTGATTTGGGAAGGGCTGATAAAATTGCAGTGTGGAGGAGGCTCTGACTGCACTCGCTCCAGATTGTGACAACACCTCTCACTCCAAACTCCAGCCAAGCGTCTCCCAGCTAGAGAAGACGGATTGGAATTCATTTCACTGTTTTCAAACAGCTTCTCACCGAGTTTAGAGGTCCCCAAAGATGTCTCTACCCGTGTTGTATTTCAGTTTTTTCGTGTTATTAAGCAAGACCTTGTGTGTTTCCCAAACTCTGATTTATCAGCACGTACCGGAGAGGTCTCAGGGTCCGCAGAAGCCTCAGCACACGAAGGACTCCCAGGATTTTGGCTCCTCCTGCTGATGCCATGGACACAATGATGTCAATGATGGACACAAAGACCAGGACTCCATCCAGGACATTCCAGCTGCTCTGTAGGTACGTGTTCTCCCCAGAGAAAAAGCCAAGAGCTACCACCTGCAGCCAGGAGAAGGGAGACGTTGAAATCTTCACCCAGATCGTAACTCTGGCGTGGTCTGGTCTTTGCCAGGATCTGCTCTGGGCCATGGGATGAAGCTCTAATTACCTTAACCATCATTTCAACCACGAAGATGGCAGTGAAGATGTAATTAGAGACACTTAGGAATATCCTTTCCTGGAAAACACAGAACAACAAAGAGAGACAGGTCAGAAACCCAACATTTCTCTTGCAGGGTCTGGTCCTGAGGAGATGAAGACCTGGGTGGGGGATGGAGGAAGGAAATGCCTCTCACCGTGCTCAGGGGGTCAATGTCTGGTCTCTCCAGAGCTATGGTGATGCAGTTGAGGAAGATAAAGACCAGCACCACGTGGTCAAACATTTTGTGGGCAATGACCTTCTGGCATGTCACTCGGAACCTGGAGAAAGGTGGGAAGAACAGATCCTTCGGAAGGTTGGGTCAGGAATGAGGCTCCTTCCCAAACTCCTTCTGCCACCAGCACCAGCCCAGGTGATGAGGCAGCATCTCCCCAGGCTAATGATTATCATTAATTATTAATTATTACTAATGCTGGCCAAACCACTGACAGCAATGGGGTGAACCACGCAGTTCTGCCCGCGCTGAACTGAAAACTTGACCTCAAAATCAAGAAACTGGATTTCCAAAAACTCTGAAGGATTTTTCCCACGGGGAGAATCTCGCTAGGAATGCAATATTCCATTACCTCAAGCACCTGCTGGGCTGGAATTTCACTGGAACTTCTTACCTGTTCTGTGGGGAAAACAAGTAGAGGGACCAGTCCTCGTGAGTCTTGCACCACTGGGGTTTGTAGGGCTCCAGCGCTTTGCGGATCCGGTAGCAATAACTCTGGATAGAAAAGGAGAAACACCTTTTCTTCCTCTTTTATTTTCCTGCCTCTTTAACTTTCACAGCGTTTTTGTGGAAGGAGGGGACAGTAAATGGCTTTTCAGTGTGTCTGTGGGCAGTCACAGCTTTTGGGACAGAGCTGTGGTGGCCGTTGTCACATTTGTATGCCGGATTTTCATTCATCCTTTTAGGGAATGGGAAAAGCCACTTAAAAATGAGCCCCTAACCTCAGCCTTGAGGTGTTAACACATTTCCACAGTGAATTTTCATCCATCCTTTCAGGAATGGGAAAAGCCACTTAAAACGTGAGCCCCTAACTCTGAACCTAACCCTAACCCCAGTCTTGAGGTGATAACATTTCCACACTGAATCTTCATCCATCCTTTTAGGGATGAGAAAAGCCACTTAAAACACAAACCCTTAACCCTAACCCCAGTCTGGAAGTGATAACATTTCTATGCTGTATTTTCATCCATCCTTTTAGGAATGGGAAAAGCCACTTAAAACATGAGTCCCTAACCCCAGCCTTGAGGCAATAACATTTCCACAGCGCATTTCATCCATCCTTTTAGGGATGAGAAAAGCCACTTAAAGCACAAACCCTTAATTGTGAACCTAACCCTAACCCTAACCCCAGTCTTGAGGTGATAACATTTCCACACCGAATTTTCACCCATCCTTTAAGGGATGGGAAAAGCCACTTAAGACATGAACCTCTAACCCTGACCCTAACCTCAACCCTAACCCTAACTCCAGCCTTGAGGTGATAACATTTCCACACCGAATTTTCATCCATCCTTTTAAGGAATATGAAAAGCCACTTAAAACACAAGCCCCTAATCCTAACCCCAGCCTTGAGGCAATAACATTTCCACGTTGGATTTTCATCCATTCTTTTAGGAATGGGAAAAGCCACTTAAAACATGAGCCCCTAACCCGAACCCCGGCCTTGAGGCGGTAACATTTCCACACTGAATTTTCATCCATCCTTTTAGGGAATGTGAAAAGCCACTTAAAACACGATGCCCTCCATCTCCCTCAGCACTCACATCCTCCACGTCATCCTCGTAGTCCAGGCCGTCCTCCTTGTGGCCGTCCACCCTGAGGAAGAACTCGGCGGGGCCGTGGCCCATCTTGCCGTTGCAGTCGTGGAACTCCGGGGGCAGCAGCGCGGCCGGGCCCAGCCCCAGCTGCCTCACCGAGGGCACCCTCAGCAGCTCGGGCAGCTCCTGGGAGCCGCGGTAATCCAGGGATTCCGCCCGCCGGGACAGCGAGGGCCGGCTGAGCGTGCTGGATTTGGCGTCGTCCGAGTCGTCGTCAGTGCTGCCTTTTCCCTCTCCGGACAGCAGCGATTCCCGTTCTCCCGACTGGTTCTTTTTCTTGAGGCTGGGAGCCCGGCCCAGGCTGTTCCAGCTGGAGCGGCGGCTGCCCCAGGTGCTGCTGGTGCCCCAGTTGGCGCAGGGGGAGCTGCGGAGGCTGGACTGGGAGAAAAGGAAGGATTTGGGAGGGGATGTGTGCAGGAGGAAGCCGAAGGTGTTTTGCCCAGAGCGGTGGAAGTCGTAGCCTCCTCCTGTGGAATCCCTCAAATCTCTCAGGGGAATTCCCTGGAAAGATCTACCACAGAGTTTTCCACCCAGGCTGGAGGAGAAGATTTCCAGTCATGGCCTCCTGTGGAATCCCTGGAACCTCTCAGGGGAATTCCCTGGGAAGATCTGCAATAGACTTTTCCACCCAGGCTGGAGGAGAAGACTTCCCCAGTGGTGCCTTGCAGCGCTGTGATTGCAACGATCTATCCCAGTTTTGCTCTCCTCATATGCCCCTAATTCTTATGGTTTCTCCTTTCCCCATTTCTCCGTTGGTTGTGGTATCCCTGGTGGCTGCCCCATGTCCTCTATAGGGCACTGACCTTTGCCCTGCCCTTTGTACCGCCCCTGTACCCTCAGACCATAGGTTCCTGACCCCACACTTAACCCTGTGCACACCACATGGCCGGGTCTTTTGTCCCTGATTCCCTGCAGAGTGCTGGAATACACCTTCACTGGAATTTATCATATAAAAGGCCCTTCTTGCCTCTCTTTGCTAAGCTGGCCATGGCATGTGTAATGTGTGGACTTGAATCCTCCCCAAGTGGCTTTTCCACAGGAGATGCCTATTGGGAAATTGGTAGCAGCTCCACCACCTAAAACCACACTGCTACAGCCTCCCCTTCCCTCTTTTCACTCCCATTCCAGCCTGGAGATGGGAGCACGTGGCCAAGGTCACACTGGAGGTGGTCCTGGACCACAGCTGGAGCACAGCTACCAACCCTCTGTCCTGGTGACTCCCTGGCAACACCAACTCTCCATAGAAAATGAACCCAAAGACACCAATAAGTGGCATTTTGCTGAACTGACATGTTCTTTGCTCACATTCAGGTGGTTTCAGCTCACAACTTCCCTGCCTTCCAAAGGGAACCTGAGTCACCCGAGTGCCTGATGGGAATTGTGCCCCTATTTCCATTGCTTTCCTTCCATTTGCTGTGTGAGGAAGTGGAGTGAATGTTTCCCCTCCACAAATTTCAGTGCATGTCTGTGCACTTGGGCAGGTACCAGGCAATTCCCAGGAGGAGAGAGCTGAAGGTCAGCGCAGAAAAGCCAGGAGGAAAACTCCCTTTACCCTCCATGGCTTCCTCCCAGCAAAAAACAAAGCAAACTGCCTTCCTCCTCCTCCTCAGTACACTCCCCTGCCTGCTTCATCTGCCTCTGGCTGGTGGCACTGCCATCGAGAGAGGATTGGAAGGATGAACATCCCTCTGCAGCAGCTCACAATCCCATGAAAGCCCAAGGCAAACAGCAGTCAGCTCTGTTTTCTTTTCAAAGGCATCAGGTTGACTAAGCAGCTTAGCAAGGGGGGTGGTGGCTGTGCCTGGGCGTGAGGTGCCTTCACGGTCTGCTGCCTTGATTTGAACATGATCCCGCAGTTACAGAGCAGAGGAGTGGGACGGATGAACAGCAGCAGGAAAATCCACTCTGCCCGCTGCCTGTGCTGCTCTGTGTGCACAGAACTGCCCTCCTGCCTCCCCTGCAGCAGGCACAGCTGCCAGAGCAGCAGCTCCTGGTGCAATTTTGGTGTCAGGGGAATGTCACAACCTCTTAAGGGGCCTTTGGGAATTCAGCGCCTTCCAAAGGAATTGTGGAATTACAGAATGGCTTGGCTTGGGAGGAGAGCTTAAAGATCATCTCATCCCATCTCCCTATTCCAAACCCCCTCATCCCTTGTTCCCTCGATTTCCCCTCCAACAGGGCTGCAGGACTGTAAGCAGAACTCAAGGGAAAATTCTTCATCCCTCTGACACAATGTAAATTCAAGATACAACCCTAAAACAGCAGGGGGGAAGCAGGTATCATCCTCACAGGGACACCTGGCAGCTTTTCCTGGACATCCCAAATGGCTGGTGAGCTTGGAAAAGATTCCTGCTCCTCCTCTGAGGGTAACTGGCCTTGTTAAGGTTATGTGAGATGGTTATCTCCAGGTAAGGTTATGGCTTTCCAGTGAGATGGTTTGGCAAGGGCTTCCAAAAGGCAGGAAAATGCTGGATCCTGGCACATCCCTGTTTTCCCTTTTTATGGACACACTGTCCTTGGCTGCTCTGTTGTCACTGCACACCTCGACTTTGTTCTCCTCCTGCCTTTCTGCACATTTCCCATCTCCACCACCCTCCCTTTCATTCTCCAGCAGCGTCTGTCACAAACGTCTCACATGACCCTAAGCTGAGCACAAATGTCTCACATGACCCTAAGCCGGGCACAAATGTCTCATATGACCCTAAGCTGAGCACAAATGTCTCACATCACCCTAAGCTGAGCTCAGCTGGTGCTGACAACACCAAACTTGTGGGATCAACCCCTGCAAGGACCATCCCCTCAATCCTTGTGGGTCCCTTCCACCCCAGAACATCCCCACTACCTGGAAACCAAAACACCCTGTGCCCTGTGTCACTTGAGGGGGAGTTGTTGGCCACAAGAACCTACCAAGGACTTCTGGTCGTAGCCCGTGGGCTCCAGCGAGGCGTTGCTGCCTCTCCTCGAGTCCCCCAGGGCGTGCAGGGAGTCCAGGTGTGGGGAGCACTTTGGGGTGGGCATCGGGGTGGCGGCCGTGCGCATGATGATGGGCGGGGGCATGGCCCCCCTGCCCTCCAGGTGCCCGTTGGGGGTGACAGCCAGTGAGTACATCTTCATCTCTGCAGGGAAAGGGGACACAGGACACCACGTGAGGGGACACTGCTCCTGGGGACCTGCTCCAGGAACTCTGCCCAGAGGAGTTGGGGGAAGTAAGATCCCTCCCTATGGCACTGAAAGGCGTCAGGGGAATGCCGTGAGCTCATGAGGGGTTTTGGGAACTCAGTGCCCTCCAAACGAATTGTGGAATTATGAAATGCCTTGGCTTGGAAGAGACCTTGAAGATCATCTCATCCCATCTCTCATCCCATCTCATCCCACCTCTCATCCCATCTCTCATCCCATCTCTCATCCCATCACTCATACACGTCCCTCCTGGCCCTGAGTGTGTCACACACCAAGAGCTCTGCACTGGAACCGTTGAAACCTTTTGGCTGTTGAGTCACCAGCTGGCCCCTGGCCACAATCACTCCTGGATTTGGACTGACAGCACGTTCAGCCCTGGTTTCTAGCTCTGTGTCACCTGAGCAGAGGTGACAATATTTATTTCCCCCAGAAATCTCTCCTTATTTGAAGCTGGTAGAGATTTGGTCCTGTGGGCTCCTTCCCAAGCATTTGCAAGGGACATTGGTCACTTGGTGTTGGGGATTTTCTGCTTCATCTCCAGCCTGAGCAGCTCCATCACCTCCCTGTGACCCAGCTCTGCCTCAGCTTCCCCAACAAATTCTGAATTCCATCTGCTTCCCACAACCAGCATTTCCTTGGCTGAAACAAATCCTGGTTTGGGAGCATTTGGAGGGATCCTGACAGAGCCCAAGCTGGGAATCGAAGGAAGCAGGAACTAAAGTGGCTCCTGTTTGCCATTATTCATTGTTAAAGTGTGTGATCCCTTTTTGTCACCCTCTGGCTGCAAAGGGAAGGCTGTCACCTCCAATTCTGTGTTTTTGGTACACGAGAGCAGTATGGGCCTTCCCCCAAACTGACTGCCAGACCCTCCTGGAACACAAATGAGCAGCAACATTTTCCATCCATCAAACCTCACCCAAATGCATTTTGTGTGGGAAACCAAAAGGAACAGATGAGAACATGATTGATTGGAAAAGCTGCCGAGAAGTGGGGTGAGAACATTGCTGTCAGCAGAGCACTCTGTGCTAATGGTGCAGGAGGGAGGAGGAGACACAGCTAAAAATTCTTGGGGACATTTAAATTAGGAAGAAACATCTGCCTAAAGAAAATATCAGTGCCCATTTAGCATCCCCTACACTTTGCAGAGCTGCTCTGGTGAGTTTGCAGTCGGATTAATTGCCAAATAAACTGGATTGTTCCATTGTGGAAGCAGAGCTGGAGCTCCCAGGTTCCCAGGGAAATGCAGACACAAAACCCCACCTGTTGCTCTGAGGTCTTTCAGCTTCTCAAACTCATCCTCGAAGTTGGCAGATGTCTTATCCTCATCTGTGTCTGACCTGTTGGCATCTCCCTGCAGAGAGGAGGAAGGTAATTAATAAACCAAATTAATTAGGATTCCTCAGCAGCTCAGAGCTCCCTCTGGTCCCCATGGGTGGCTTATGCCAAATTCCCTCTGGGACCACCCTGGGAATGATCCCAGCCAAGTCCCTCTCCCTTGTTTTCACTCATTTGGACAGAAAGGACCATGCTGGGGTTGTCACCACATCCCTGCCACATCTCTGTGCTTCCTGCACTGCTCCAGGAGCAGCAAATCCCAGGGGACAACATCACAGAGCAGCTGGAATTGCAGGAATGACTGAAAAACCAGGCATGGTGGGGCTCCTTGTTTGCTCTCTCCCTGATCCCAGCTGAAAGCTCTAGGGGTTTGATGTCAAAGGATGTCAGAGGGTTTTAATCCTGTGTTTGACAGCACTTTAAAATTGACTTAGATCTGAAAGGCCTGATTTGCTCTCTCTGTGCTGGCTGGGAAGAGATTGTTTTGGGAAATCTCTTTGGCAACCTGAGGCAGAGGGAATGAGGCCAGTTTGCCTGGCAGCCCTGCAGCATCTCAGGGCAGGGAACAGCCACCCTCACCCTGCCTTTCCTCCTGGAAGTCCAGCTCATTTTCCCTTTTGTGCATTTCTGCTACTAGGAATGATCAGTCTGGGACAGAGAGAGCTGTCCTCAGGTTCTCCTTGCTGGGAGAGGGATTCCAGCAGAACGTCAGCAGGATTCCTCAGGACTGCAGAAATCTGTGCCAGTTGATGGCAAACGGCTGGATTAAAGAGCTGATCCCAGAAAAAGGAGCATAGTTCCTTGCCTGGTGCCTGAACAAATCCCCACAGCTCCCAGAGACATGGTGCTGAAGTGGCAATGAGCTTCATTTTGCCTGTGATTTATTGGAAGGTGCTGCAGCCAGGATGACTGAGAGGCTTGAGCTCCCCGATCCATCTTTGTTTCAGAGCAGAAAGACCAGTGCAGAGGGGATGAAAGATCTGCACAATTTGGGAAGGTTTTCCTGCTCTCCTAGAGCAGCTCTGGGGGAGATTTCAAAATGACATGGGAACGGTGTAAGCACAAATATGCAATTATGGCCCTGTTTGAAGTCTGGCTACTTGTACTAAGCACAAATGTACTAAAAATGGGTTTGTGGCTATTTCAGTCTGTTCTCTTCTAGGAAAACTCCTGGCAAACTTGCTCCAGAGGCAGATGAGGAGCTGGGACCAGGCTGAGAGTGTGTGCTGTGGTTCACAGGACAATTTTTAGCATCCTTGCTGGAGTCCTGCTGATGGTTCTGAGTTGAGAGCAGCTCTCAGCTGCACAGATCTCCCACGAGTCCCTCTCCAGATAAAGAAAAGAAACACCTGAGCAAATGGAGGAGAAATTCTCCTCAGTGACTGCTCAGAACACTCCCTGTCAGAGGGCAAAGAGGTTAAAACAGGAATTCTGCCTCATTCCCAGCGCAGCAACAGAACCAGGGATGACAAAAGCAAACCCAAATCCACTGAGAATTTGTCTTTGGTTTGCAGCCTGGTTTGGTGGAAGGTTCCCTGCCCATGGCTGGGGTTGGAACCAGAACTTTAAAGTCCCTTCTGACCTGAAGCATTCCAGGATTCCACCATTTCTTAGTGCAAGGCTTGAGAGGAGCCCTGGCAGCTGAGAAGGGTTTTGTGTAACACCTCTCCCTGAGACAAGTGACAAACCCACGGGCCTGATGTCAGGATTGATAATAAATAAATGGGAGTGGAGAGCAAAATGTGTCCTACAAATGCCATGGCTGTGGCTGCTGGCCTTTGGGGTGAATAATCCAGGCTGGGAAAAGCAGAGCTCACACACATTTAAATCATGGTCTGTAAAAGCTCTGAAAGGAGCCATTAGGGCTGAGCAGGGAAACCACAACTGTTTGTCTGCAGGAGCAATCAGGCACTCAGAGAGCTCTGCCCAGCTCTGGCTTCACATCAGCACGAGGTTCAGCCTCCCAGAGGGCAGGGGAGAAATGGGAGCTGTTCCCTGCAAAGATCCCTGCAAAGATCCCTGCAAGGATCCCTGCAAAGATCCCTGAAAAAACTCCCTGCAAGGATCCCTGCAAAAATCCCTGCGAGGATCTCTGAAAAAACTCCCTGCAAAAATCCCTGCAGGCTGCCAGGCTGCTGAGCAGAGAAAACTTCCTTCCACCTTATAGCATCATCCTAAAATCTGAGAATTTAATGTTAGGAACCTTTAATGTAATGTTAGGAAACAGCTTTTGAACAGCTGGGCTTCTGGCCTTGAATATTCCAGAAGGGACAGGGTCCCAAGGGAAGGACAGGACTCAGAGCCAGGCCTCATCCTGCCTGGTCCTCAGGGCTGGAACTGGCTGGAACATGTGGAACCTCAGAATAAAGAGGCATGTACAGCACAGCTTCATGAGGGGAAAGTTCTGCTTAGCAACCCTGACTTCCTTTTGGGGCAAGGTAACCACCCCTTATCAAGGGAAGGCAGTTGATTTAATCTTTTTTGGATTTAATTTTTTTTTTTTTTTTTTAATGTATTGGAAGCCTGAGTTCCACCACATAGAAACACAAACCGTGGGATATGTGGGAGATTTGGTGAGTAAAATTAATCCAATTTTTTTTCTTCTAAATCACACAGCAGACTGTGTAAGAGATCAAAATCCTGGTCCCCCCATTCCCACCCCACATCCAGTGGGCTTTAACTGCAAAGATTGATCCAGAAGAACTTCATGTGCCCAGCACAGCTCATCTGCACCCCTTAAATTTAAATTTAGTGCTGCAAAGACTGATTCAGAAGAGCTCCAGGTGCCCAGCCTTAAATTTAAAGGGAGGTGCCCTCCCTTGTATTTAAATTTAAGGCTGCAAAGATTGATTCATAAGAGCTTCAGGTACCCAGCACAGATCATCTGCACCCCTTAAATTTAAATTTAGGGGGTAGATGTTTTCCCTGACATGGATTATCCCTGCACAGTGAGTGTCAGCTCTGTCCCCCTCCCTCAGGCTGGAATCTCTCACCTCTGCCTGGAATCCTTCCACCAGGATGGCCACCAGGAGGTTGAAGAGCACGTAATTGCCAAAGGTCATCAGGGCCACGAAGTAGAGGGCGGCCCAGGAGGAGGTGGAGGCCATCCCGTTGTACAGCACCACATTCCAGTCCTCCTGAGTCAGGATCTGCAGGGAAAGGGAGAGGGAGAGGGAGAGGGAAAGGGAAAGCGAAAGGGAAAGGGAAAGGGAAAGGGAAAGGGAAAGGGAAAGGGAAAGGGAAAGGGAAAGGGAAAGGGAAGAGCCTCAGTTCCTCTGAGCACAGCAGCCTCACTGAAACCCTGCCACCTTCCTGCTGGAATTCTGGAAACTGAGAATTTGGGGTTTTAGTATATAGTAATACATGTGAGTCAGGATGGAGGATTTTGGGTGTTGTCTGAGTCCTTCTTCTTCACCTTCTTCCTTCTTCTTCAGGGGTTTGGGTGGTTTTCTGTAATTGGGTGAAAAAGGTCCGCACTGCGGGCCTTGGGTGGTCATTATTGGGTCAGAAATATAAATAATAG
This sequence comes from Trochalopteron elliotii, assembly GCA_024734555.1. Classification (NCBI taxonomy): domain Eukaryota; kingdom Metazoa; phylum Chordata; class Aves; order Passeriformes; family Leiothrichidae; genus Trochalopteron; species Trochalopteron elliotii. Next base: position 5,656,917 of record JANPWX010000033.1, read on the forward strand.
AGGTGTCATCTCGTTATTGGGTAATTATTGCTTAAATAACCTTGGAAAGAGTCAGAGGTGCTCCATTTTAACTCATTTCTCTAACTTGCTAGTTAGAGCTCACACCTCGTGAGTCTGTAAATAGATAAGAAATAATAAATACCAAGTCCGAACTCAAAACCTACGTTTCCCATGTGTGTTATTCATCCTGCCCTTGGCAAAGAGAGAGGAGCCAGAGCCATCACACTTTCCCTCTCCTCCTGACCTTCCCTGAGCCAAAGCACTCGGGAATTGCCTTTATTTGGCTCTTTGCATGTGATTTCTGATCACATTGTGGGGATTTGCCTTTGTTTAGATCTTTGCACTTCTGCTAGCCAAGCCTCCCCTCCCTGCAGGAAGGTCTGGCACTCCCCTGCCCAGATAGGACAGGTTGGATCCAAGATATCCCAAAGTGAAGGATGCACTGTCCTAATCCCATTATTTCATGGAGATGTTGCCTCCTTTGATAGCCATCAGAAGATAACAGATCTGAGGCCACAGATCTTGTCTCCTTTCAGGCTGCTCCTTAGAAGGCAGCTGGAGCTGAAGGAAAGGGTAAGGGACAGGATTTTTAATGAGATAAATGACATTGAGTGGCTCCAGAATGACAGGGAAGTTGTTTCCTTTAGGTAAAAACACTGGGCAAAAAATACCCATCACTGCAAAGCTTTTCTCTGAGGGATCTTCCTCAGGGATTTCCACTCTCCAGCTTCAAAAATCCCGGAGGCCTTAGAAAAATGGATGACAGGCTCATGTTCCACATTAATTCCTGCAAGGAAAATGGCCTCAAACCCCCTAAACCAAGGTGGCTTTGGGGACAGGAGTGCTGCACTGAGTCATGCTGCTCAATAACCTTCCTGGGACACGGGACTGAGCCTTTGTGCTCCATGCCAGCTGCAATTCCCAAGGGGTTGGGAGGAGAAATGCAGCAATCCGTGTGTTGGGAAGGGAGAAATGGGAGGCTCTGAGGCTGGGGTTGATTTGTCCTTGTTCCTTTGTAAGAATTTATATCCACAGTGAAGGCTCTGGACTGATTTCCACCTTGAGTGATGCCACTCTGCCTTCAGAAACTTTATTTACACTTGTTGCATTCAGATTCTAAAGCCTGAGCTTTGAAACACAAAAGTCTAATCTTTATATTTAAAATATCAATGAAACAGCAGCTGATTCTTCCATTGTGGAACCTGCCAGGAATTTCAGGCACAAACCAGAACTTGGCTGCAGAGGAAACACAACTTTTTATACCAAGGCTTCTCCAACCACCTTCAGCTCTGATTTGTGAGGGGATTTGTCACTCTCAGTTACACAGAACTGTTTGCAAAGGGCACCTTTGGGGCAGGGAAGGAGACAGAGATCTGCAGAGCAGGAGCAGGATGGGCAGCAAAAAGGAAAAGAAGAGTGGATTCCCTCCTTTTACTGGTAAGAGATATGGACAGTGCTGATTTGGAGTAGATTTCTTCTCCATTAGGGCTTTTAGACCCAGAAACATCATCTGTGCCCTGATAACTGCTCACGCCAAATTTGACACCTCCTGGAAGAGTTTAGTGGAATAAAAACTCCTTATTGTTCCCCCTTAAAACATCCCTGAGGACGCAGAGCTTACCTGGAACACGGTCACAATGGCCCAAAGTAAGGAATCAAAATTCTTCCTGTCTGGAACCGTGTCCCCCGTGTCAGTTTTCAGGCTGAACTTGCATCCAAAAAGATGCATGCCAAGGATGCTGCAGTGGGGAAAGAGGGAGATGGAAGAAATCTGTGGGTGAAATGTGGATTGCAGGGGGTTTATGGACACTTTTCCACTCCCAGTGTTTGGGGTTTTTTTTGACCAATTCGGTACTCCTGCCTCAGATTTCATTCCAGTTGTCTGCACTGAAGGAAAATCAAGGATGTCCTTTGTCTGGAAAAATGACAAACCACATTGCCAACTCCCTGGTTTCCAAGCAAAGGATCCTGAGGGGCATTAGAGGGTCAAACAGACAGAAATCTTGGAATCTGCATAACCTCCATCCCAAATCTGACACTGGCATGATCCAGTCAGTGACAGGCACAGCTCAGGAGCCTCTGAGGGGCAATAATTGCCCGTTTGCATCCTTCATTCACCCCTAGAACGATGGCATTCCATGAAAACCAGGCTGGAGAGGGGTAAATATCCTGCTGTGAGCATTCCTCACACACAGGGGTGATGTGTCACACATCCCTGAAGTGGAACAATGCAGTCTAGGGTTACAATACGTAACCAAAAATGTGTATTCTCTTTTTATCCATGAACCTGTTGAAACCAGTTTGGGAGGTGTTTTCTTTATCTCTTCCATGATCCATCCCTCATAACTCTGGGGGGATATCTGCTGTCCATGGGCCATCCAGGCTCACTGCATGGCTGATACAATTCCATCATCCCACCCAGGGGAAGGAGCCCAGCATTCCCACCTGGAGCAAACCTGAGATTCAGAACACCAGCACAGCCTGTTGGCACTGGATTCCCAGAGGAAGACCAGACCCATCTCACCACCACTGGACCGTTCTACAGGATCATCTCTGCTCCAACAGAACCACATCTGTCACTGCAGGAGGACTTAGTTGGACTGCTCCCAACACCCTGACCAACAGGGTGTCAGGTTATATTCTGACTGTCAGTGTTTCTAACATTTTTTTGTTTGCTTGTTTTTTTTGTACTTCTACATTTGTATTCTTAATATTCCTAGTAAAGAACTGTTATTCCTATTCCCATATCTTTGCCTGAAAGCCTCTTAATTTCAAAATTATAATAATTCAGAGGGAGGGGGTTTACATTCTCCATTCCAAGGGAAGCTCCTGCTTTTCCCTGGTAAACTCCTGTCCTTCCAAACCGAGCCATACCTGAAGATGAAGATGAAGAGCATGAGCAGCATGCAGAAGGTGGCCACGTTGTCCATGGTCTTCATGAGCACCACGAGCTGGCGGCGCAGGGCGGGCATGAACCTGACCAGCTTCAGCACGCGGAGCAGGCGGAAGGTGCGGAGCACAGACAGGCCCCCGTCCGACTGCCCGATGATCTCCCACACACTGCGGGGACACGGGGACACTGATAGGACCAGCACTTCTACTCTGTGGGAGCTGATTCCCTCCAGGAATCCCTCCCCTTGCCCTTTTCCTGCTCCTTTCCTGCTCCTGTAAAAGTGGCTTCATTCTCGCTGGCTGTGTGGTCGCGCCTTTCGCGGCACACCTTGTCTCCTTTACAGCCGGTTTTTGGGGAAATTCCCTCCTTATTTCCCTTTTTTTTTTCTGGAGTTCTCCATGTCTGCAGCACTACAATAATGTGGATCATGATTTTGTCCCGGGAATACCCATTCCTCTATTGTAGGAATATCAGCACAACTCAATTCATTAAAACAAAGCATTTTTTCTTCCGGCTTCTCTTAAGAGAATTAGGGACAGAAAAAACCACTTCAAGTCAGTTGAATCAGTGGTTTTAGGTTTCTTGACGTATTTGCCTCCCTTTAGAACATCCTTTAGAGAGATGTTTGGGGGGGGCTGGTTTGATCAGACCACAGAATGACCTTTGCTCAGAACCTTGAACCTTGTCTGGATGTAAGAGATGTGCCAAGGCCACTCTCCTGGTTTACGTCTCCGTGTCCCTGGAATTCTTTGCCCCAAATTACTGATTGAGGGGTGATCAGAAAGGACCCCAGCACTGGGGTGTGGCTGGGGCACCCCAGTTTAGGCTGGGACAGTGTTCCCTGGGGAGAGGAGCAGAACAGGGCCCTCCCTTCCCCTCCTGCTTGCCCAATTCCAGCCGAGCTGGGGTAATTTAGGACAGGGAGGACATTGCTGGTACATGGACACTCCCAGTACCCCTCTCCCAGGACCAGCCATGCTGCTCTTGAGTGGAAAATCCACCCCAGTGCCAAATGTGTGGCATAAATAGATTTTCCTCTCCTTCTGCCAGGTTGATTTACTTTGGACAGGAATCCAAAAGTCCAGCACAATTACAGCACAACCCAACCCTGGATTAACACATGGAATCACAGAATCACCAGGTTGGAAGAGACTTTTAAGATCATCAAGTCCAACCCATGCCCTAACACCTCCTCACCAACTAAAGCATGGCACCAACTGCTACATCCAGTCTTTTTTTAAACCAGGGATGGTGACTCCACTGCCTCTCTGGGCAGATCATTCCAGTATTTTATCACTCTTTCAGTAAAAAACTTCTTCCTGAAAATCCGACCTAAATTCCCCTTGCCATCCCTGATTCCCATCCCACTCCCCAACCCATCTGCAAAAAAATCCATGGTGGAGAAAGGACCAGCAGTGACCTGATGACCACAATGATCCCATCGAAGATGTTGTAGGGGTTCTTGATGTAGCCAAAGATTCCAAAGGCCAGGAGTTTCAGGAGCATCTCCAGGGCAAACATGCTGGTGAAGACAATGTTGCTGATCTCCAGGGCGTTGGTCAGCTCGTCAGGCTACAGGCAGAAAAGCAACGTGGTCAGGGAAAAAATGGGAAAAGCTGGAATGCTCCTCCCGCTGGGATTTGTGCTCCTTCTGGAAAGCTGTGGAGAAAATGTCTGAGGGGAACAGCAGATGAACCTCCTGGAGAGTCCCTGTGGGTTTTACTGGAAGCACAGGATCCCAGCCCAGTTCTGGAGCAGCTGGAGAACAACTGTGCCCAACCCAAAATAATTCAAGCTACGCAAAGGAGAGGGTTTGCTCACTGTTCCAAGACAGAATTCTCCAGGCTGGAATCTGCCTGGGTTCACATGGATCACTCTGCTTTTACTGCACCAACTCCAACAGAACTTTACGGATGCTGCTACATCCAAACCAGGGACACCGGTTTGGATACAGGAATATCACGGCTCTATTCATTAAAAAAAAAGTTTTTCATTTTCTTCCAGACGTCTCCAAAGAGCATTAGGAAAAAAAACCCCAAAACAAAGTGCATGGGATCAATAGTTTTATGCCTCTTGAGGTACTTATCTCCCTTTGGGAATTACCCCCAAAAAACCCCAAAATGGTCTTTCCTAAAACCAGCAGATTTTAAGTGACAGCAGCATGGCCCTGAGTGCCAGGACTGCATTCAGGGTCTCCAAGTTTCTCTGGCTGTACAAGATTTTAATGGAGCTGAAATCCAAGATTTTTCCATGCCCTTCCTCTATCCCAGCACCACATTCCCTCGGGCTCCAACCTTGTTTCCAGACATTCCATTCCTTTCCTGGGAAGTGCAGCAAAGCCTACCCGGGCTCCCAAACGTGGCAGGGAAAATGGGAAAAGGTGGGATCGGTTTGTTCACTCCCCGGAGCTGCTCCTTCCAATAGCACCTGGCTCTGCAATGAGCATTTCTAGTTCCAGGCCTGCTCCTCTGTGAGACAAAATGAGCCTTTTTCATTTCCTTTTCCTCAGTGTAATAACATTGTCTGGGAAAAGGTGTGATTTTCATATCTGACTCATCTCCTGGACTGATAATAATTGTCTTTATTCCCCGTCCCTCGTTAAGGGGGGTAAAAATTGGCTGGGTTTTTGGGGATGTTGTTGCACTATTTAAGGCTCTAAAGGAGAAACCACTGTAACACCATCACACTGAACTCCCCCACTCAGCAAATCCAACCCTTTTGGCAGTGGAAGGAGAGGGTGAAAGAGTTAACTGGGATTGGGAAGAGCCCACACATCCCCTCCAGCCCGTGGGCTGCTAATGAGCCATCATTCACTGCTAAATTACTCCCTGCAATCGTCTGTCTGCTGCTCAACCATTTATCGGGGGGGAAGAGCACTCAGAGCTCCTGGTTCTAATCCATAAACTCCAATTGCCATGGGATACCGGGAGAAGGACTGGGAAATTTGCAGCTCTTTCCTGTCCAGACGACACCTGAGCAGCAGGGCCCGATTCCCTCACATCAAGCAGAGCTCATCCATCCTATTCCTTTCCCTCAGAAAGCCAAAACAACCCGGGGAGAGGCATAAAAAAGAAACCCCTCAGAGGCTCAGGGCTGCTCTGGGATGGAATTTAAGCAGCTCTCCACAGAGACTGATCCTGAAATAGCCCTGCAGGCTCCCAGGCTGGCCAGCTCCGAGCCACAGTGACAGGACACAGTGCTGGCAGCATCCCCGAGCTCTCTGTCAGGACCTGGCACGTTCAGGGTCCCCCCCAGGCCAGGTTGGATGAGGGAATTCTTGACAAGGAGCAAAATAACTCATTAAAGTCTTGTGTCCCTGCGGGCACAGACAGAGAGCTCCTGGAACAGGGTGTTGGTGGCAGGCTGAGGCTGGGAAATTAATGACAATCATCAGCAAGGAATTGCACAGAATTCCAGGATCACTGAGGTTGGAAAAGACCTCCAGAACCATCGAGTCCAAGCTGGGCCCGATCCCCACCTTGTCCCCAGCCCAGAGCACTGAGTGGCACGTCCAGGAATTCCTTGGACACCTTCAGAGATGGGCACTCCAAACCTTCCTGGGCAGTTCCAAGGCCTGACCACCCTTTCCCTGGAGAAATTTCTTGTGATGTCCAACCTGAGCCTCCCCTGCCACTTGAGGGCCATTTCCTTAAGGCCATTTCCTCAGATCATATTGCTGACTGTCTTGAAGAAGAAGCCACCATCATTTCTGACAGGAATCTGCAGCTTGCTGGGGTTGTTCTGTTGTTTTCCCTGCTGCTCCCCAGCACATTTTTCCCCCTGGGAAACATGGAAAACCTGCCCATTGCTATTCCCAGAACCTCGTCCTCTCCCACAGAGCAGCAACCTCATGCACTGAAGGCAAACACAGTGTGGGGTTCTTCAAATTCTCCTTGCTGCTGCCAAGAGTTACAATCTTATCATGGAAATTGGGCTTCCCGGTGATCACTTCAAAATCCCTAATCCTGGAATGATGGGGATATAGAAGCACAGAATTGCTAAGGCTGGAAAAGACCTCAAAGGTCATCGAGTGCAACACGACAAGACAATCTCAGAGTCGTCACCAAAAAAGTCAGTGTCGAGTCTGAAAAGCTGAACAATCCCAAAAACACTCTAAAAATAAAAGGAGTTTTGCAAATAAAAGGAATTTTTACATTGTTATTCTCTAAAATCCTAAGTTTTCTTAGGCAAACCCAAGATTCTCCCGTGGCCTGTGGAGCCTGGAGATTTAGATAAATTCTGAATTTATTTCCTGATTTCCTTTGATGATTTGTGCCCTTTCTGCTTTGCCTCCAGCTCTGTGACTTTTGCTTCTTACTGAAGCCCAGGAGAAAAAATCCGCAGTGATCTGTCAGGGAGGGGAGAGAGGCCACGAGGGACAGGGGACAGGAGAGGACAAGGAGGTGGCCTGGAACGTCAGCAGCTGTGCCCCAGGAGCTGATCCAGCAGATTGGAGCGCGGCAGGACGCCGTGGGGAAAGGCTGACGGACGGCTGACACTGCAAAACCTCACCTCAGGGATCTTCATTATCCTTTTGGGATGGTGTTTGGAGCCAAGCAGCTCTAATGTGATGACAGGGCCAGCTGTGAGCAGGGATGTTGGAGCAGGATCCTGCCGGGACACCAGGCAGGACCCGCCGGGCACGGACAAGGACGGATGGCCCTGAACGGCGGCCAAGCTCTGCTGGGAGCTTGGGGATTATTGGAGTGGATGCTGAGGAGCAGATGAGCCAAACATCCAGTGCTGCAGCCTCCCAGTGTAATTACCTTCTCCTGACACCAACGGGAGCCTGGGAAACGGGGATATTTTTATGCCTTCTGAAATGGTTTATTGCTCGCAGCGCGAATTTCCCGCTCCTCCCGCTCGCTGACGAGCAAAGACCCACGAGAAGGGTCAGGGAAGGGACACTCAAGATGGATTTGGCCATTCCCCTGGAGGCAGCCACTAGGAGCCACTGTTGTTTTTTGTCCAAATGAAAGCCAATCCCAGAGCAGGAATTTTTCCAGGAGTCTTTTTTCTCCGGGTGAGACAAGCTGTCGATCTGCTGAAAACAAAGCTTTTTTCACGGCAAGGATTATTTTCGTTCAACTTTCTGGCTGGGAGAAAACGAAATTGCAACAGCACTTTCAAATTGCTGCAATGTCTCCTTCTGACCTGCTCAGAACTGGAAACTTCAGGCTTTTGACTCAAGCAGTGGCTCTGTCACGAAATGCAGCTCGGGTCGGGATGTGTAGCAAAGCTTGGCAGCAAAATGAGGCACTTCCAGGAGAGTTGGTCTAAAGTGGAGGTTTTTGCTTTTTTGCCAATTTTTTTCGATGCCTTAATGACTCTGGCAGGGAAAATGCCTGCCCACCACTGGGTTCCAAGCTGAATCAGGAAAAAAATTCCTTTCCAAACACAAAGAGGGAGAGCAGAACCCCCCCACCAGTTTTTGGGATCTCCACATCTTTTGCTGCTGCAATTATTGACCTTCACATCAGTCCAGGATTCCAGAGCCAAAAGGTGACCACGTGGAATTACAAGAGGATCCAAAATGCTCAGGAATCCTCAGGATATGGGAGAAGATTGGCAATGCTGGCATGAGGATCTCCCAGTCTGGATGTGGAGGCTGGAATGGGAATGGCCATGCTGGAAACTGACACCAAAAACGAGCACAGAATGGTTTAACCTCAAGTCCCACTGGCAGATCCCAGGGAACGCTCCAAAAAGTTCAGATTTGAGCCTAACCTTTAGAATTTCAGATTTAAATCATCCTTGGGCTGCAGGATCAAGTTTCCCACTATTCAAGGGAAGGGTAGGAACTGTGTGGGATCATTTGGAAGACTTCAGCATCCTTGAGTTTAAATAAGAGCAAGCCTTGACTGAAGGCAAAACACATCCCTCCTCTGCCCCATGTCCAAGGCCATATTTACACTGCAGAATATTCCAGCAATTCCAAACTATGCTTTTATTAGGGACAAACCTCTAACAGACCAGAAAAATCCTTTCCTGAATAGTTGAGGTCTGAAAACCTCGGAAGCCCAGGCCCCTTTTTTGTGGTTTTAGCAAAGACCCCAGAGCCTGCCTGGAACCACAGAATCCAATAAAAGAAAAACCCATCACGATCAAATTGTGGATGGCTCCTCCAAGCAGAGAATGAAGGGGTGGAATTTGCAGCCTCAGATTCTCTTTGTGCACCTGAATTCCTGCAGTTTCTCCAAGGACTGGGATCTCTTTGTGCTTCTTTTTCCTCTCACCCACCTTTTCCCTCATCTCCTTTGATTGCTGCCATCCACCAGCTGCTATTTTACATAATTCAAGCTCATCCCCAGCAGGACAACTGGACACCTTTCTGCTCTTGAAATTTCAGGAGAAATAATCACACCTGCATCCCTCAGAGTGGAGAAAAGGGCTCTTCCAACACCACCTCCTTCCTGCTGCAGGACCAGGGAAGATTCCAGAAAAATTTAAAAATGTGTTTTCCTTCAGAAATCCCCCTCCAAAATCAGCTCAACTTTTCCTGAGCCGGGAGAGCTGAGAGTGGCAGAGCCCCGAGGAGCAGTAAACAAACTCAGAACATTGAGTCTCATAAACATCCTTTGCACTTGGGTTGGTTTTTTTTTTTGTCCTCTTAGTCCCGAGCCTAAAGCTGTCAATGGGACTTGCAGCACTTGTTTATGTTGGCTTTTCTGCTTTAGATGTTGCAGTTCAGCACGCAGAGGGCTCTGAGCAGGCACAGTAATGATCTGTCAATCCCTGCCTGCCTCCCAGGCATTCCGTGTTTCCTCCCCTCACCTCATTTTTGGGCAATTATAAATTTTTGGGTGATTATAATTCTCCAATTACCAGGTTTTTCACTGCGACAGAGTTCATCTGTCTGCAGCCCCATGTCAGGGAATTAAAATCCACAGAGAGTGCAGAGAGAGGAGAAGGAATCCAGGGAATTTATGGACCAGTCCAGTCCCACCTAGGGGAAAAAAAACAGGAAAAAAAACCCAACAAAACCAATCTGATTGGGGCATGGAAGAGAGAAAGTTGCAAATGAAATAATTCCAGAAGAGTTTGGGTTGGAAAGGACCTTGAAAGGGATCCATGGGCAGGGACACCTTCCACCATGCCAGGTTGCTCCAAGCCTTGTCCAGCCTGACCTGGGACACTTCCAGGGATCCACAGCTTCCCTGGGAATCTGTGCCAGGGCCTCCCCACCCTCACAGGGAACAATCTGAGCATTCCCAGGATAACAGGGAAGGAGAGGGAAGCTGTGCCATCTCCCAGGCAGGGACTGAAAGCTCAGCTGCACACAGAAGGGCCAGGCTGCCCTGCCCTCTGCAATCTGCTGGCTTTTATTCCTGTGCCTCTGGAGCAGGCTGGGAAAAGCTCCTTTTCCAGGGGGTTTCAGGAAGCAGAGCTGTCAGGGGATGTAAGTGACACCCTAGCAGAGATGAAGGCTCCGCTTTGACCTTTATTTTTCTCTCCTTTCTTTGCTTGTCAAAGATCAAACTGAACAGTTCTGATATTTCTGAGGTGAGTAAACAACCCAGCAAAGCAAACAAGCAGAACCCCCCGAGCAATTGCAGACCTGTCTGCTTCTTCCTCTGCATTCCCTGCCTTTAAAAAATCAAACCAAACCCCAGGAATAACCAGCTGGGCTTTTCAGCTCCTGCATCTGAACACATCTCCCATGTAAACCATTTGGATGAAGTTTATTTACTACAAGATTGGCCTCTCCATGTCTGAAAATCAACTTCAAACTGGTTTAGTCCATCTAGACCACAGGAATTGCCCTCTTTTATGTGATATAATTTCCTAAAAAAAAAAAAAAAAAAAAAAAAAAAGGGCTTGGGTGGTGTTTTCCCAGGCTCATGAGCAGAGTTCAAAGTTATTTCTGCTCTTTGGCCTTGGAAAAGGATCAGGGACTTGAACCAGGATATCCCAGCCCTGGAAACTGAGATATTTGCTATTTTGAGGTGCCACTGCCCCAAATTTAACAGCCAGACAACCACAAGCTCTCAGAAGCACAAGTCCTGCTCAAGAAGGGTTTTTCTGTCATTAAAGCCTCTCCTAAAAGTTGTGGCTTCAAGGAGTTTGTGCTTCCCACAGAAAAAAAAAAAGTTTCACTGAGAAATTTCCAAATGGGCTCTGCTTCAAAGTAGGCTGGAGACAGAAGGAAAAAGAGATCTCCTCCTTGTGCCTGCTGATGGATGTTCCCTCTCTGGGTTTGGAATGAAAAATGGGGAATTTATTCTCTCAGTCACCTCCGCTCTCAGGTTTTATGCCTCCCTCTAAATGGGATCCTTCATGTGGAGCGATAACAATTTAATTGAAGGTAACTGATGGTAATTTTTCCTCCTTTCAATTGACCTGCTTGATCTCCTAATGCTCTGCAGAGTTCCTTTTAACTTTCTGCTCCATGGTTAACGATTCCATACCCAGAGGCAAAACTCTGCTCCTTCCTGGGGACTGCCAACGGGACATTGGGGGGTGGAGGAAGCACCAAAACCCCAAAATCCCAAAACCAGCAGAGTTCAGCTGCTCCTCCAGTGACCAGATTCCAAATTCAGGCACTCCCCAAGGCTTTTGTGCCAGTCCTTCAAGCTCAGGTTTGGATATTGGGAAGGAATTGTTTCCTGGGAGGCCCTGGAATTAAATTCCCAAAGAAACTGTGGCTGCCCCTGGATCCCTGGAAGTGTCCAAGGCCAGGCTGGACGGGGCTTGGAGCAACCTGGGAATGTGGGAGGTGACCCTGGATGAGCTTTAAGGTCCTTCCAACCCCTCCCAGGATTCTTTGTCTCCTGGTTGGGAACGTTTTCTCCAGAGGAATTCCTGGATGCCACATTTCCCTCTCCTGCAAGAAGAGCCACAGAGCAGAGTTTCTTCTCTGGGATCATCAACTTCCTTCGGAAGCTTCCCAGACAGGAGGCCCCACGTGGCAGAACATATTTGCAGTATTACTTTCGCATTTCTCAGTTTCATTCAGCAAAATGCAATTTCATTTCCAGTGACATAAATGCCAAGCAGGATTAGATCAGCTGCTGCCTCCTGCAGCCTCTGGAGGACGGGACCTGGGTGATCTGAAATCTTATCAGCAGGACTGTTTGGGAAAGCAGGGCAATCAGCTGGATTATATCTGGGTGGAGGATCACTTGGAGTGACAGATGGCTCAAAAATAAGCCTTAAAAGGAGAAAAAAATCCCCACCCAGACCCTCTAAAGCAATGCCCTAGAGCAGGCCAGAAGTGCTCAGGTTCAGTTATTAAATGAGGAGTCACAGCAGGAAGGACCAAGCTCTCCAAATTACCAGGGAATGTCTCCAGCAAAGCCCCAGGAGCAGCTGGGAGAACTGGACTCTGCACACTGGTCCCATTGTCAGGAAAAAGAGGGAAAATGGGAATTTTCTGTGGCTAAGGCCAGGGAATGTCTCCTGTGCTGGGTGCAGGGGTCACCCTTGGCAGGATCCACCAGGAGATGCTTCGGCCTCTTCCCAACATTCCAGACCCTGTTACTGGAGCCTTTTCCCTGGAAATAGGAGCAGGTTTCTCTCCTCTGCCATCCCACCCTGCGTGGCCTTGGCTCCTTTAAAAGCCTCTGGCCAAAATCCAGGGAATTCATCCAGCCTGAATCATTCCCATCCATATGCTGAGGAGCACCAGTGGATCTGCTGGCTGGGACAGCTCAGAGCAGGACCTGGGCTCACTCTCATCCAAGAAATTTGGCTTCTCCCCCACCACAAAAAAATTACATTCACCTGAGGAATTCTGTCCACACAGTTCCTGCCCACTGCAAAGCTGTTCTTGACCACGCTCTGTGCTGAAGTCAATAATTAATGGCCCCCAAATCATCAGCACAATGCCTGAAATCAGCTTTGTTTGGCTGGTTAACCACAAAGAATTAATTTTTAAAATACAATGCAGCATTCCTACTGATTTATGGCCCTTTTACAAATATATTATTAAATATATTTTTATATTTAGGCAGAAGATATCTCAGATCTCATTGATTAGAAAGAAGAACAAGGCTCTACCTTTTCCTTTTAGGTGTGAACGGAGTCCTGGGATACAAAGAGCTGGAATATTTAAGACTGGGATACACACAAACCCCATGGAACACGCCACAGCCCCTTGCAGGCAAAAAAGGAACAACGCAGACCCTGCCTGAAGGAATCTGCACAAGAAATGAAGGGTAATTATGGATTTTTCTTGGAAAAATCCTCCGGCCACACCCCACAGCTGCCCAGAGGTTCTGGATGCCCATCACAGGTGGCACCACATCCACTGGAGGTGGCAGGACACGCACAGAGAGAGAGCAAAGAACCCCTTCCCAGCTCTTTGATGACACTTCAGCAACAATTCCACGATCTTTATCCAGCTTCTGGCTCTCTGGAACTCCGGGATCAAAGACCTTTGGGTCGTCATTAGCAGGCAAACCCAATAGAAGTTGTTTACTTCGGCCGAGTTAATGGCACTGGAAATATTTAATCAAAAAATGGACACACTCCCCCTATTACTGCCAAGATGATTCAGAAGGGGCCACTTAAATCTGGTTTGTCAAGCCATTACTCATCCCCCTGCTAATAGAGCTTTATGGAGAGTCCCTTTGAAAAATGCACTTTGGTGATCTGCGGGCACCGGGAGATGAAACACATCAGGGGAGCACAGCAGGGGCTGCTGCTGGGGAGGGAGGACGGGGATGTGTTCAGTCTGTGCTTGAAAAAAGACCTCGGCTTAGTCATCTGTGCAGCCCAGGGAGAGGAGCTGGAGTGGCTGGAGGGGGAAATGGGTTCAAGGAGAGGGGAGTTCTTGAGGAAAATGGGAGCCAGCGGCGGGACGCGACCTCTGAGTGCCCAAGCGGGACGTGAAGAGATGGCAGAAGATTGGGAGAGATTTGAAAAGGTTCAGGGGTCTTGGAATAGAAGGAGGGAATGAAAATATTGGAGGACACCAGGAAAAAAGCTGGGGGTGTGTCTTGTTTGGACACAGGGAGCTCTTTATGGGTTTCCCTTTGGGAAACTGAATCTTGGAATGGTTTGGGTTGAAGGGTCCTCAAAGCCCATCCAGTGCCACCCCCTGCCATGGCAGGGACACCTTTAACTATCCCAAGGTGCTCCAAACCCTGTCCAACCTGGCCTTGGACACTTCCAGGGATCCAGGGCCAGCCACAGCTTCTCTGGGCACCCTGTGCTTCCCAACCCTCCCAGAGAGGAATTCCTTCCCAATATTCCACCTATCCCTGCCCTCTTGTCAGTTTGAAGCCATTCCCTCTGTCCTGGCACTCCAGGCCCTTGTAGAAAAATCTCTCTCCATCTTTCTTGCAGATTCCCTTAAGCACTGAAAGACCACAATTCTCTCACCCCAAGTCCTCTTCTCCAGGCTGAACAATCCCAACTCCAGTTAATCCAAATAAACCAGGGCTGTTCACCTTCTCAAAGCCAGGAAACCTCTGAGGGCTCTGACATGGGAACACTTGATCCTGCCTTAGAGCTTGAGCTCAGCTGAGCTGAGCTCTGTTTATTGTGATTTTTGTGGTGCTGGAGCAAAAAGATCCCTCGGGATCTTAGGATCCAAGTCATTCCTGGGGTGGATAACTCATGTTTTCCACGGGCTGATGAAGTTCAGGGAGGAACCTCCAGCCCTTTTATCTCCCAAGACTGGCCTGCAGCTGGTCCAGCCCCAATTTTAATGCAGCTTCCCAAAGAGGGAAACACTCCCAAACTGCTGAAGATCCCAAGATTTAGTAGCAGGGAAATGATCATCTGCAAACCCACATCTGAGACCCAGGCAGTGCCTCCTCCGTGCTCAGATCAAACACAGAACCAGGAGAACAAATCCAGGGGAAATCCACTTTTCCTCTCCCTCCAGCAAACCCAAAGCAACCCCAGCAATCATCCTGATCTTCTTTTCGTCCCGGAAAACACAAATCTGTGAGAGCCCAGGGCGCCCCAGCCCTCAGCCAAGGCAGGCAGATGGGAACCTTGGAGCTCTCTGCCCTTCTTCCCAGTGAATTATTGATCCCTCCTTTTAGCCAGGAGCACCAGACTAAAGCAGCAATTAAAGCCCATCCACCAGGATCAGAAAGGAGAAGCAAGAAGACAAAAAGGCACAAAAACAGGGGCTGTATTTGCCAGCAGCCTCCAGCAGGTACAGCTGGCAGCAGGAATGAGCCACTCCCCGGAGCTCCTGCTCCCTTTGAGCTCGGGAATTCTGGAATCATGGAATACCCTGAGCTGGGAGGGACATGCAAAGGTCAGAGTTCAGCTCCTGCCCTGCTCAGACACCCCAAAAATCCCACCCTGGGCACCCCTGGGAGTGTTGTCCAAATGCTCCAGGGCAGTGCCCATTCCCTGGGGAGCTGTTCCAGTGCCTGACACCCTCTAGGAAAGAACTTTTCCCTAAAATCCCACCTCAACCTCTCCTGGCACAGCTCCACCGGGGAGCAGAGCTCTCTGTGACCCTCAGGAGAAGCTGCAGATCATTTGTGCCTAAGGAAATGAAAAATAACAACAGCATCACTGACATCCCTCCTGCTCCCCGAGAGGAGAGCAGCGTGTTCTGCTGAGGCAGGGAAGGACACCAGAGGTCAGGAAGGAATTCTGAGTCAGAGGGAAGGACACCAGAGGTCAGGAGGGAATTCTGAGTCAGAGGGAAGGACACCAGAGGTCAGGAAGGAGTTCCAAGAGAGAGGGAAGGACACCAGAGGTCAGGAAGGAGTTCCAAGAGAGAGGGAAGGACACCAGAGGTCAGGAAGGAGTTCCAAGAGAGAGGGAAGGACACCAGAGGTCAGGAGGGAATTCTGAATCAGAGGGAAGGACACCAGAGGTCAGAAAGGAATTCCAAGGGTGAGGGAAGGACACCAGAGGTCTGGAGGGAATTCCAAGGTGGAGCTGCCCTTCAGCACAGTGAAGTAAAAGCCTGGAATTTCCAAGTGGCAGCAAAGAGCAGCACAAAAGCTCAGTGAGTCCTGCTCCTCATCACCTGTTTGCATCCCATAATTCCATCCAGGCACAGGATTTGTACCTGGGAGAATTTCAGAGTCTGGAGATGGCCCAGAGCTCCTGCATTTTCACCTTCTTGAAAAAAAACCCCTCCAGTGAAATGAAATTCTATGAAACTACCACCAATACTCACAGAAATCACTGTGCTGGCTTTGCACTGCGCTGCTCTTGCCATAGTTATTCCTAACATTGAAAGAAGAACAAAAAAAAAGTCTGGAAAACAGGACTTCAAACTGAGGAGGTGACTTTCCATCAGATTTTTCTCATTCCTTTTGCAGGAATGATGCCTCACCCCCAAGCATGCCCTGGATTTTAGTGCAGTTTTATTGTTATGGGAACAAAATGATACAGGAAAAAATAAAACCCAGTGGTTCTAATTTGATACAATGGCATAAAAATCGCTGCTAAAATAATGAAATTCAGCTGGATTAGCCCTAATAACAGCAGCACTAATTAAAATTATTGCCATTCACTACTCCTCTGAGGTTGGTGAACACCTGAGACTCTCCCCAGGCAGGAGGGGATGAGTTTGGTTTTGGAACAGGCTACACCAGGTTGAATTTGAGAGAGTGGGAGTGAGAGGATTTAGATTGCAGCTCCTGCCTGGTGGCTTCAATAAACTCCCAAAGCTCCGCCACCAACCCTGTGCAAACACTGAAGCCCCAAGAACACCACGAGCTCCCAAACCCTCCTGCCCTGATGGAAATCCTCCTCGGGGGCTCCCAAAGCAGGCAGAGCACGCTGAAAGCTGCCAGATTGTTTCATTCGAGGCATCCACGGCGGATCTCAAGCTGAAATGCGGGCCGGAGGAGGTGGCGAGTGTTTCCATGACAATGAGCTGTCATCGCCTTGGTGACCACGGGCTGCTGGTGCTGCCGAAGCGCCCTGACCTCTGCACAGCTGAGCACAGCACGGAGTTTCCTCCTTCCCCGCCTAATGACGGCTTTTACCGGAGCTCAGCCGCAGCCGGGACTTGCCTCAGGTGGTTGTGCAGAGCCAGGGAAGCATCCTCGGTTCGTGGCAGCCAACCCTGAATTAACCTTTCCCTCAGTCAGCAGCAAAGCAAGGCCAGCTCCAACCCTGGCTGCTCCTGAGCCTCAAATCCACCGACTGGAAAATGAAGCAGAGGAGGCCCAGCACTTCATTAGCCCAGAGATCAAAAGCAAATTAATCTATCAGCGTTTAAACCTCTTAAGAGAGGTCACACTGAGAGACTGATGTGTTAACAAGGTGCAGGAGTAGCTGGCACATCAAAAAGCAGCTTTGCAGTTTCCTCCCAGGTGAGCAGTTCATCCAGATTTCTGTGGGAGAGGCAGAACTGAGTCTCCCTCCCTCCAAAACCGTCTCCAGATAAAGTTTGTGTTATCACAAAAGCCTCACCCTGAGCTCACGTGGCAGGAGATTGTTGCATCTCTGCCTTTTGAGAGCTTCCACTGCTTCCCTTCCCAACTTTTCTGGTTGCACTGACTCCTGCCTGGCTGACAGCCCCAAACCTGACCCCACTGAAGAATTCCTGGAGTTCCTTTTCAAATCCAACCCCTGCCCTCCACAACACCAAAGTGTTTCCATGGAGATAAAAAAACCTTTGGAGTGCAGAACCAGGCATGGCAGAAATTTGAGGGAGCAGGAAAGGCTGGGAGAGAGGAGCGAGGAGGGATTTGGGGATCTGCTGAGGAGCAGAGTCCCAGTCTGGCTCCACTCACAGAATTATGGAGCCACAGAATGTCCTGATTGGAAAGAATCCACAGGGATCATCCAGCCCTGCACAGACGCCCCAAAATTCCCCACCCTAGACATCCTTGGAATGATGTCCAAACATTCCTGGAGCTCTGGCAGCCTTGGGGCTCTGCCCATTCCTTGCCCAGCACCCTCTGGGGGAAGAATCTTTTCCTAAAATCCAACCTAACCCTCCCTGGCACAGCTGCAGCCATTCCCTTGTCCCAGGAGCTGCAGATCCTGAGGAGTTTCCCCTCAGCCTCCTCTTCTCCAGCTGGCTGAGGCACGGAGAAGTCCATGGACATGGCCAAAACTTCCCATCCTGCTGACACAACTCCCTTGAGCCACACAGAGCCTGAACCACAGTGCAGTGACCCTAAAGACACACAGCCACGTGTTCTGACAAGTCCCTCTACTCCAAGCATTAAATTTCCAAGCAGATTTGATACTTTCCAGGCCAAATTCCTCATTCAAACCAAAGTCAGGAGCAATTTTTGTCTTATTTCAGCAAACCTCCCTTAAAATCACCCAGCCAGGACTTCACACTTCAGCCACAGGAGTGAGGGAGCAGGAGGGGACAGTGCCAGCATGGCAGGGGACACTGGGGGACAGGCAGAACATCCCTGCCTTCAGCCACAGGGATTGGGACGTCTGGAGAACACATCAGGAATGTTCTGGAGCATGCTGTGCCTCCTGGTGAGTGCTCACCCCTGGGATTTGAACAGATGGCTGCAGCAAGCCTGCCCAGTGCCATTCTGGGTTTTTTTAAGTGTCCCCCAGGCTCCCCAGCCTGCATTTTCCCTCTGCATCAAACAAGGGAAAAGGATTCCACTTGGGGTTTCGAGGGTTTCCAACGAGGACACCCAATTAGAAAAGTGCTGGCTGCAGATGATGATGAATAACCCTGGGCTGGAGAAGCTCGGAGAGGATCTGTTCCTCAGGCAGGTGTGATGACACAGAGCCTTCTGCAGGGCTGTTTTACAAGCTTTCCCCCGAGCCCAAACTTGTTAACCTTCATCTCCCTGCCTGTTTGCAGAGGAGTGACAGCTGTAGCCAGAAATCCAGTACTCAGGTTTCCTGTCAGAGTTAAAAAAATCAAATGTGGATGAAACCCTGTGCTGTTACACCCTGACGAGCAAGGAGGAGGAGGAGGGAGAGAAAAAAAAAAGGAGTGGGAGGAAATCCACGGCTTTAAAATAATTTCTGAAATACAAAAGGACTTGTGCAAGTCAGGTGGGAAACATCCACTGCACGCTTTGCTTCCCTCATTACCTGTCTGGGAGTCTCAGCCTGACTGTCCATCACCCTCTGCAGGTTCAGCTCAGCCTCAGGAACAGGGAAAAGCTGTTCTGGGGAAAGGAAGGAGCTCAGGAATATTCCCCAGCCATCAAAGTCCCCCCAGTGCAGCCAGGGAGAGATTCCTGCTGCCCTGGGGGGGTCTGTGTGTGCTGGGAGCCTGGCAGGGGGAAGGGAGGGATGGAAATCCATCCCACCATTCCAGCCTGGAATGGTGAGGGAAAAGCCAGGGGGAGAAACAGAGAAATGGGGACAGTACAGAAGTGTTTTGGGGGGGTTATGAGTTGCTCCTCTCATCACCTCTAGCTCTGGTGCTTCCAGAGGCACAATCTGGGATTTCTGGTGCTTCCAGAGGCACAATCTGGGATTTCTGGCGCTCCCCTTTCCCTGGCACAGGCAGCACAGCAGGAGCTGTGCCTCGGAGCCATCCCAGATGCTGATCTCTCCTCCTGGCAGCTCCCGGAGCCTCCAGCCCCGGGGAGGGCTCTGCAGCACACACAGGTCACTGCTGAGGAGATAATTGCCCAGCAACCCACGCTGTTCTCGCTGTCCTCGGCCTCTCTTGTCCTCCAAATCATTCCCACAAACGACTTTCAACTCTTTGTCCTCCCAGCAGCAGCGACCGGGACAAACGATGCCCTCAGGGTGGATGTTTTGCCCGCGAAGCCTTCAGGAATGAAAGGAAAATGCTGATTTCTCTCCCATATCCTGCTCTCTCCCCGTGGTTTGATTTATTCCCGTTTATTGACTGGATTTGAGGTGGCTCAGAGCTGGGAAATTCCTGCCTGATGTGCCTGGGGAGCAGAGAGGCAGGGATTTGTGCTCCTGGTCCCAGCACTGCACCAGGTGCAGTTCTGGGAGCTGCCAGCACCCTCTGGCCTCCCATCCCACACCACCCCAAGGAACTGGGACCAATCCATGTATAGTCATGTCGAGAGACAGGGAATTACAGGATCCATCTGTCTGCAGCAAAGCCAATTCCCTCGGGAGTATATAAAATTAACTATTTTTTTTTTTTGGATGTTGCTTTCTCTTTTTTTACTCCACTCACAACTTGCAGATTTGTCTTTGTGTGGGACAAGGAGAGGACAAGGACAGGGAGAGAGGAGATATTAATCTGCACAGGGATCAGTCAGGAGAGAAAACTCCTGGGAGAGTGGTCTCCTGGCCCATCCTCCCTGCTCCAAAAAAGCTTTGCCACTGATGCTCCGAGGCCTGTGCACAGCGTTTTTCCCAAATTGGGAGTCAGGCTGTCTTTAGGGCTGTAAACCAGACAGTGCAAACAAAAATAGAGCTCGAAAAGAATGTGAGCATGGATGCCAAACCTCCCTCATTTCCAAGAGTCTCGCTCCTCTCACATCAGCTTTCCTCCCCACTTCTAAAAAAGCATCCCCATGGAATGGAACACAAATCCCAGAAGGAGCTTTCAAGGTGACATCTCCAACTTCATTCATAATTCTGGGAAGTCTCGCTGTCCTGGGTGGAGAATCCTGGTTAAAACCTGAGGAAAATCCATGGCTGGGTGGATTTGGAAATGGAGCAGTTTGGGTGCCCAGGGGGAAGGAGCTTCATTGCCACCCTGAGCATCTTTAATCCACACCTGGCTGGTCTTTCCTTGCCTTCACATTTTTCTCTGTTAAATCCACTCTAGAGGTGCAAAGCTCTCTTCCCATTCCCAATTTTATCATTACAAAGTCACTAAAATTGGAAAAGTCTTCCAAGATCATCCAAACACCACCATGAAATGCCACATTCACTGATTTTTCCAACATTTCCAGGGATGGTGGCCCCACCACTGCCTTGGGAAACCCCTTCCAGTGTTTAACCACTGTCCCAGTGAGGAAATATTTCCTAAAATCCCACCTGACACATCAGGCTGGCACTGAGCACATTGCAATCCTTGTCTCAGGGAACAAAAAAATCTCAGGAAACAAAAGATGGAAGCAGGAACATCCTCAGCTGATGGAACCAGCAGCTCCACCCCTCCCGTGTCGGTCCAAACCACTCCTTGCTTCCCAAGGTGTCAAAGCTTTCCTGCCTCAACCTTTCACAATTCCCTCTCTGCTCTCCCTGCTTTTCCTGGAGATACTTGTGAGGATGGGAGCTGCTGCCACATGCAGGAGCTGCTGGAGGGACCTGGCTGGGGCACTGTGACACCTCTGGGGTCCCTGATCACAGCTGGGACCCAAGAGCTGTTCCCAGACCCGCTGAGGGGCTGCCTGTGGAATTTCCCTGTGGATTTGCTCCCCTGCTCAAAGCCACCCCATGGATTTGCTCCACTCCTGTCTTGGGTGGAAATGCAAGATGTGTTCTGTTGAAGTCAGTTGGGGAGGTGTTTTTTCTTTATCTCTTCCATGACCCATCCCTCAGAACTCTGGGGGGATATCCTCTGTTAATGGGCAGCTGTTAAAACCAGCTGGGGCAGTGTTCTTTATCCCTTCCAGAAGCCATCCTCCCTCCAGGGGATCTCTGCTGTCCATGGGCCATCCAGGCTCACTGCATGGCTGATACAATTCCATCATCCCACCCAGGGGAAGGAGCCCAGCATTCCCACCTGGAGCAAACCTGAGATTCAGAACACCAGCACAGCCTGTTTGCACTGGATTCCCAGAGGAAGACCAGACACATCTCACCACCATTGGACCCTTCTACAGGATCATCTCTGCTCCAACAGAACCACATCTGTCACTCCAGGAGGACTTAGTTGGACTGCTCCCAACACCCTGACCAACAGGGTGTCAGGTTATATTCTAACTCTGTCAGTGTTTCTAAGATTTTTGTTTGCTTGTTTTTTTTGTACTTCTACATTTGTATTCTTAATATTCCTAGTAAAGAACTGTTATTCCTCTTCCCATATCTTTGCCTGAAAGCCTCTTAATTTCCAAATTGTAATAATTCAGAGGGAGGGGGTTTACATTCTCCATTCCAAGGGAAGCTCTGGCTTTTCCCTGGCAGACATCTGTCTTTCTAAACTGAGACAGCTCCCAAACCCAGCCCCAGATGAAAAGCATGGATCTGGCCGACAGCAGAACTCAAGAAAACCCCTCTCTGTGCCTGTGGAAGCCTCGTCACCCCCGTGTCCCTCTGCGCAGAGCGGCCACACAGCACCAACCCTGCCCAGAGCACATCAGAGCCACTGTCCCAGCACGAGGGCCTGGCTGGGATTTACACACACATTCCTGAGGGAATGCAGCTGCCAGGAGCACTCTGCTCTCCTTCTGGGTGCTGGATCCCGCTGGGTTTATTTCACCTGCCAGCTGAAACTCAAACAACCCGGCTGCAGCCGCCAGCTGCCGGCCCTGTGCCACCCCAGGGGTTGAGTGGGATCTGGGGATGGATCCAGATGGGAAAAAAAACACATCTGGGGGGGTCCTGCACGCTGTGGGGCTGAGCACATCCCCAGCTTGCAGGCAGCACTGTGACCTGCCTGGGATTTACATCCCAATCCCTCAGCAGAGAGAACAACTGATGGCAAAACCACTGCAGGCAGTGGGAAACATGCCTGCAGTTCCACAGGGAATTTTGGGATATTCCCATGGCCAGTGAGGACATCCAGAGGAATCCAGACCCCACTGCTCTGGCTCTGTCCAGGGTGTCAGCACTGGAGGGGGTTATGACCTCAGTCCTGCCCTGCTGAGGTGCTGCTCCTGCCTGCTCCAAGGAAGGGAAGGATCTCTGGGATCTCTTTCCCTTATATAGTAAAAAAAAATATACCCAGAGAAGGAGAACAGAGCAGGGGAGGAGCCCTTAAATTGGAGAAAAGGGGGAGAGAGGAGGCTGAATGTGGTTTATCCATGAGAATGATCCAACACCGAGCCAGGACACCTGGATTTTCCCTGCCACCAGTTCCTGCTATCCTGCCTCTGACCCCTGATGCCCTCTGAGGTGGGAATGACACCTTCCAGGTGGAAATCTCCACGTGGGAACTGCTGCTGGCTCTGATCAGGGAGGGGATCCCCAACCTGGTGCTGACCTGACAGAAAGAGGGCCTGGATGTGCAATAAAATCATCTTGGGGCACAAAAGATGGAAAACATCCCTTTCTTCCCAAAGTTCCCCAGGAAAAGCCCCTCCCTGAGATGGAGACAGAATTCAGGTTATCCACAAGTCGTGGAAAAAGCCAAATTTCCATCACTGATGTGTTCTTCACTTGGGGAGAGTTGTCCTCTCACTGCTGGGACCTTGGAGAAGGAGCAAGGAAGGGAGAGCTTGGAATAGCACAGCCCAAACAAAAAACCCAAAGCACTCCTGAGGTCAGGATGAGTCTCACACCATTTATACAACAACCACAAACACCCTGGGCTGAATTTTCACATCCCAGGCTGGGCTGGGGGGATCAGATTTCCTCAAATCCTGCCAGTGTGTGAGTCCTTAAAATTGGATCCTGCAAAAAATCTGGAAGAGAGAGCAAGTTTTGCCAGCTGAAAGCGCGAATCTCAGCTCAGGGTAATATTTTATTGACTCACAACTCAAAAGGAATTTCAGCAATTTGCTTCAAACAACTGCTGAAAAATTCTGCTCTGCTTTCTGAGTGAGCGTTGAGCTTTCCATGCCAAACCAATTTTTCAAGCCAAAATTGGCAAAGGCTAAAAACAGGACGTCACTGCTGAAGCGAGTGCTACCTTCAATCACACAGAATGACTTTTTTACTCCAGAATAATGAAATGTTCTACTCAAAACCAACACTCCTCTCGCTCTGACAAGCCACGGACCACTGGGTGCCCCTCAAGGTCAGCTCCAAGCTGCTCCAAAGGCAGCTGCTCCCAACGAAACACATGCCATGGATGAGGGATCAGAAAAGCAATTAAAAGCTCTTTGAACAGCAATAGCTCGGAACAAATACTAATTTGTACTTCTCTGCTGAGGAGAGAATATAAAGTAACGTTTCTAGTGCCATTTGATGTAAATGGAGCCTTTTATGTGGGATCATTACAAGTATCAACAGCTCCTTCAGCAAATTCTTCTGGGAAGATGAGCCGAGGGCTGGTGGATCGTTTCCCTCTGCAGGGATAACACCAGCACCTCTCCTGGGGAAATGAAGGGCTCTGTCCTTCTCCTGGATAACCAGGGAGCTGGGAATTGAGGCAGGATGAAGGAGCAGCAGTTATTTCCTCAGAGCACTCAGTGACAACAATTCTGGGGCAAAAAGGAATCATTTTTTCCTGGAATAGGATCCCCTGTGCCAGGTATCCCAGCCCAGCATCCCAAAGGTGATGCCTTTGGAGTGCCCTGTCCCCTGCTCAGTGCTGCAGTGCCGTGGCACATTCTCAGCTCCTCTGGAGAGTTGTCAGCTGCAATGAAATGCAGAACAAAAAACTCATCCAATGTTCTGAAACCGCCCGGAAGATTAATGCAAGGATCGCCTCCCTCTTTGTACTTGGCTCTCCTCAGCCCTGGGAGTGCTCCTTGTGCTGGGGATGGATGGATTAATAAATGAATAAACCAAAAAATCAATAAATCAGCAAACTGATAAATTAATAAATCAATTAATTTATTAATTTATTATTTTATTAATTTATTAATTAATAAATGTATAAACAAACACAGCACAGGAGGGAAAAAAAAATACCAGGGAGTCCACAGCAAGCAGTGAAGCTTTGAAATCCAAGCTGTGCTGCTGTTAATGAACAGCACCCTGGAAGCTCTGAGTTCCCAGCCATGTCCCAGGTGGAGCTGGCTGTAAACCCTGTGGATGTGCTGGGCAGGATCTGACTGCTCCCAACACCTGGAATGCCAAGGAAGCACCTCCCATCAGCAGCTGTCTGGATGTCCTGCCCCACTCAGACTGTGCTGCCCCGAGGAAAGCTCTGGAAAGCCCTTCTGGCACCTCCTCACCTTCCCCAGGAGCTGTCCCCAGCAGGCACAGGACAGGATCCCCTCGAGGGAATGACAGGGTTTGGAACAATGGTTTGGAAAACGTGTTAGGAAGAGATTCTCCCCTGTGAGGGTGGGGAGGCCCTGGCACAGATTCCCAGAGAAGCTGTGGCTGCCCCTGGATCCCTGGAAGTGTCCCAGGCCAGACTGGACGGGGCTTGAGCAGCCTGGGATAGTGGAAGGTGTCCCTGCCTGTGGCTGGGGGACAATGAGATGATGATGTTTCAAATCCCTTCCAACCCAAACCATTCCATGATTCCCAAGCTCTGTGCACTAAAGGGAGTGGTGCCATTTAGCCAAGAGCAGCCACTGGTGGGAGTTTCACCAGAATTCCCATAAAAACACAGACTGAAGTCCTGAGGGGTGTTGGATATGGATGGGACTCTCTGCCTGGAGGCTGGGGCAGCACAACCTCAGCTCCTCCCCATCCCTGCTCCCTGTGGCAGGGACAGCATCCAAGGAATGGGATGAAGTTGTCTCACAGGAGGTTTAGGTTGGATTTTAGGGAAAGGTTCTTCCCCTCAGAGGGTGCCCAGGCTCCCCAGGGAAGGGGCACTGCCCTGAGGCTGCCACAGCAGTGGTGTTTGGACACCAGTCCCAGGGATGCCCAGGGTGGGGTTTTGGGGTGTCTGTGCAGGGCTGGATGATCCCTGTGGGTCTCTCCTAACTCGGGATGTTCTGTAATTCCAAAGACAAAGAAGTCCCCGGAGGCCGGTGGGTTTTGCCTCTAGCCTGGCACTTCCCACCCACCATTCCCTCATCCACAGGAGCCGGACAATGATGCTCCACTGCCTCAAGAGGGCTCCGTGAGACTTCTCTGCAGAGCTCTGCCTCGTCCCAGGATGAGAGCAGCGCTATCAGCAGGGCCAGCCCTGCCCCATCTCCCTCCCCACGCCTTCAGAACCCCTCACTCTTCCCACACACAAACAGCCGATGTTTTTGCCCTGATCAGCTCGAGTGAAAATCCATTTTCTGTGTCCATCTGTCTGCAAAGCCACCGGTGACTATGGAGAAGTAGAAAAAAAAAACACCAAACCAAACCAAAACAAGAAGCCATGAATAAATTTTATAAAAGGGATTGGGCATTTCCCTATGGAGATGGGCTCCCCTGGGGCTGCTGCTCTGGTTTGTTTGCAGTTTGATACAACCAGACAATGGCCTAAAAAAAGTGCTCAAAATCAAGAGCAGAGAAGCTGCTGAAGTTGTTTCACTCTGAAAAAATGGTGGGAAGTGTTGGTGGGACAGGTTTTCTAGAAAAGTTGTGGATGTCCCATCCCTGGAAGTGTCCAAGGCCAGGCTGGAGCAGCCTGGGATAGTGGAAGGTGTCCCTGCCCATGGCGAAGTGTTAGGACTGGATGAATTTTAAAATTCCAGACCATTCCAGGATTCTGTGGTTGTGTTCTGCAGGGATTCGGGGCCGAGCAGAGCCTTTCCCATGCTGCCACCAGGCTTCCCTGGATTCCCTAAAAACTGCTCTTGAAATAACATGGAACAGCTGGGTGGGAGCAAGGAAAACAGAGGAGAGACACAGAGCAGCTCCTAAATCCTTTTAACCTGGGGAATGGCCTCTGGGTTTGGGAGGATGGAGAAGACAACAATGGCAATACTCACAGCTGGTGACAGCCTGGAGAGGCTCAGAACTTCCCACCTGGAATACTCTGGGCAGCATCCAGAAAACTGTGATCCCACTGTTTTTCCTGTCAGGCTCATGACCCCAAACTGAGCCATTCTCCCTCCCCTCCACCCCAACACCTCGCTGGGGGCTCTGGGACACTTTGCCCAGACATCTCCTCCTGCTCTCCACATGAACCAGTCTCACAGCCTGAGCCTCACAGCCAATTCTCACACCAGGGGGGCTCCCAAATCACCCCACTCTGCCCACAAATCCTTGTGCCCAATCTGGGAGAGCCCAGAGCTATTTCCTATTGGATTTGGATGGTGCCTCAGCCCCTGGGACAGTGCTGGGATGAGAGAGTTTGGGTGAGGTGTCACCAAGTTGGGTTCTGACACTCCACACCTCATTATCCCAGCGCCCCAGGCACGTGGAAGAACTTTTCCAGGTTTTCACTTCCAAATTCCTCCCTTTTTATTGGGCAGTGCCTGCAAGCTGAGCTGGCAGGAATCTGACGCTCGGCAGCCAAAAAAGCTTTGGAATCTTTATTGCCATTGGCTTTGAGATGCCCTAAAGCCAAGCTTTTACAAGGTAGAAGGCAATAAAAGGCAGCCAGCTCCAGCTCTTCTTTGTTAGCAGCAAGGCTGTAATTATCCCGATTCCCCTTTACGGGACTGATTGGGGACACACTCCGTGTGATCCCTGGATTTTCTCCCTGCTGCCTGCCTCAGGTTTTCCCCCGGCTCCCATCACGGCAAAACCCGAGGGCTGACAAAGCTGTATCCGCCTGACAAAAGAGTATCCATGCAGAAATGAGGGATGAATGGCCTATTCAGAAGCCACTGCCAAGGTGTTTTTTTTTCCCAATTTTAGAACTTCTTGTGGAACAGCGAAGCAGGATTCGACAGGGAGCTGACAGGGACAGCTCAATCCTTGCTGGATTTGGAGACTTTGCTGTAATTCTGATTTGTCGTTGCACGGCTGAGGTTGTTTTAGCTGAGTCCTGGTTTTTTTTTTTTTTTTGGAAAGAAAATAAGTCTCGGCCTAAAATAGGGGGTGTTAAAGCACAGGAGTGGAGAGAAAATGAAATAGCAGCACTCCAGAGGGCTGTTTGTCATGGTCCTGAGCAGTGCTTAATCCTGGGAAATGATGGAGAAGGAGCTGCAGAGCCTTTTGTCCTGACTTTGGGTGGATTGCTCTGCCTTTGCTCCTCATTCCCAAAAGGACACACCACGCAAGAGAGGAGGAGAAGCTTTAAAAATAACCCTGACCTGGTCATGACCCTGCAGGGAAGGTTTTGGAGGAGCACTGGATGCCTTTGATCCCAGAAATAAAAGATCCTGGCCTCGTTGGGATGCATTTCCTGCACCTGACACAGAGGTGACACGAGAAAACAGCGGAAAATCCCCAAGTTTTCCACGAAAGAGAAGCCCAGGAGAGCAGAACTTTGCCAGGGTGACCAAGTGGAGATGCTCAGCTCATGGCTCAGCTCCTCTCCCATGGCACATCCCCTCCAGTCCTCAGCTCCAGCACCGCTCCCTGCAATCCCAACACTGGGAAGAACAGCACCATTCCCTCTTCCCTCCCTTCAAACACTTCAATAAAATCCTACTTGCACCCTGTGAGAGCAAATTAAAGGATTTGGAGCCTTCAGGGACAACCTAATTTCTTTTTCTTTGTTGCTTTTAGTATCGCCTGATAGTTTAAGTCTTATTTGAAGATCCAGATCAAAGAAGAAATTTCTGCCTGGGTTATCTCCAGCACAACCGTCAGACCAAAGGTATTTCCACCACAGAAATTCCTTTTTGTATCAATAATTCCCAGCCAACGAGCAGCCAGGCTCTGAGCAGACACATCCAACACACACATTTCAGCTCTGCACACCCCACCAGCCCTTCCAGGTGTCCCAAACCCCAAAGGCTTCTCCTGCTCCTCACGGGATCATCTTCAGCCCCATTTCCAACAACAAAAATCCTCCTTCTTCCTGACATCCCCTTATACCTGTCTTTATATCTTTTTAAGTTTTAAACCTGCTTTGCTTTTCTCCTAATTCTATCTCACAGCAGAAAAAGAGCAAATAATTCTAGCAGACACTCAAACCACTACACGTAATTCAGGAAAGAGAAATTGGCAAACTTGAAACCACTGCAGCCACCCCAAGCTGTGGGCCTGATACTTCTGGGTCTGAGAGATTTTAGCCTGCTAACAGCTGCTAACTTTTTCCAAGGAAAAATTTCTCAAGGAAGTTTCTTCTCAAAACAATC
This sequence comes from Trochalopteron elliotii, assembly GCA_024734555.1. Lineage (NCBI taxonomy): Eukaryota > Metazoa > Chordata > Aves > Passeriformes > Leiothrichidae > Trochalopteron > Trochalopteron elliotii. Next base: position 5,685,537 of record JANPWX010000033.1, read on the forward strand.
TTGGCAAACAACTCTCCTTTCTCTAAACAATCTTTCTCCAGGTGGTGTTTTGCTGTTTCTCTGGTTTAACCAATGGGGTTAGAGAGGTGTCGCTTCTATTCACCGACCACGTTGAGTCTGTATCAGAACACCTTATAAAAGGTAGTAAGAATTAGACAATAAAAGACTTTTTTCTATGCTCTTTGCCTTCTGAAATATTTAGAGTCCCTCATCTTTCTTTGGTGTCCCACAGTGACACCAAGACACCCCTCCAGGGCCCCCCGAGGCCGCTCACCTGCTCGTGGTACTCGATGCCCATGCTGAGGGTGTTGATGAGGATGGCGATCATGATCCCGCGGTTGAAGTATTTGCTCTCCACGATCCTCTTGAGCTTGGCGCCGAACGCCTTCCACAGCTTCACCACCTTGTTCCTCTCCTTGGCCTTCTTCTTCCTCCTCCTCCTCCTGCCCCGCTGCTGCTGCTGCTGCAGCTGGTCGCGGCGGTCGCCGTGCCGCAGGTCCTGCGTGAACTCGTAGACGCCGTTGCTGTCGGAGTCGGCGTTGCTGTCTGAGTCGCTGAGGGCCAGGTCGGGGTCATCCAGGAGGGTGGCACAGAAGGGACAGTCCTGCAGCTCACAGCTCAGCCCCGGGACACCGGGGCCCGGCAGAGACCCCGCAGCGCTCAGCCCCGACAGCCGGCTGGGCGTGCGGCGGAGACCTGCGGGGACAAGGGCATGGTGAGACACTGAGGGACAGTGAGGGACACTGAGGGACAGCAAGGGACACTGAGGGACAGCAAGGGACACTGAGGGACACAGAGGGACAGCAAGGGACACTGAGAGACAGCAAGGGACAATGAGGGACAGCAAGGGACATTGAGGGACAGCAAGGGACACTGAGAGACAGCAAGGGACAATGAGGGACAGCAAGGGACATTGAGGGACAGCAAGGGACACTGAGAGACAGCAAGGGACAATGAGGGACAGCAAGGGACATTGAGGGACAGCAAGGGACACTGAGAGACAGCAAGGGACAATGAGGGACAGCAAGGGACATTGAGGGACAGCAAGGGACACTGAGAGACAGCAAGGGACAATGAGGGACAGCAAGGGACATTGAGGGACAGCAAGGGACACTGAGAGACAGCAAGGGACAATGAGGGACAGCAAGGGACATTGAGGGACAGCAAGGGACACTGAGAGACAGCAAGGGACAATGAGGGACAGCAAGGGACATTGAGGGACAGCAAGGGACACTGAGAGACAGCAAGGGACAATGAGGGACAGCAAGGGACATTGAGGGACAGCAAGGGACACTGAGAGACAGCAAGGGACAATGAGGGACAGCAAGGGACATTGAGGGACAGCAAGGGACACTGAGAGACAGCAAGGGACAATGAGGGACAGCAAGGGACATTGAGGGACAGCAAGGGACACTGAGAGACAGCAAGGGACAATGAGGGACAGCAAGGGACATTGAGGGACAGCAAGGGACACTGAGAGACAGCAAGGGACAATGAGGGACAGCAAGGGACATTGAGGGACAGCAAGGGACACTGAGAGACAGCAAGGGACAATGAGGGACAGCAAGGGACATTGAGGGACAGCAAGGGACACTGAGAGACAGCAAGGGACAATGAGGGACAGCAAGGGACATTGAGGGACAGCAAGGGACACTGAGAGACAGCAAGGGACAATGAGGGACAGCAAGGGACATTGAGGGACAGCAAGGGACACTGAGAGACAGCAAGGGACAATGAGGGACAGCAAGGGACATTGAGGGACAGCAAGGGACACTGAGAGACAGCAAAGGACACTGAGGGACACAGAGGGACAGCAAGAGACACTGAGAGACAGCAAGGGACATTGAGGGACAACAAGGGACACTGAGGGACAGCAAGAGACACTAAGAGATACTGTGGGAAACTGAGAGACACTGAGGGACAGCAAGGAACACTGCTGAGAGCCATCGAGAGACACTGAGGGACACCGAGAGACAGTGAGAGACACCCTGGGACACTGAGAGACACCGCTGAGAGCCACCACACGGCAAGAGCCACGAGACACTGAGAGATGCTATGGGACACCAAGAGCCACCAAGGGACACTGAGAGACAGTGAGAGACACCATGGGACACCAAGAGACACTGAGAGACTCCTCTGAGAGCCACCAGAGAGAGCCATCGCACACCAAGAGCCATCAAGAGCCACCACAGAGATTCGCCACACACCATGAGACACCACTGAGAGCCACCAGACACTGAGAGCCACTGTGGGCCACTTAGAGCCACTGTGGGCCACTGAGAGCCACCATGCACTGAGAGTCATTGAGAGCCACCACCTAGAGCCACCGTGCACTGAGAGCCACCACGTGCCGTGAGCCACTGAGGGTCACCACTGGGAGCCACCACCCATTGAGAGCCACCACTGAGAGCCACCACACACTGAGGGCAACTATGGGCTGTGAGCCACTGCAAGACACCACTAAGAGCCATCATGCACTAAAAGCCACCGTGAGCAGCCAAGAGCCACTGAGAGCTGCCATGAGCCACTGTGTGTTAGGAGACATTGTGCACCAAAAGCCACCAGGCATCAAGAGCCAGCACACACTGCGAGACACCATGCACTGAGAGCCACCATCTGTCAACATGAGGTCATTCCCCCTTGTCCTGTTCCCTGGGAGCAGAACCTGGCCCCTCCTGGCTGTCCCTTCCTGTCAGGGAGTTGTGCAGAGCCAGAAGGTCCCCCCTGAGTCTCCTTTTCTTCAGGCTGAGCCCCCACAACTGCTCCTCCCAGGAATTATTCTCCAGACCCTAAAAAAGCTTTCCTTCCATCCATCCATCCATCCATCCATCCATCCATCCATCCATCCATCCATCCATCCATCCATCCATCCATCCATCCATCCATCCATCCCTCCATCCATCCCTCCATCCATCCATCCATCCATCCATCCATCCATCCATCCATCCATCCATCCACCCAAACAGCTCTGGTTTTACCTCATTTTCCTCTTTTGGTCCCTTTTCCCACCTCCATGGGCTCTCCATGGACTGTGGCCCTCATTTTGTGTCCTGGGCTGAGGGAAGAGTGACCGGCCCATCTCTCCTTTCCCATTATTCCTGATTATCCCTGAGCAGGCTCCCATCACTAACGATCTATGAGCACTCTCAAGCTGTTCCACCCAATTCAGCCACCTCTGCCATTTAGTTTCTAACCAGGAGGGAAAGGGAGAGGGGACCAAGGGTGGCTGCAGACCACAGGTCACAGCTCAGAGAGTCACAGAGTCCCCTCAGCCTCCTTCAGCCTTTAATAAAGCTCAGGTGGATTTGCTGCCTGAGGCACAGAGCTGGGGATTTTATAATCAAACACATGTTCTGTGGTGTGAGGAGAAATGCTGGTTGTCCTGGAGCCAGAGAATGGAAGGACAGGGATGAGAGTAGCTGGGATGGTTTGGGTGGAGCGGCACCCAGATTTTATTTCCTCATGTTTAGGAATCCAATCCTTAAGTTTCCTCCTATTTAGGAACTTTATTCTCAGCCTTCTTATTTTTAGGAACCAGATATTAATGGCAGGAAGAACCTCCAGCATAAGCACATTACTCCTTCCCACGAAATTCCGTTTAAGCATCAATTCCTTGAGATTCAGGGCTGTTAGGCAAAGGAACAATTTTCCCCTCTCACAGAACCATGGAAAAGACTTCTAAAGACCTTTTAAAAGACCTTTAGAGTCCTTTTAAAAGATCAAGTCCATTAACCCAGCACCATCAAACCATATCCATAAGTGCCACATCCACGTGGTCCCTGTCTGGAGGTGGGATGGCGACCACTTGGATCAGTTTTGGGCTAAAAGCAGTGGCTGCTGCTGGCTCTGAGCCCTGGAGCTTGGAGCTCACCCAGCAGGAATGCTGACTCCAGCCACAGCACCAAACCTTCGCTGGAAAACTGGGATGTGACCAGAGCCTGAACACATTTTCCTCTCCCTGAATGTCACAGGGATATCAGCACGGCCTTGGAGGACGGGCCTGGCTCTTGGGCATTGCGTCAAAGCCACCGCCAGGATCAGGAATATTTTGCCCCTTGCACGGTGCTCCTGAGCCAAGGGGGGAAGGCTGAGCCCAGCCCCGGCAGCAGCACAGGGAGGGGCCTTTGCCAGATGGCTTTCAGTGCTATCAAAGTGTTAAAAGTGATATGAGAAAAGCCCTGGCGCCGCAGATGTCTTCAAAATACCAGAGTCTCCTTGGCTGCCTGCTAAAATAACCTCCAGCATTGCAGGGCACGGGAACACGGGGAACAGGCTGTACTCGGAGCTCTTCAAACCCACAACAAAAGAGGCAGGAGAATGCTCTCTCCCACCACTGCATCCTTCCTTCCCAGCAGACACCAACCTCGCCTCCAGCTGGGGCTGGGACAGCCCGGGCTGTTAATGTTCCTTAAAGCTCTCAATTATCACTTCTAGGCTCTCCTTGCACGAGTCTTGCACTCAACACACTCTGCTTGGTGGCTTGGGAGAGGGGAAAGAGAATTAAAGGCTCTTTGTTCCCCCCAAAAAGGCTGAGGGAGGGTTGGAGGAGCTCGGGATTCTTCCCTGTGGCTCCTTCGCTGAGTTTTAGGGATGGAGAAATGGGAATTGGGGGCTGTGCCTGGCAGAGCTCCACCCTGGCACTTAAAGATCATCTCAAAGCCTGGAGGTCACACCCAGCACTCCTGGAAGTCACACCCAGCACTTCTGGAAGTCACATCCAGCACTCCTGGTGCAGAACTGACCCTGGCTCAACCCTGCAGGAGTGGCTGAGTGGGAAGAAGGGCCTGGAAAGAGCTAGATCCATGGAAGTGAAGAGCTGGGCACTCACAGGGTCTCCAGGTCTGTCCTGAATCCCTCCCCAGCCCGTTTCCCTCAAGGGATGGATGAGCAGCCTCTCCCCACCTTCCAGCCCTTCCCAGCTGTGAGCACACTTCTGGAAGAGACAAAACAATTCCAGGAGATTTGTTTAAAGCATTTTGGCATCCTCTGGGCTGAAATCCCTCTGTGGAGAGAGGACAGTGTAACTGCATTATTAATGACAACTCAGTCTAATCCCAGCTTTCAAAGAACCACCCCAGGCTACGGGAAAATCTCCTAAATCACTGAATTGGCTCAGGCATGTCACAGTTGGGACTGAGATTTGGGCCCTTCTCCTAAAAAAGACCCCAGCAGCAAGCAGGAGGATCCAAACTGTGACTTCAACAGCTCTCCCGCTCCTTTCTTTCCCAATTCCAGCCTTCTGCAGAGCCTGGGTTTTTTATCTCAAGGTAAAAAACGCATTCTCCTAAAAAACCTTCATTAATTTGCACAGCTCAGGATGAAGAGCAGTGATTTATTTGAAGTCCTTGCTGAACAACAGAACTGTTGGCAGTAACCTTGCCCCCCGTGCCAAGCTCCCGAGAGTTCGGAAGCGTCTGCCCGAGGCGGTTTCTATAAACAATCCACTCCTACCCTTTTGTGTGGTCCTTAAAAACAACAAAAATTAACAAAGGCAAGCCACCCAACCTCTCTGTCAAGCAACCTCTCCTGTGACCCTCCCCTCAAGCCAGGCTTGTTGTTTTTTTTCAGCAAATCCATCGCCAGGGTAAATATTTGTGTCCATGCAGATGCAAATAAACAGTTTTGGAAAACAGAGGCATTGAAAAGACCAAATGACGAGTTTGGCTTAAAGAGATTAAAAAATAGAAGCTGGATCTTTGTGACTTTTCACTGTTGCAGGGCTTAAGAGTATTTTGCAGCTTTTTAGCTCCAGCCACAAGGACTGAAAAAACATTTTATAAAATAGAAATCCAAGTGTTGCGTGTAATCACTGCTCCAGTGGGTGATTTATATGGGAGAAGAGATAAAACCTCACTGACTCTGCTGGGCTGGCTGCGTCTGTGCAGAGAAGATGGGACACAGGCATCAAACAGCTCCCCAAAATGCTCCCCAGATTGAATGGAGCCCCCAAATCTGCAGGAAAACTTGGCCCCACGTTTCTTCTGCACAGAGGAAAAGCCTGAGATGTGTGGCTCTGCCCTCCACACGTCCTCTGAGCACTGAACCTGCCGCTCCTCCTTGCCAAAAAGAAATTCAGAGGCTTCAGGGCCCATCAGAGCAGAACTGGAAGTGTCTGGTTCGAGTTCTTTCAGTACCTGCCTGTTTTAAATGTCTGAGTTTGCTTTATCTGGTGCTTCTCCCGCAGATTCCACCTGCTCATCCTCTTTAAGGCACCATCTCCCAGCCCCTGGGGGTTCTCTGCTGGAGCTGGCAGCTCCAGCATTCACTGGAGGTATAAATCCCAAGGGCTGCAGAGCTCTAGGTTTGGGTGGGAAGAGTGGGAGCACCTCCAGGATATCACAAAGCACACGAGAACTCATATCCTGATTTTGTAACCACAGCAAAGAGGTCTCCAGCAGTAGCCTGGACCATCCATGATGGTAAATCCAAGGATTTACCTGTCCCACCTCTGGCTCCAGCACACTCACAACGATCCCAATCCTTGAATTTACTCACAACTCCAGCACATTCACAATGATCCCAACCCTTGGATTTACCCACAGTTCCGGCACTCACAACAATCCCAATCCTTGGATTTACCCACAGCTCCAGCACACTCAAAACAATCCTAATCCTTGGATTTACTCACCTGGCTCCAGCACACTCACAAGAATCCCAACCCTTGGATTTACTCAGAGCTCCAGCACACTCAGAACGATCCCAACCCTTGGATTTACCCACAGCTCCAGCACACTCACAACAATCCCAACCCTCAGCGCCGCACAGGGCCACCAAAACCTCAGCTCCAGAGCCATTTACCCTTCTTCCAGCTACCCTAAACAAAACCCCCTCCAGCTTGTTTGCCCTTACCATGCTCTCCCACCAGCTGCTGTAGCTTCCCGTAGGAATCCAGCCCCAAACTCCCGGGGCTGTTCCCCACGGCCACCGGAGAATTCCCGTTCTTCTTCCCTTTGCTCAGGGCGGTGGAGCCACAGGACGAGGGCAGGATGGTGGGGTAGTTCATGCTGCCGTGGCCGCCCAGCCCGGCCCCTTTGGTGGCCGTGGTGGCCTTGCAGCCCCCGGGGGGCCCCTCCACGTGGCAGTCGGCGTGGTAGATGCTGTGCACGGCGCCGGCGTCGGCGCGGGGAGCGGCGGGGCCCTGCGGCCCGGGCGAGGCGGGAGGGGGGAGCATCAGCTGCTGCCCGGGTTTCATCACCTGCAGCTCCAGCTGGCAGAGCTCAGGGTTGGCCCGGGGCCCCCGTGGGCTCCCGTTGCTGATGTGGTAGTGGTGGTGGTGGTGGTGGTGGTGGTGGTGGATCAGGTGGTGGATGGAGGTGATCCTCCTCCTGCTGCGCTGGCTCTGCCCGCCGCCGCCGCTGCTGTTGGGGTTGACTTTTTTGCGGCGTTTGCTCTGCCAGTTGTTGTAGAGGCGGATCGTCCTTCTCTTCACCTTCCTGAAGATGTGGCAGATGTACTTGAGCAGCTCCTCGTAGCAGCTGCCTGGCTCTGAGAAGCTGGCCAGGGTGCTGTCGTTGGACAGGTAGCGCGCCCGCTGCTCCTGCATCAGCTGGTTCTCCCGCTGCTTGGTCTCTGAGAACTGGGTGGCTATCACCACCAGGCACAGGTTAATCATGAAGAAGGAGCCAACCTGGGGAAAAAACAGGGAGAGGAGTCAGCAGGTGTGAAGGTTCTTTTTTTCCTCACCAAGGTTGTGATTAATACATGGGAGACGTCGGTTTCGTGTTCAGACTTGGTATTTATTATTTCTTACCTATTTACAGACTCACCAGCCACGAGCTTTAACTAGCAAGTTAGAGAAATGAGGTAAAAGGGAGTGCTTCTAACTCTTTCCAAGGTTATTTAAGTGCTAATCACCCAATAACAAGATGACACCTCTATTATTTATGTTTCTGACCCAATAACGACCACCCAAGGCCCACAGTGCTGACCTTTTCACCCAATTACAGAAAACCACCCAAACCCCTGAAGAAGAAGGAAGAAGAAGTGAGGAAGAAGGACTCAGACAACGCCCAAAGCTCTCCATCCTGACTCACATGCATTACCAGACCCTAAAACCCCAAGTCTCAGTTTCCAGAACTCCAAGGAACAGGGATTGCAGGGAGCCAGGGGAGCTCCCAAATCCCAGGGTCTGCTCACCAAATGTGCTCTCACCTCCAAAGAAATGAGGCTCCCCCTGTCACATTGAGGAGGTTAAAGGAGGAAAAGTTTGGACTTTTTTTGGCACAGATACATGCAGGTGAAGACCAAGAGTGGGAGGGCAAGAGTGAGGGAAAGCTCTGAATCCTGAACCCTGCCTGGCTCTTCCCTGTGGAAAATAAACAGGGAATGACTTCACCCCCCAAGGACAAGGAAAAGGAGAATCTCCCAGGTCATACTTACTATGATAAGCAATATAAAATATATAAAATTGTAAAAAGAGTGTGCATCCATCACGTAATACATGATGTCCACCCATCCTTCCAGGGTTATCACCTGCAGGGAGATAGAGAAACAAGAGTGTGAGGACAAAAGTCACCCATAAAGTTATTAAATATCAATTTTCCCATAGTGCCAGGTACCCATCACTCCAAGAAACTCTTGGGATCCATCCAGAACTCCCAGTTGGTTTGGGAGAGAAGGAATGTGTGGCCAAAGGAGTGGCCTGAGGTTCCTACAGGAATCTGGTACAATGAAAACCCTGAGACATTCAAATAAACCACCTGAAACACTGGCTCTGAGGCAAAGAAATTCCAAGGAGGGATTACAACCCCAACAAAAAATCTCCTTTCCCTGTAGAGATCTGGAGTTTTACCTAAAGCTGCTGGTTTTGTAATGTAAACCCAGAAAATTCCCACATTTTTAACTTCATTTTGTTTCTGCAAACCCAATTTCCCTGTGAATTCCTCCTGGCTCAGCATTCCAACTGCACCAGCACTATCATAGTGGGAGAGCATCTGAATGGAAGAGAGGCTTTAATTAAATGTAGACTTGATTTAAGGCTCGTTTTCTCAGCCTTCCTGCCACTAAAAAAAGCAGCTGAGGGTTTAATTAACACCGCCCAGGCTGTGTGCAGAGCAAAGTGAGCTCTTCCACGTAATTTACACTTTTTATTTAGATAAAACACCCCAAATTTCCAGTGCTGGCTCGCTACTAGGGCTGAAATTCCATCCTGGAATTCCAATTTCCACCACAATCCGAGCTCCTGTCTGAACTCACTCCTGGTGACATCCCCCACTCACCCTTATGTGAGCCTGGGAGGTCCTGGCAAACCCCACAACTGCACCTGCCCCCAGTTTTAGCGGCATCATTCCTGATTTAAGGGATTTTCCTTCCCTTGAGGGAAGGAATTGCTGTGGGAAGAGAAGATTCAGAGGATTTTCTGCCTGGTGTGCCCCCAAAAGCTGATCCATAAACCCCTGGCTCCCGAGGCAATGAATAAAACCCTGCAGGGAAATCAGGCACGAATCCATGAATTCCCTGGATTTTTTTTTTCTCAAGGCACAGAAGGAAACTCCTGGATGTGGATCTTCAGGACATGCCCACATGTTCACACAACCATCAGAACCCACACAGCAGCTCAGGGCTGCTGGAAGGGAAATGCTGCCTCTTGGGGATTTCTCACCCTCAATTCAAAATGCTGATGTTTTCCCAGCCAGTTTTCCAAGCTTCTTCCCATGTGGAAGCTCATGGAGGTTCACCCCCACTGGGTGAGGAGGCAGCACAGCTAAACCCAACCAACCTTATCTGCCAAGGAGGAGGTAATTTGTGAAATTTGTCTCTGCAGCTGTTTCCCCGTGTCAGGGTTGTTGAAGGCTGGCAGGAATCAGGTCTGACACATTTTACAAACTGCTCCCACCTCTCCCGTTCCTCCTCACATCCATCAGCTGTTCTTCCACATCCCACCCTCGCTGAGCAGCCAGCACTCAGCAAAGCTTTGCTTCCCAGAATTCCGGAATTCCAGAATGGTTGGAAAGGACCTTAAAGCCCATCCATCCCACCCTTGCCATGGCAGGGGCACGTCCCACCATCCCAGGCTGCTCCAAACCCCATCCAGCCTGGCCTTGGACATTTCCAGGGATCCAGGGGCAGCCACAGCTTCTCTGGGAATTTCATCCCAGCCTCTCCCCACCCTCACAGGGACGAATTTCTCTCAAAAATCCCATCTAACCCTGCCCTCTTGCCAGCTTAAAATCACTGCCTCTTGTCCTGCCACAAAAAAGTGGGTTTAACAAAACCCCAGAGAATTCTTTTCTCCTCATTAACCCCAGAAATCAGTCCATGGCAGGTTTTATCCCCGTTTTTCCCTGTGGTGCAGTGATTCCCATGGAGTGGGAAGGGGTTAAGCTGCCCTGGGTGTTCATCCGTGAGGAGCAGCCAAGCAATCAAACCCCTCCTGCCCTTTCCTGCCTCTCCCTGAACACATTTATAGAGGACAAAGTCCTTTTGGGGCAGCTCCCTTGTCTGGGAGGGCTCTGTGCACAGCTGAGCCTCCCACAGGGTCACGGGAGAACAGAGGGATCACGTCAGGAGGTGACACAAGGTGACACCAAACCTCTGCCTCTCACCCAGGAATTATTTCCTTTGTGCTGTCCAGCTTCCCTCTGCATGCACAGGAGGTTCTCCAGCCATTCCCACTGAGGGATGAAAAACCAGCCCAGGGACCCCAAGAATATGGGATGCACCTCTACACTGGGTTTGGGTTTAGCTGGAAATCCTCAAATCGAATGAATTAAACCCATTAAACAGAGAGGGGAAAAAAAAAAAAAGAAGAAAAAAAGACGCTGAGGGTGTCTGAGCCAACACTGAGGGCCAACCAAGCCTTGGAAGGATATTTTTGTTGCATGAGAGGCAGCATTTCCCACAGGAATCAATCAACACCCCCTGTTCCTCCTCTGGAGGGTGCAAAATGCTCGATGAATATTCCAGGTGTAATGAGGATTTGTGCTGTTTACTATTCACTTATAAAGCAGGGGGATACAGGAGGGACAAAGGGACCACTGGGGTTTGTCCCTGGTCGGGGGATTCATTCCTGGCCTCCCAGGGGAGGATTCCTGGGCTGCCAGGATCCTCCTGGAGAGAGAAGAGGCGGCTCCCAGACACCCGGAGGCGTTTTTAATCTGAGCTCTGAGGGAATGCAGGACAGCACATGCACAGCCACCTGCAGGGGCTGCGCCTCTTCCAGCTTCATCCCTGCCCCATTCCTGCTCCCAAAGACTTTCCAAGGTCATTCTTCCCTGATCCAAGAGCTCTCAGCAAGTCCCTGGTGGAAATGGGAACCAGAGCACCAGGACTTGCCAACAGCTGCTTTATAAACCCCCAGCTAAAGCCCTAAACTGGTTTTGGGACCCAAACAAAGGCACCTGCACAAGGTTTGCTGCTGCTCCACACACTTGAATCCCATCCATTCCTCCTCAGAGAGGCTGAACTTGTGGCTGCCCCATCCCTGGAAATGTTCCTGATGCCTAAAGTTTTATCTTTCATGTTTTTCAGGTTCTGTGCTGCCCAGGGGTGCAGTTCTGAGCTCACATTCAGTGTCACTCAGCTCTGCACTGAGCAGGGACACAAAACAAATCCTTTTCCTGCTGCACACCAAGGACAACTGGGACAAGTTTTCAGGCCCAAAAGCACAAACAAGGGTGACTGAAGAAGGAAAACAAGGATAGGGCCTCACAACCCAAAGCTGTAATGGGGCAATTAAACCCCAAGATGCAAATGGACCAAAACTTATAAAAGTGTGAGACTTCATAGCTGCCCGTCCATTTTGTGACCATTTTGTGTCCACCTTGTGTGTAGCCCTGGCCAGGCTCTTGTACTGCCCAAGGTGTGTCCTTAAAGGCCTTTCAATAAATACCCACTTTATTCTCCAGCTCCATCCAGCCTCTGTTCCAGCTCAGCCTTCCCAAGGCATCATTCCAGGCCAGGTTGGATGGGCTTGGAGCAGCCTGGGGGTGTGGAAGGTGCCCCTGTCCAAACTGGATGGGCTTTTTCCCAACCCAAACCCCTGGGGGATCCCATGGGCTCAGAGGAAAAACCAGGGATGTTTCTCCAGTGCTGCTTTGCTTATTCCACCAAGGAGAAACAACTTTCTCCTCCCTTCATTCCCACTCTGATTAATCCACTTAACTGCCCCTCCAAACCCTCCAGCCCACATCTCCCAAAGCCCTGGAGCACCTTCCTGGTGCTTCCCAAGCTCAGCAATCCCTTCTCAGTAATTAAACCCTGCTCAAGCCCTGGTTGTTCACACGGAGCCCCATTAAAGAGCCTCTCCAGAGGCTCCCCCTTCAAAGGCTCCCACCAACGCAACCCACAATTATTTATCAGCCAGATAAGAGGGCGAGAACTCGCTCCTAATTCTGCTGTGATGGGAAAGATGTGCAAGGCACAGGGAAATCAGCAGCTGTAGGGGCCAGAGCTGGTAGATTCAATTAAGATGATTGGCAGGGTGGTGCTGGAGGTGCTGCTCATGCTCCACACCCGGGGCCTGGGGAAAAGATTCCTGCCTTGCCAGGAGAATGGAGGTGTCCTCTCACCCCACTCAGCTCCTGGGTGATGCTCAGGTCCTTCCCTGCTCCTCCAGTTCTTCGCCCCTTCCCCAGAGTTGGGATAAATCATTTCTCTCTCATTAACACCAGTAAATCTCTCCATTTTGTCCAATTCTCCCTCCCCTCACTGCAAGAATTTAAGAGAAGGCTCCCTCAGGTGAACGCACAGACAGGTTTTGATTTCACTGATCCTTGGCTGGAACACTCCCTGAGCACCTTGCTCACAGGAGCGGGAGGAGAGTGGGCAAAACCCAATCAGATTTAATTTTTTTAGGTCTTCACTGATTCTGATCCCCTTGCTCTGCTCGTGCCACAGTAATTTCATCAGCTGTAATAAAGATGCTCATCTGATTTATAGGAGAGTAACTGGGGACAGAATCAGATCTTCTAGGCAAGCTAATCAGAGTCAATCTAAAACTCCAGAGTGAAAATCACAAGGGAAATGGAGATTAAAGATGCTGGCAATTAACTCAGACCTCCTCAGTGCTCCCAGGGAGGCAGCAGGTTTACATTGCTTTTTTCTGGGGTCACTTCAGAGGTTGCACAGAACTATTTCTTTTATTGTGTCCAGAAGTTTTCACCAGAAACCCTCTTTTCTATGAGCTCTGCCAAAATTTTTTGCAAGCTCTTGGCTGCAGCCAGCTCAAGAGCAGGACAGGGTTTTTTTTTTTGCTTTGGTGTCAGATAACAAAGAGCAAAAAGAATCATCCAGGGGAGAAAAAACTCGTTCAAATTCCAGCTTCAATTAGTCAAGGGCTGGATTCCTGGCTGTCAGGAGGCTCCAAGGGCTGGTGCCAGAGCTGCAGCTCCAAACCCACCTCGAGGTGCCACCAGGCAGTCGAGGGAAGGCTGGAAAAGCTCCGTGTGAAGCCAGGCTGGGAAGATCAGAACCCAAAGCAGAGAGAGCAGAACTCCAGCCTGGAGCTGTCTCCTGGCAAGATTTCCCTGCTCTGATTACCTGAACAAACTTCTTTTGGAGTGACAGCCTCCCAAAAATCAGCCTATCTCCCTTATTAAAATCCTGATAAAATACAGCTCTGGCAAAGCAGAAATTCCCTCTGATTCCAGGGCTGCAGCTGCTGGCTGAGCTCAGTGCCTGGCTGAGGCAGGAGATGCTCTGGAAATCCAGACAAACCCACATTTGAAGTCTTCATCTCTGACTGACATCTCTAATTTGCACTCAGCGACTTCTTCTTCGGGCTAAATTGAGTCCTTTGAGGGGAAAAAAAAAGGGAATTATCTGCATCCAAATCAATAATCCTGAACCCAACTGCAACTCTGAGGATGGCTTGTGAGTGTTTGGGGTCATTTACTTCTTATCTCCTCATTCCCCTGGCCGGGCTGAGAGGCTTCTTGAGATTTTATTTTCATCAGACTTATCAAGATGGGATCCAGTGCTATAAATTGTGAGGGCTATTAATTACCCTGATGGCCTCAGGAAGTTTTATAAGGCCTTCAGTTTCCATTTCTGAAAGCCTCTTATCTGGATTCCACCCTCTTGGGCAACGTGGATTTGGCTCCCAAGCACTGCCCAGCGAATATTCCAGGGAATATTCCACAGGCAGAGCAAGCTTTGGCAGATAATCAAATCCCTATTTTTGAAGCCAACGTCACAATTTTAATTATTTCCTCCCGAAACATCTCGTTAAGGAACCTCTGTGGCCAGAAAAACAGGTTTATTACATTGAGTAACATCCTCTGAACAGATGCTTTTCCTTTCACTTTGAGGCCTCGCTCGGTTTTGTCATTTCTTTATAAATTGAGCCTTGCAAAGCAGGGATCTGCTCTGAAAAGTGGCCCTAAATGATGGAGAAAAAAGAGGAAATTGTGCTTCTTTCTGTGTCCTGGGCTTCTGACCTGTCAAATCTGTTCCTATAGATGTGACCCCTGGGCAGTGCTGGCAGTTCCTGGTGGATTTGGAGAAGCAAAGTGGGAAATAAAGTGTGGGGTAAAGTCAGGCACATCACTGATGCTGTTGTTTGTCACCCAAAACCTCATGGAACTGTAGCTCTGGGATCAAAACCAGCCCAAATCCCAGTTTGGCTCTAGAGGGAAGGGGAGTTGTTGTTGTTTCACACTAGGCCCTTATCCGACAGCAAAAACCTCCCTGATTTCACTCAACTGCTGCTCCAACAAATCCCAGCCCAGCCCATATTCCAGAGGTTTGATTTGCTGGGATAATGATAATAATAATAATAAAAATAATAAATTTACAATTATAATAGAATACTATAATAATTATTATAACTATTATAAATATTACAACTATACTATAATATATTGTAATATAATGATATTATAATTATAATATTATAATATCAAAAATAATAAAAATTATAACAACAATAATAATAATAATAACAACAACAATAATAATAATCATCATCATTATCCCAGCAAATAGCCCCCATGGTTTGTGTAAAGAATCCTTGGCAAAGGGAAGGGATTTGCCTGTTCACCTGCAGCACTATGAGCACAGAGAACCCCACACATTCCACATTTCTGGGGGATGAAGGGTTGGCCATGAGGGAAAGGGAAGCAAAGCCAGGCTGAGAGTTTTGCTTTCAGCTGAGGGGATTTTACAACTCATTCCAAACTGTATCAGGGTGCACAGGATGAGGGAGCTGCACCTTTGGCTTGGGGGAAAGGTCACGGAGCAGATTTGGGGCAATCAAAGCAAAGGGAGATTTCTCTGGGAGAATGATGGACTTTTGGGACATCCTGAGCTGGAAGGAGCAGAGTTCAACCCTGACACCCCAACAATCCCACCCTGAGCACCCCTGGAGTGGTGTCCAAAGGCTCCTGGAGCTCTGGCAGCCTTGGGGCCGTGCCCATTCCCTGGGGAACTGTTTCAGTGCCCCACCACCCTCTGGGGGAAGAACCTTTCCCTAAAATCCAACCTAACCCTGCCCTGACACAGCTCCAGCCATTCCCTCGGATCAATTGTTGATGTTCCTCAAAACCAGCAGCTTTTTGCCCTCCTGACCGGGCTCCAGTTTAGGCCAGGGCCTGCCCAGGCCCCTCTTCCTACTCCAAACACAAAAATCCATGGAGATTGGATGAAACTCTCCCAAAAACTCCAGAGGTTTGGAAGCCCAAACTTCACCCACAGGAGGTTTTCATTCCATCCAACACCCCCAGAGGTTATGGGAGCACTCCTGGCATCAGGGGTGGCCTCTCTGCCCCGTCCTACACGAGACAATTCCTCCCAAACCTTCACAACAAAGATTTTCCAAAGGCAACAAACCCCTCTTGGAAGCACGCTCCAAGCTGCTTGAAAAGGGCTGGGTATTTTTAGCTGGGGTATTCAGCCTGAGAGCTCTTCAAATGCAGCAAGTGCTGTTTATTTGGCTGACCAAATTAAAAAAAGCAACAGCAACAGAGCTCCAACCCCGTCATTTCCAGGGAAATATTTTCGGTGATCCAAAACAGATTCGAGTTGAGTGACAAAGCATCATCTCCAAGCAGTGGGAATGAAAAGCTCCAAACTCTTTTCTTGCCAAATTCAGCGCAGAGAAGCGTTGTTGACACAGATCTCCAATTTAAAGGCATTGGAGGAAAAAAAAAAAGTCCTTTAGGTCCCAAATCCCAAATTTCTCTGCTCAACGAACGCTGAAAACATGAGCACCAAGCTTCTGAAAACACAGCCCCAAAATGACTTTGGGCACAGCTGGAAACCTCAGACCTTTTCCTTCTGCTCCAGCTTTTTGGCTCTTTCCCAAAACCTGCAGGACTCCTGGAAGTGGGAGAGCAGAGGGTGCAGCAGAAAGCAAGCAAGGGGATTTACAGCACCTTTGGACAGTGCTGGAGCCAGTGGGAAAACCATTCCTCTTGGATCTGGCTGGGATTTCTTCAGCTTTTGCCTGAAGCATCATCACCCCTGGAGTAAAGTGCGAGTGCAGGCCTTGCTTTCCTACAAACCCTGTGTGAAATTCCCCACTCCAAGTTTCTCTGCTTTGCAAAGCAGCCTAAACACCTCTTCTTCCCAAACTTCCAGCTTCCCAATCCCTTTTTATTTTATCAGGATTTCTGCACTCAGACCTGGCCACCCCGAGACTGCTGGTCAGGGAGGTGGGAAGGTTTTGGTTGCTCTACTGGGGCTGTCAGTAATTCCAATTAAATTGGACTTTGTTGAGGTGGGTAATTCATCATCTGCCGTGTGACAACAATACCTGTAATTACTGCTTGGATTGTTGGGGCTGGAATTCATGTGCAATAAAGGGATCTTCGTATCATGCCAAACCTCACAGTTAATTTAGGCTCCATCTCCTTTCATTTAGTCTGTAATAAGCTAATTAGTTCACCTAATTTGCCACCGAACGTGCCTTTGTAACGAATACAGACACGAATTAGCCTCTTGCACAACAAATGAGAGGAAGCAAAACATGAATCATTTTCAGGATTACATAAGGAATTATCATCCTTTACAGCACTCAGGGATGCAGCCATGCCCTTGATTATTTTTAATTTTTTTTTTAATTTGCACCAGGTTCTGCTGTCTCTGACTTCTCCTTGGAAGGTCAACAACACATTTCCCTGTTTTCCTGCTGCCACCTCTCCTGGCTGTGGGAAGTTCAGGGTCATTCCCATGGAAAAAAATGTCTTTTAAAATCTCAGTTCTGGCAGCTGAAAGAGCTCACTCATCTGTGGGTTTGCTGGATGTTCTGGGGTGGAAATCTTCAGACTTTTCTGCAAACTCTGCTTTTGGTTTGGTTTATTTGTGGTCTGAACGGTATCAGTGCCCTTGGGAATTCCTGGGTACCACCTGCACTAGAAAAATTCCTTCTGGGGAGAATGAAAATTCCCTGTGGGGCTCATTTCATCTCCCTCCCTTCTGACAGCTCCTAAACCACACCAGACCATGGAATCCTGGAATGGGTTGGGTTGGAAGGGACCTTAAAGCCTATCCTGCTGTGGGCAGGGACACCTTCACCATCCCAGGGTGCTCCAACCTGGCATTGGACACTTCCAGGGATGAGACAACATCACCATGCTCCCATTCCTTCCCATTATCCCATCCATGCCTGCCCTCTGCCAGTGGGAAGCTGTTCCCCCTTGTCCTGGCACTCCAGACCCTTCCCAAAAGTGTCTCCCCTCTTTCCTGTCAGCTCCTGCAAGGTCACCCCAGAGCTCCGTGAACAAGCCGAGGTTCCCAGCTCATTCGGGATAAATCCTGAGGGAAGCCGTGTCCAGCAGCCACCTGAGCTTGCCATGATTCCCCCTGGAGATCTGCCAAGCCCTCAGGGCTCTCTGCACATCACAACTCCTGCAAAGTGCCACGGATTCATTATCCTGCAGAATAATGGCTCGGCACAACCCGCCCTGTCTCATCCCAGTAAATCAATACCCATCCCCAGGGAAGCTCCCGAGTTCCTAAATCCATCAGCTGGACTTTCTGCACTGCTCACTTGGAGCCCTCATCCAACTGCTGACCTGGTGCTGTCCAGCTCCAGCCATTAAGAGGGATGAGAGCACGATTCCATGGATTTATTTGCTCAGTGTTCCCTGCTTCCAGCAATTGTCTGGATTTAGGGCCTCACCTGTTTCACTGATCATTTCCTCTTCCCACATCCAGCACCTTGCTGCCTCTTTACCTGGAGTTAAATCATTCCCAGCTCCTAAAAATGAGCTCTGACTCCCAACAGGAATAAACACAGGAGAAGAGATTTTTTGGCTGGAAATCCTCTGGAGCCTTTGGATGGCCTGAGCAGCACTAAAACGAATCATCGACCTCCTGGCAGCTGCCAGAACGATCTGAGGACATGAGATCCCACTTTGCCAGACATTGTTCTGCCCAGAGGAATCAGCTGAAACCTCTCCTGGGGCTGGGGGTCCTTCCTGAAGTTAAACTGAGCCTTGTAAGGATGAGGAAATCAAATGCTGAGATGGAATTAAAATGTGCAGCCTGGAAAAGGGCTTGGGAAGGGAAGAAGCAGCAGGATCCCTCTGGAGAAGCTCCTGCTGGTCCTCAAAGTCCTTTCCCTGCCAAAAGGAGCCCTCAGATCCACCAAAGAGCAGGAAAAAGAGAATTCCCTCTTCTCTTTATCCAGCAGATTTATCCTCTCTTCCTCGCTAATTCCAAAGCATTATCCCAATGGGAAAATTGGGATTCAGATCCCAGTGGGATCTGCCTGAACCTCTTTGGATTTGGTTCTGAGCCTCTGGCACTAGCACTGGGATCCAAGGGCAGCTCCTGAGGAGCAGCAGAGCAGGGAAAATGCTCAGGGCAAACATTCCCCACTTTGCAGCTCCCAGGTGAAAGCTGGCAGGGCTGAAGTTCATGGGATAATGTGGAACGGGGAGGAAGTCCATCAGTGAAAGGCAGAGCTCTGGATGAGTAATTATTCCTCATTAACAAAGCTAAAAGGAGGATTCTGCTCCAGGAACAGATGTCACCTCCACTTCAGGGGGACTGAATCAACCAGGCAGAGCCAAAGAAATGCTTTAACACCAGGAAGTGCCCGTTCAGGATGGAAAAGATGGAAAAGAACAGAGGGATCTTGCAGTTGGGGCAGCCCTGGGAAAGCACAACCTCTGGACATGAGCTCTCCAGTGCTCTAGAGCTCCAAGTGCCTGGAAAATCCTTCAGTTATGAAGAGTTTTATCACCTGGAAAACCTCCCCCAGTCTGAGTGAGAAGCACTTTTTGGTCTTTTCTGAAGTGCCTCCAAAAGAGACTGAAATTCCCTACGGGCAGAATTTCCTCTCAGGAATTTTCCCCCTTTCCAGCATTCCATGCTCACCAGGCTCAACCTGTGATTTAAAACCAAGCCTAAGCGATGCCTAAGCTTCCTTCATTTTAACACAAAATTAATTCTTGCCTAAAAACCTCAACACCACTTACAGTTTCCTGAAAAAGATCCCGCTAGCAAAATTCCCTGGGATTTATCTGATTTGCAGAGGTGGAACTTGCCGTGAGTTTTGCTTCCTTAAGAATTTCTTTTCCCTCTTTTAAAATAATTTCAAAAGAAAAGTTTCTTCTCTCCCAACACCATCTTGCACCATTTATTGCCTGATTCATTTATTCCTCATTTCTGGATTTGCAGTTTCACTCAGGGCTGAGCAAATTCCTCCCTCCTCTGCCTCATTCACCAAAACCTTTCCAGGTGAAAAAATGACAAAGCCAAAACCAGGAAAAACCAGGAAACCAACAGAAAAAAAAAAAAACCAAAACCAAAACCAAACCAAAACAACAACAAAAACAAAACAAAACCAGCAAAAATCTCCACCCCTCCAAAAAACCAACAAAAAACCCGCAAACTGAAACAAAAGAAAACCAAACAAAAAACAAACAAAAAAGCCCTCCATGAAACCCCAAACAAACAGAAAACAAGCAAATAAAAAAAACCACCAAAAAACCTAAGAAAAGCAGGAAAAAACCCAATCTTTGGGAGGATCCTACCTGAAAAATAGCAATCCAGGCATATCCAATGTTATCAAAATTGATGGCCCCGTTGTGGGGGTTGACGTCCCCGGCCATGCAGACGTTGTAGTACTGGTTCCAGTTGATGCAGGAGTTCCTGCTGGGCTCGGGGCTGCCCAGGCTGGGGCTGTAGGAGTCCATGCTCAGGGTGCACTCCACCTTGGATTCCTTCCTGCTGGGAATGTTGGAACACCTCTGCATTCCGTTCTCCCGGTGCGAGGAGCAGATGAAGGGGTTCTCCTCCGCCTCGTCCGGGCGGTAGTAGGGGTGGAGGAAGGTCAGGTTGTATGTCCTGGAATGAGGCAAAAAGGAAAAAAAATGAGGAAAAAAAAATAGTTCATCCCCGATTTTAGCAGCAAGGAAAGGTGCTGGTTGCTGTCCCTTCGCCCTTCAGCAAAATTCCAGCCCCTAAAATCAAATCCTTTCACGCCCTGTAAGGCCCCGCTGATCTCACAGTGAAGATCAGTCAGAGTTTCCCCATGAAGGTAAAAGCATGAAATGGAGAGAAAATCCCAGAAAGATCAGGTTCTTCCCCAAAATCCAGGGAGCTTTTGGGCTCTCTGAAAGGATTTGGAGATAACTCTTTTGGTGGCAGAGCAGCTTCCCAATGAATTTTCCCCTCAGGATGTGCCTGATGAGGGGCAGAGCTCCCACAAGGACAGACCCAGCCAGGGCCCATCTCCCATTTCCATAAAAAAATGGAAGAGCCCACATTAATGGGAAAACCACAGTGCTTCCTGCATTTCTGATGGGATTGGCTTGGATAAAGCCGATGGCTCCATCCCAGCCTGGATAAAGAAATGCTGGAATTGCAGGAGCTGCTTTTTTTCCAGATTTGCGTCCTAGATCTGGCACTTTCTGGGCCACTGGTGAGAGCCTGCAGCACTCAGGGCTCCAACTGAGGAGCTGCATTGCTCCAGAGCCAACTTTATCCACTGTTCTTCCGAGCTCCAGGGATCTCAGCTGCTCCATAATCACCCGCAGATAAGCGAGAGGCAACACAAACGTTCGAAGAGATGTGGGCAGAAGATAACCAGGTAATTCTTCCAGCCAGGACAGCTCTATTTTTATCTCTCTCGGAACAGTCCCTATCTGGTGAAGAGATTTGGCTTTAACAAGTGTTATTCCAGACAATTGCTTGGAATTGCTCCCCAAAACCCTCGAGCCAAGCTCTGCGGCTGCACTTTAAGGAGAGAACAATTGCTGCAGGGCAGAGCTGAGGGGAAATCAGCCCTCAGCGACTTCCCTGGGGACTGTGGCTCTGTTCCATCATCCAATTACCTGAGATGGGTGTGGAGGGTTCATCAGCTTCAGGAACGGGAGAGGGAGGAGGAGCACAATCCCTGGGAATTGTTGGCTGGGAATGATTTGTGTTCGGCAGCTCCTTCCTTGCACAGCCCACACCTCCAGACTAAACTGTGACAATCACCCGCGCTGTTTCTGGGCCTCGGGCTCGAGAAAAAAACCTGGAAGATGTTTTTCCTCCCCGAGCCTTTTCCTTGCCCTCCCACCAGCTGGAGGAAATTTCCATGTGAAACAGGCTGGAGAACGGGCCGCGTTTGGGAGAAAATCCGACACCACCCAGCAGTGCCACGCAGGGGGAGGGTTAAACAGAGGATTAAAGCACACCAGGGCGCAGGAAAACTTGGGGAGAGCTGGAGAATTCGGGAAAAGGAGTGAGGAAACACCTGAGGAGTGACTTTAACTCCCAAAAGGCAAACCACATGAGCTACCCCCATGCCACTGGAATGGGCCACGCACAGTTGGAGAGGCTCAATGCATCCCAGGAGTATCCATTTGGGAAGTTTTGGGATGGAGAAACGGCTGCCTGAGGACACAGAGCCCCGGGCTGGGATCTGAGGAGCTGCACAGAAGAGGTCTGGGCACGAACCACCGGGAGAAGAAGAAGTTCGGGAAGGAAAATCCGAGCAGGAGAACAAAGCCCAGCACTGCTGGGAGGGGTGGGCAAAGCCCGGGTCGGTTCTGCTGCTGCTGGATTTTATCATCCCTTTCCTCACTTTTGCAGCTGTCCCCAAAACCATTTCCAAAGGAAAAGTTGTCCCCGATGACAAAATCAGTCACTTGGGGGGCACTTTCTGCCCAACCTTTCCCTCTTCCCTGTCCTAATCCAAGAAACCCGGCAAGGATCCAGCCCCTGCATTTCCAGCTATCCCAGGTTTCTTGGAGCTCACTGGGGAAGTTTTTTGGGAAGAACCCGCTCCTGTGGGAAGCTCCAGCATCACCCAGTGAGAGGAGAAGGGACCAGAACTGCAAAACTGCAAATTTCAAACCTTTCCTTAAAACATTTTTCCCTTTTTTAATTTTTTTTTTCTGACAAAACCAAAGAGGGGAAAGAAAGAAGAACGAGAAACAAAAATGCTGCAGAATGAGGGAATCCTCAACATCCCCCAAATAAATGAATGGGTTCTGCCAGGACCATCCGCTCCTTCCCGACTTCCCCGTCCTTTACCAACAGGTAGAGACAAATCGCTCATTAATGCTAATGAACCCGCTAATCAGGAGAGCTCGGGGCGGGGGGAAAGGCAGGAGCAGCCGAGCCCCAGGATGGATCAGAGAGGATTAACGCCCCTTTCCCGGCTTTTGCCGACCCTGCGCATCTGGATTTCCCTTTCTCTGTCCCTCGGCGTGTCCATTTTGTCTCTCCCATTCCTGCTGGATTATCCTCTGCTCCATCCTCCTCCAGGGGAGCTTTTCCCAGTCCATCCATCCCAAGCACACATCCCAACCCCTGGAACAGAGCTGAGCACGGTTCTGCCCCAGCTCGGGGGAGCAGAGGAGGAAAGGGAGGAGGTGGCAGGAGCCCAGCAGGATGAATTCCCTGCTCTCCGAGGGAACCCAATGCCAGGAGGAGCAATTAAACACCTTTCAGACAAATCCCTCAGCTGCCTGAGCCTCCTGCCAGCAGCCAAGGCAGAACAACACCGAGTTAATCAAAACTGAAAACTCACACCACCAGTGTCCCGAGGCAGCAGAGAAACACGAAACACTTCACAGCTCCCTCCCCTCTCCTGCTTTTCCGAGCCACTGAGTTCCTTGAAAGGTTCCCGGCCTGGAAAATGCTGCTCTGCCTCCCAACACACCCGGAGCAGCCCCAGGAGAGGAGCCCAGGCAGGCTGGGGCTGCCCCAGTTCCTTTATTTCCACCGGGAGAAGCTCAGGAGGGTGGGAAAAAAAAAAAACATCGTGGAAATGTCACCCAGGAGCTGCTGGTCCTTCCCACACCAAACCTTCCTCCTGAGAGGAATGACAGATTTGTCTTCACAAACAAACTCTGGGTCTGCTGGTGGAGAAAACCAGCACTGAGAGAT
The DNA here is from genome assembly GCA_024734555.1 of Trochalopteron elliotii. Lineage (NCBI taxonomy): Eukaryota > Metazoa > Chordata > Aves > Passeriformes > Leiothrichidae > Trochalopteron > Trochalopteron elliotii. Next base: position 5,708,808 of record JANPWX010000033.1, read on the forward strand.
AAAACAAACAATTCCACCGATTGATGGATGGAAAAGAAGATGTTTGCCTTTATGAACGAACTGTAGGTTTGCTGATAAATGAAACTGGATATTGAAAGATGAAAGAAACAATGGCGAAAACCCATGAATTCATAAGAATTAAAAATTAAAAGGGGGGTTATACATTAAAAGAGAATTTTAGGGATCAGGCACTCCAGGAAATCTGTACCTCTCAAGTACCTCAGCCAGTGGGGAAAGAGAGAGGGAAATGAGGATGGGAAATTGGGATGAAAAGGAGGCTGGGTCCTCCAAAAATTCCAGAGACCCCAGGGGAAATGCCCCATGGCCTCTCCCTTTATTTGAATAAAGTAAAAGGACTCCTCTGTCTCCTTTTTTTGGACATAAACCTCTGGCGTTTGTGAATTAATATTCCTAACACTCCTTCCCACCAAAAAAATCCTTGGGGAATTCCCCCTGCAGCTCCCACTCCCAGAATCTCCCTCACAGCCCATCCTGGCCCTGCTATTCCATGAAATCCCAGGTTTTGAGGGATCACTTTGGGAGAGGAGAGAGAGAGATTCTCCCATGTTCCCACAAGCAAAGATCCCAGAGTTCCAACCCACTCCTGCAACAATTCCTTCAAAATCCCATCTAAAAATCCTTAAATAACCTCATTGCAGCCCTGTAACAGCACAGCTCTCAAAGACAGGGAGAGAAAAGCAGAAATTCCCAATGCACCTCCAAAAAGTCCCCAAAAAATTTCTCTCACAATGCGCCTGACTTAAAAATAGTTGCTCTACTCGGAGCTGCCAACTTTTAAGGGGGATTGAAAAGAAAAGGTTTCCATGGGGAGAGAGGAATGATGGCAAAAATCAAAGTCAGTCGTTCCATCTGACGCCTCTGGAAAAGCTGAAGGCTCAGGAAGCTGCAGGGCAGAACACAGCAGGGCAAAGCTGGATTTGAAGCAGCTGTTTGGGAGCTCACTTACACCTCCTTTCATCCAGAAAATTTGGGGTTAGGACCCTGCCTGGCTTGCTGGCCTCGGGGTTTTGTCCAGATTCTCTGTTTAAAACAGTTTTGGTTGCAGCTGGGAGGGTTTGGCAGCAGCACCAAGGGGAGACCCTCCAATAATTCAGGTTTTCCCTCTCTCCAGGGCTGTAAAGGAAATCAGAGCCAGGATTTCAGCCCCAGCCTGGCTGTCCAGCCATGGCCCAGCCCCTCCTGAAGGGCTGGAATTCCTCTGTGCCCTGAGGAATTGTGGATTTCCGAGCCCTGGAGGTGTTGGAACAGCCTGGGATAGGGGAAGGTGTCCCTGCCCTTGGAATCAGAGTCGTTAAGGTCCTTTCCAACCCAACCCATTCCAGGATTCCGTGATCTGTCCAACAGCAGGAAGATGGAACCCTGAAGTGTTTTCCAGGTCATTCCATGCCTTTTTATTTTTTTTTCCTTTACAATTTGCTGCTGGCGTGGTAATGACCACTGCAGGGGTGAACCCTGCCCTGACGCCTGGGTTGAGAGAATGAGTCAGAAATGATAAAAAAAAATATGGGAATAGCTCCATCTGGATTCCCTAAAACTTCCCCACCGAGCTCCAAGAAACCTGGGACAGCTGGAAATGCAGGGACTGGATCATTGCTGGGTTTCTCAGGTCTAAAATTAATGCCATGAGCCCAACCCAGCAGCAGCACTGGGGATGAAAGCACCAGAGACCCCCACATTTCTCCACTAACACTGAGCTGGCAGCTGGAATATTCCTGCCCTATGAGCACCTCCCTTTCTCCAAATTCCTCTGGAATTCAGCAACTTCAACCACAAAAAACCAGTTGAGCAGAGCCCCCCAAATTCAGCTCTCCCAGAACCCAGCCCAGAGGGAAGGAGAAATCCCAGACAAACCCCTTCAAACATGGCACATCCCCAAAACTTCCCTGACAAGGAGCAAGCCCTGATAAGAAAATTCTGTGACCCTAAAACTTCCCCAGTGAGCTCCAAGAAACCTGGGACAGCTGGAAATGCAGGGACTGGATCTAAAATTAACACAGACCAAGAGCCAGCAGCACTGGGGGTGAGAGCACCAGAGAACCCCACATTTTTCCCACTGACTGGAATATTCCTGCCCTGTGGACATTCCCCTTTCTCCAAATTCCTCTGGAATTCAGCAACTTCAACCACAAAAATAAACCAGTTGGGCAGAGCCCCCCAAATTCACTGGAGGTGACAGAGCCCATCCCAGAGGGAAAGAGAAATCCCAGACAAACCCCTTCAAACATGGCACATCCCAAAACCTTCCAAAATCAAACAATAAACCAAACAATAAACCACAGGAGTTGGGCAGAGCCCCCCAGATTCAGCTCTCCCAGCTGCTGGAGGATGGCAGAACTTGTCCCAGAGGGAAGAAGAAATCCCAGACAAACCCCTTCAAACACAGCTCATCCCCAAACCTTCCCTGACAAGGAACAAGCCCCGATAAGAAAATCCTGCGAGGCCTTTGATGCTGCTAATGGCCATTACATAACTGCTGCTTAATGTCTGCGCTTAGCGAACGCTTCCCCCGTGGTTCATCTTGAAAGCTCCACTTCGCAGAAAATCACCGAGCGTTTAAAAACCCGACTCCGAGAGAGCGAGAGGGACTCGCTGGAGTTAATTACAGCAACGGGGCCACCCAGGCACGGCTGGAACAGCAGGATTTGGGGTTGGGAATGGAAGTTTTGGGGTCGCTCTGAGCGTGGCTTTAGAGACCGGGCAAATTTTCCTGCTTGGGGTGCAGGAGAGGGTTTGGAACATCGGGATGTGGGGGTGGAATCACAGCCATCGATCTCTGCCGGGATGAGTAAACGCCACCGGAGCTGAGGACAGGGAAAGGGAGGTGGAAAGCCCAGGACTGAGCCGTGAGAGGCAGGAGCAGGACCTGAGGGATGATCCCTGCCTGTCTCGCCGACAATCCGAGCGCGGGCAGCAGATGATTACCCCGAGATGTAATTACAGGCTCCATCTCCTCCCGCGGAGTTTGAGCTGCCCTAAGAGCTGGCCTGGGGCATTTCCTCACCTCGGAGCCGCTGACATCTCTGACAGGAAAGATTTTTTTCCAGGCAAATTCCTCTTTTTCTGTGCTCGGTTTTCATCCTGGGGTTGCTCAGGTGTGTCCTCACCCCGGGAAGGGGCAGGGGAGCACCAAGGGGTGCCCCACATGATGAGCCAGGAGCCATCCCAGCTCCAGCAGCATCCCAGGATCATCCCAGGGTCCAGCAGGGAGAGCCCAGGGCTGGCAGCAGGCTCCAAAGGATCAGCCATTAGGGAAGTGGATTTATAGAATATTTTTAAATCTTCATAGAAGGTCCACATAGTATGCCTTTGTATGTAAACTTTGAGAAATGTTGACTCATGGAATAGGACAGATATTGTTAAGAGAGAAATGGAACTGGAAACAAGTTTTAAAGGATGGTCTTGTAAATAAGACAAAATACTTCAGGAAAAATAGAATTATGAAGGATGCACTGTAGTAGGACCCACGAGGGGTAATTTAAGGCATTTAATAGCTTTGATAATTCTCTACAAATCTATTTCCCACAGAGCCAGGTCCAGGATTTATCCCGGGAGCTCAGGGGCCAAAAGCACCAGGAGCAAAGACAAACAGCAGCAGCACAGCCCAAACCAGGACTAAGAGCTTGGGCTGGGCTTAAATTGATCTGCTGGGCCTTGGGGGATCCCAGGTGAGGCTCAGCAGGGCAATGAAGGTTCATTTTCAGAGGGGCTGCTTCACACAACTGTCCAGCCTGGACAAACTCAAAGGAAATTTTGTCTCTTTAAAGCTGGGTTTGGTGATCCTGGAGGTGTTTTCCAGCCTTAACAATTCCATGATTCCAGGTCCTGCCCATCCCCGATGTCTGTCCCAATCTCAGAGCTGCGTCGAAATTATTTTAATGCTTCTCACATCCAGTTTCTTATCTTAAAACCCTGACAAGGACTTTTTATCTCTGGGTTTCAGCAGCATCTCCATCTCAGCAGCCCCTGCCAGGGGTTGGGCTGTGCAGAGTGACCTGAACTGTTTGGAGAGCTGGGAATTTGTTCTAAATCCTCCAGCTCTCAGAGTCAGGGATCTCAGGCAGAGCTAATCCAACCCACTCCCATCGTCATCCTTCAGGTGCAGCAGGAAAACACAAAAAGCTGCTCAAACCCTCAGGAAATTGCTGACAAACGGGATTTTTTTTTTTTTCCAGACAAAAAGTTCCCAGCTGGACCCAGAGCCCTGCTGAGAGCTGGAAACAGAAAAATCCCCTGCTGGAAAAGGAAGAAAAAAGGAAGAAAAAGGTAGAAAAATAAAAAAGGAAGAAAAAGGTGAAGAATTTTTTCTTTTTGCTGTACTTACATGGCAAAATTCCTGTCGAGGAAGCACCTGTTCCTCAGCAGCCCTGCCCAGAGCTGGACCCCAACAATCCCAAAGATGAAGAAGACAAAGAAGCAGAGGAGGAGGACGTTGCCTAACATAGGCAGAGTGTCCAGCAGCAGCGTGACCAGGATCCTCATACCTGGGGGAGAAGGGAAAAAAACACATTAGGATGAGGAGAAATCACCATTCTCACCTTGGATGTGCAGCCAGGGCAGAAAAATCGGGATTTTGGTGTTTTCCCTTAAATCCTGAGGCTGAAAAATGCCAAAAAATGGGAAACAAGCAGCAATCCCCAGAGGGTGGATCCAAGGATGGGATTTCCAGGTGTTTTCCGTGGCATTCAAGGACACACAAGCTGCAAGGCAATTTTTCCTGGAGAAATGTCAGCCTCCGGAGGAATTGTTAAAATCTGGATTTGTGAACATTGCAGACTCCTCTCCTGGATCACAGAAATTGTTCCCCTGAAAACCACAGGGCTGGGGGTGGGTGGGAGCTGGGCCTCCACCACAGACAATTCCTTTTCCACGGAGAAACTCCTCTCCTTGCTGAAAAGCCAGCCATCTATACCAACATTCCCAGTCATCTATCCCAACATTCTCACCCATCTACCTCAACATTCCCACCATTCCCACTTGTCTATCCCAACATTCCTAGCTGTCTATCTCAACATTCCTACCTGTCTATCTCAACATTCCCACCCATCTATCCCACCATTCCCATCTGTCTATCCCAACATTCCTACCTGTCTATCCTACCATTCTCACCAATCTGTCCCAACATTCCCACCATTCCCACCTATCCCAGCATCCCCATCCACCTATCCCAACAATCCCAACATTCCCAGCCATCTATCCCAACATTCCCACCATTCCTATCTATCCCAACATTCCTATGAATCTATCCCACCATTCCCACCTTTCCTACCCATCTAATCTGTCCCAGCTTTCCCAGGCACTGCTGGCAGGAGCTGGGATCCCCTCCCGCCGCTCGTCCTGTGGATTTGCCGGGGGGAATCCCAGGGAGGCAAATCCCAGGGAACCAAGCAGGGCCGTCAGTGCGGCACGAGGGCATCCAGCAGCCCGGCCAAGAATTCCCAGCTAATTAATAATTAGGGATGAGTAATGACCTCTGCATCCAGAGCCCTGCAAGGTCCTCGTGCCCGGCCGGGCCTTGGCTCCGGCGCAGTTCCCGCTGCTGGCTCCGGATCCCGTCTGGAGCAGAGCCTGTGCCAGCCACCCCCATCCCTGTCCCTGTCCCTGCTGTCCCAGTGCCACCCTGAGGGAAGGGATGGAGCAAATCCCATCCTCTGGAGGGAAAGGGGGCTGGAATTCCTGGGGTTTGTTCCTGTCACAGAATCATGGAATACCCTGAGTGGGAAGGGACGCACTGGGATTGTCAAATCCAGCTCTTGACCCTGCCCAGCTCTGTCACCCCCTGGGAGCAATCCCACATTTTCCTGGCAAATCCATCTTTGGAAAAGGAAAGACTCACTCAATCCCCACTGGAAAGATGACGCTGGGATTTTCTCCCCTTTTTTTTCCCCCCTCTCTCACTGATATCCTTCCTCTTTTTTCCAAAAATGGGTAAAATTTCTCTCTCCCCGTGCCAGACAATTTTTTTTTTCTGCTCAGCTCCTTTTGGTGTTTGGGGTTATTTAGTGGCATCATCCTGGAGATTGAATCCAGCTGTTCTCCAGCTCCCCCGGGCTCTCCTTGGAATGTCAAGTGTGCCACAGGAAAAGAGCATCATCAAGGCTGAAACAAGGAGCAGGATTTTCATTCCCATTCCATGGGATGCCTGGTTTAAAACCCACAGCAGAAAAGTAAAAATAAAAACTAAAAATAGAAATAAAAACTAAAAATGAAAAACTAAAAATAGAAATATAAATAAAAATAGAAATACAAATAAAAATAGAAATTAAAACTAAAAAGAAAAGGTAGAAATAAAAATAAAAATATAAAAATTTTTAAAAACTAAAAAAATAAACTCAAATAAAAATAATATACAAATACATATAAAATAAAAAACAAAATTAAGAATTAAAATAAATGTAAAAGTAAACATAAACAAAAAAATACACCTAAAAATAAAATAAACATTAAAAATAAAATTTAAAAAATTTACAAAAATATAAAAATAAACATTAAAAAATATAAAAATAAATATAAAAATAAAGCAGGATTTGAAAAAAAAAAGCAAACAGCTCACTGACCACTACTAAAAAAAAATCCTTGACTCCAGCCCCTGCCAAGTGAATAAATTGCTGGAATTCTATTTTTCCCAGTGGTTTGGAAGGAATAATTTCTAATAGAAATGATGTTTTTATTGGCCAGGCTTCTTCTTGCTTTTCTTACCAAACTGCATTGAGCTGAAAGAATCTCGTGGGTGAATTTATTGTGCCTGGAAGGCACGAGCTGAGAGTGCTGGCTGGATCCCAGGGAAGAGCCCAGGAATCCCAGGGATAAATCTCCAGGTTGGTTCTCCATGTTTCCCTGGATTCAGCACCAGGTTCATCCCTTCTGCTGCAGCAGTAAATTTTATCTTGTGGAAAATCCCAGAGCTGGGAATGGCATGGATGGTGCTGGGATGGGCTGAAATTCCAAGGAAATTCCAAGGAATTCCAAGGAAACCCCTTGGCTGAGCTGTGGATGAAAGGCTAAAAATGCAACCACAAAAATCCACCACAATCCCTTTTTTTTGGATGGATTTTCCCGTCCCTTCTCCACAGATTCTGGGACATTTTGGTCTGAAACAGCAAAATTCCTGATGTTCTGAGTGGGTGGCATTTGTGTTTCCCAGACAAGTGGGGGCTGGATTATTTGACATCCAGGAATAGGGGTATTTCTGGGAATAATTCCTAGGAATCCTCATCCTGGTGCTCAGGTGTCCTTTGGTGGTGTCAGCACAGCGCAGCTGCTCCTCAGGCACCTCCACTCCAAACATGGATTGAACCTTCTGGATTTCATTCCACAGAATATTAATAAAAAAATGGGATCTTTTCTATCACCTGTATGTTGGAAAAATAAGAAAATCCCACGGGAAGTGCAGTGAAAAAAGCTTGGAAGATTGTTTGGTGTCAGAGCTAAGGGAAACAAACACGAGTTGGACTCAGAGCAAAATTCCACCTAAAGCTGGAGTTGTTTGGATCCCTGGAGCTCGGTGTAAATCCTTCAATTCCCCTGGCTGCTGCCCTCAGCCCTGCTGAATCCCAGCTTGAGATTCCCACTATTCCATGGGAATAGGGAAGGGATTTGGATTTGAAGGAGTTCAGAGGGAGCCTGACCCTCCTCCCAGCCTGGAGGGCTCCAAGCCCAGCCTGTGCCTGGGTCCCTCTGCTCCACCCCATCCCCAGAGCCCCAAATTCCAGAGGGAAATTTCCCTGAAGCTCCAAATCCCAGAGGGAAACTTCATGTTGTGCTTTCCAAAACCCTGGCAACAAAACCTCGTGAGGAAAACAAAGCTCCAAAGGGTTCCATGGCCCCTTTCAGCCTCTCTCTCTTTTTTTTTTTTTTGAGTCTTGTTTTTAACCAAGGACTGCACTGTGGAATTCACTGCTTTTATTTCCTTGTTTTCCAGAAAAAAAAAATCCTGTGGAATTGGGAGCTCTGGAGAGAAATTTCCTGGGTCTAAACATCCATCTGTTCCCTCACATTTTCCTAGGAGGGCCTGTAATAAAAACCTTTCTGGGGGAGGTTGTTTGGCTGTCCCTGGATGTGCTGAATCCAAGATGTGGATTCAGCAGGATGTGGGGCTGGCTCACTCCAAGTGCTTCCCAACAGAACAGGAAATATCCCCTTTTTTTCTTTTTTCTTCCCTGTGATTTCCACACAATGCTGCAGCATTTTGATTGCAGTGGATTTGGGTTGGAAAAGGAAGGAATTGCTGTGGAATGAGCACCTTGCAAAGGATGGCTCAGCAGCTGGCGGATTCCAGCAGGGAATTATTCCAACGTGGTGGCTTGGGTTTAAAATTGGATTTAGAAGCCAAGCAGCTGAAACCACTTGAAAATGGATTTAGGAGCCACTTGAACTCCCTGTTGAGGATGATCCCAATTTTGTTTCACGTGGAGCAAACCCTCCGTGGGGTTTCAGCAGCAAGGGAAGCTCCTGAGCTGCTAATCCCGAACATAAAAGTCATGGAAAGAGCTTAAATCCCTGAGGAGGGAAAAGGAACCCAGCAGGGCAAGAAGATTCCTCTTGGAAATGACCTTTTCCCTCCCTTTGGAGGAACATTGTTTACTTTACACCACGAGCAGGGTTGTTTTCCTTAGGAAAGTCACAAAAACCTTGGAGAATTGCTCCGAGGGTCAATTCCCTACTCCCTTGCCCTTTGCTAACACCAATTATGATAATGATGATCTCTAACTCGCCATTATAAATTAAATTAATTAATTTCCTCTCGTCAGCTACACAAAGCAGCCAGCCAGGTGTAGGAGGGGATATTCCCATGGTTTTCCAGTTTTCTCAGATTGAGCTCGGAAATTGAGGTTGGGGTGGGTTATTCCCATGGTTTTACAGTTTTCCCAAACTAAGCTCAGAAATTCAGGTGTGTGAGGGGGGATTTATTCCCATGGTTTTCCAGTTTTCCCAGACTGAGCTCAAAAAACCAGGTGGGAGGTGGATTTATTCCCATGGTTTTCCAGTTTTCCCAGACTGAGCTCAGAAATCCAGGTGAGGAGTGGGTTATTCCCATGGATTTCCAGTTTTCCCAGACTGAACTCAGAAACTGGGGTGAGTAATTCCCATGGTTTTCCAGTTTTCCCAGACTGAACTCAGAAACTGGGGTGAGTTATTCCCATGGTTTTCCAGTTTTCTCAGCTTGAACTCAAAAATCCAGATGTGGGGTGGGTTTATTCCCATGGATTTTCAATTTTGCCAGACTAAGCTCAGAAATTCAGGTGTGTGAGGGGGTTATTCTTATGATTTTAGAGTTTTCCCAGACTGAGCTCAGACATCCAGGTGTGTGTGGGAGGGTCATTCCCATGGATTTCCAGCTTTCCCAGGGCTGGTGTCACTTACTGGGGACCCTGTTGATGGCCCTCAGGGGCCGCAGCACGCGCACGGTGCGGATGGCTGAGAGGCTGACGTTGTGTCCATCCAGGGAATATTCCATCATCCTGCAGGGAAAAACAGCAAAGGGGTCAGGATGGGGGTCAGGGAATGGGAGTCTGGAAAAATTTCACTGCCTGCAAGCCCCAAGGGGTGTAAATTCACCCATCCTGTGCTTCCAGCCCCTCCTGTGGATGCAATTCCAGGTGCCTGGAAGTGTCCAAGGGGTTTGGGGCAATCAGGGATTGTGGAAGTTATCCCTGCTCATGGCAGGGGTGGAATGGGATGAGTTCTAAGATCTCTTCCAGCCTTTACTGCTGGCACAGCAGGATTTTCCTTCCAGGATGTGAAACCTTCAAGGGAGCTGGAGAGGGGAACTCCAGCGGGAATTGTGGTGATGGGACAAGGGGGAATGGGTTCACACTGAAAGAGAGGAAATATAGATGGGATTTTGGGAAGGAATTCTTGCCTGGGAGGGTGGGGAGGCCCTGGCACAGATTCCCAGAGAAGCTGTGGCTGCCCCTGGATCCCTGGAAGTGTCCAAGGCCAGGTTGGACGGGGCCTAGAGAAGCCTGGGACAGTGGAAGGTGTCCCTGCCAGTGAGATGATCTTTAAAGATTGGTTGGTCCCTTCCAACCCAAGCCATTCCATGATTCCCTGACTCTCCAAGACAAGGAGCTGCTCCCGAGCTTTTCTCTCCTCCCAGGACCAAACCTGAATACCCAAACTAACAAAAAATGCACAAATCATTTGCTTTCCATTTGATTATTAAGAATAAAGAACATTTCCTCGTTGATTCTTCCTCCCCATTCCCCCTAAACATTTGGGATGGATTGGCCCTCAGGAGGTGATTCCCTACACTGGAAAATGGGAGGCACAAAACTTTGGGATGTCTTGTGCCATCAACAGCTCCCAAACCTTCAGCTGTCAAATCCAAAACTTATCCTGCAAGATCTCCAGGGACTGGATACACCAGGATGCCAAGTGTGGGGTCCTGTTATCAGAATCTGCCTGTAAATCCTCAATCTCTTGGGAATGTCCCAACAGAAACCTGCTGGAGCTGGGGATTTTGGATGGATTGGCACTTGGTAGGTGATTCCCTACCCTGAAAAACAAGAGGCTTTGGGATGTTTTCTGCCATCAACAGCTCTCAAACCTTCAGCTGTCAAATCCAAATCATATCCTGGGAGCCTGGAATGTCTCCAGGGACAGAATGCAGCAGGAGTCTCTGGATTCCAGCTCTCCTGAACAACATCCCTGCCACTGAGGAAATGCTTTCAACTCAGCTGCCGGGCAGACGGAGAGGCCACGAGTTCCACCGGGCTTGAAATGTTCCAGGGAACATTTCTGGGGTGAGGAAAACATGAAAGGACTCTGGGAGCTGGAAGGGACTTCAGACACTGTGCTGGAGGCAGGAGCTGTGTTTATTTTGTAGTTTCCTCGCTCCCTTTGGAGCTGCTGCTGCTGAGGCAAACCAGCTCCTCTGAGGAGGCAGAACGGGGCAAACAAATCACTTGTTTCCCTTCTTGTCACAAAAAAACTTCGGAATAACTTCAGCACACCCATTCCCTCACTGGAAAAAAGCAGCTTTGTTATTCCAAATGGTGAGTTCCCTGCTGAGAACAGCTCCAGTTTTAGGAGCTGGATTGAAGGGCGGTGGTGGTGAGAGAGGTGAATCCCAACCCTCAGCACAGTTTCTCCACCCCCAGGGCTACTCCCAGCTCCAGCCTGTCTTGGGAGAGATGGGAAATCATATCCCACGTATGGCTCAAAAACACCTTTCTGTAGAGAGCCCAGGGAAGGTGGGAAATCATATTCCAGGTACAGCTCAAGTCCACTAAAACCTGGAGATAGCCCAGGATCAGACAGAGAAAATGGGAAATCGTATCTCAGGTATGGCTCAAATCCACCAGAACCTTCTGGAGATGGCCCAGGGAAGGAGGGAAATCCTATCCCAGGAATGGCTCAAATCCACCAGAACCTTCTGGAGATGGCCCAGGGAAAGTGGGAAATCCTATCCCAGATTTTGCTTAAATCCACCAGAACCTTCTGANNNGGAAAGTGGGAAATCCTATCCCAGATTTTGCTTAAATCCACCAGAACCTTCTGAAGATGGCCCAGGATCAGCCAGGGAATTGATTTTTCTTCTTCTCATCCCCAGCCTGAGGAATGGCACACTTGCAGTGGGGTCTCCTGCTGTTTTCATCCTTCTCAAATGTATTCCAGACGTGGAATGTGGGGGGAAAACCTTGGGAAACTCCCAAATGGCCTCACCAGCCACTTTCCCCCCCATTCCAACAGCAAAATTCCCAGTGCCAAAGCTGCCCCTGAGGATGAGCAGAGGGCTCAGGCCTTCTGCCTCCACGGGGTCCCCAAATCCTGGGTTTGGGGGATCTCTGAGGAGCTGAGGATTCTCTGCTCATCCTCAGGAGAGCTCACCCCACATATCCAACATGAAAACCCCCTCAGCTCCTGGATCAGAAACCTGATCCTGAGTTTTCTCTGCTCTTCCCCTACTGCTTCTCCCTTAAACACTGCAGCAGCTTTATAGGAAAACATAATTAAGGAAAAAATAATTAATAATAAGGTAATAAGGGTTGGTTGTTTTTGTTTTTTTTTGCTGTCCCTGATGTTCCTTGTCGGGCTGGAACTGCAGCCAAGTTCCAAGGAAGCTCGGCTCAGGAGAGCTCATGTTTTATTCAGAGCACTAAAACCGCTCCTAATTGTATTCCAGACAAATAACACGGCGCACAACAAAACCCCATTAGTGCAGGGAAGATGGCACAGCACTAATGCAAAGGGAAAAATGCCCCAACATATCCCAAGGATGTTTTAATTAACCCCGGGCTGGTCATTAGAAAGGCAGGAATTCAGAAGTCAGGCAGTAATTAAAGCTTTCCATCCCTTGCCCAGGATGTAGTGAGCAGGTAGGAGAGCCTGGGCTTTCCAAAGCTCTTTATTTATTAGGAATAAAAAAAAAAAATTAAGTCTGAGCTTTGCCAAGCTTTTACTTCACTGGGTGATTCCCCGTGGGGGTGAGGGAAGTGGTGTCGAAAACAACAGGCTCATCCCTGGAGCTGTTTATTAACACATCCTGCACGAGCCAGCAGCTGGGGGAGATGGAATTAAGCTGTAAACCAGGAGGAGTTTGGAATTTGGGTGAACTCCCAGCTTTTCCCACTGAGATTTCAACCTTTTTAACAGGGTTTTCTGCCTTCTCCTTGTTTGCCCCATCCCTGCCTCGCTCTGCTGGTGGCAGGAGTGGGGCTGAGATGATTTTTCTTTTTGGCCACAACAGCACTGGGACACTCTGGATCAGCTCAGGGTGTTTTAGGATTAAAGGATTGCTCCAAACCCCCCACAGCTCTGCCTGATATTCACAACCAACCCAGCGTGGTTTTGGGGTGAGGATTTAAAAAATCAGATTTGGTGTTCTGAAATCCAGCCAGGACAAGGCTTGGGTTTGGTTCCCTGGGGTTTTCCTGCCCTGGGATGGAGGGATGAGGTGGTGACTGACCCTGCCATGACGATGAAGAAGTCCAGGCGGTTCCAGGTGTCCCCAAGGTAACACTTCTGCCCGAAGATGCCCAGGGCCACCATCTTGATCACCATTTCCACAGCAAAGAAGGCGAAAATGAAGTCGTCAAAAGCCTGGAGAGCAGGAAAAGGGGATTTCAGTCAGAACTGCTCTGCTCAGGGGGAGGGAGGGACCAGAGTGCTCCCACCACTGGGACATTCCATGTTCCTGTCACCAAAGTGCCACCTGCCAACCCCAAAATCAAATCTGCAAGGAGCTGGCAGGCCCTGGCACAGCTCCTGGCTCATTCCAGTGGGTTTCCCCACTTCTGAGCCCCCCTTGCCCTTGCTAACGATGGGGAGAAAGGATCTGCTTGGGACAGATCCAAATCAGCCTTTAGGTCTCACCCCAAGCAGATCCCACACAGGCCATCCCAAACCCATCCTTGTGGGAAAGCTTTTTCTGGGGAAAAGGAACAGGATGGGGCTCCCACCTCCCAGAGCAGCCACCCCACAAATGCATCCCACAGATCCCAGAGCAGCCACCCCACAAACACATCCCACAGATCCCAGAGCAGCCACCCCAGCCCTGCATCCCACAAATCCCAGAGCAGCCACCCCAGCCCTGCATCCCACAGATCCCAGAGCAGCCATCCCAGCCCTGCCTTCCACAGATCCCAAAGCAGCCACCCCAGCTCTGCACCCCACCAATCCCATAAATCCCAGGGCTGTGGGGCTGTGGGATCCTCACCTCCAGGATGGTGCAGCGCTCTGACTGGCACTCCACGTCCTCGCAGGGCTGGAACATGCCCAGGGTGACGCAGTTGAGCAGGATCACCAACATGCTCACATGCTCAAACCAGGTGCCAGCTGGTTAAGGACAGCACAGCTTTGGGAGGGGACAGCCAGGTGACACATCCAAACCCTCCTCCCATCCAAAGCCCTTCTCCTGGGCGATTCCCAGCCCCAGATCCTGAGTTTTAGCAGGGAATCATACCACAGAAAGAGAGTAACTGGAGGGCACCACCAGCAGAACAGTGCCTGGTTTCTTGCTCCAATCCTGCTCTTGTTTCCCTTTGGAGTCACAGGAATGAGGTTCTCTCATCCCAACCCCATTCCTGCATCTCCAGAAATTACAGATTCCACCCTGAGAACCACATCCTGATGGGAATGGGGTTCTCTCATCCCTCATCCCATTCCTGCATCTCCAAGAAGGGACAAATTCCACTCTGAGATCCACAGTCTGATGGGAATGAGGTTCTCTCATTCCAAACTGCCATTCCTGCATCTCCAGGAACTACAGATTCCACTCTGAGATCCACATCCTGATGGGAATGAGGTTCTCTCATCCCAAACTCCCATTCCTGCATCTCCAGGAATGACACATTCCTTTCTGAGGGCCACATTCTGATGAGAATGAGGTTCTCTCATCCCATTCCCACATCTCCTGGAATGACAGATTCCATGTCCTGCTGGACAAAGACACCACACAGCCAAGCAGGTGGGGCCAAGGATGGGAATGTTGGGATTCAGGATTGGGAATTCAGAGGGATTCAAAGGGAGTCAAAAAGAAGGAAAAGGGTTCCCAGTTTAGTCTCCAAAATTCCCCCATATTCCTCACAGGATCCACCAGTGCTCAATTAACCGATAATTAACTGATCTGAGTAGGAAGTGGTGATTTGCATCAGTGCAAAATGGGCCCAAAGTTGCCATTTGCTGCTGGCAGGACAATTAAAAACCCCACAAAAAGACGGAATAATTCCGCCAATGAAGCGGGAACCAGAGAACCGTTTCTAGGGGAAATAATTGGAAACATCTGGATGTGAATAAACCTTTGTGCCTCCAAATCCACACCTGGGGGAGGCAGAGAGAGGCACAGACATGGAATTATTTCTGATAACAGCAATTCCGCTTTGGGAACCTGGAGGAAAAGCTTTCTATGTTTATTCCTCAGGAATATTTTATCTGGGGTTTTATCTGTTCAGGATAAAATTGATTGCAGCAGATCAGGGCTTCAGTCTCCAACTGGTTTTGCACATTCTTATTTATCCAGATGGAAACAAAAAAAAAGGCAAAAAATCAGTGGAGTCAAATCTTGCAGTTCCCTAAAATCTGATCCTAACCCAGAGGGGATCAGAGGGGCTTTAACTGGAAATTAAATTAAATTTAATTAAAAAAATTAATTTAACTAAATAAAATTTAATTCAGAGCTGGGAATCAGCAGAGAAGACTTGGAAACCCACTTGTCCAAAATGGAAATAAATGTAGGAAATCTTAGAAATAAATGAAATAAAATCCTGGTCATGGCAGGAATGAAGCAGGACAAGCTCCTGACGGGATTTTTCCATCGCTGAAATTCCAATGTTGGTTTAATTTCTCCCTCCTTTCTATGATTTCTTCCTGATTTTTCCCATCTTTAGGAGCTGTTTGGACGCTTTTCCCTGGCTGGAGGCACAGGGATAATCCAACCCCACAGATCAAACACCCAAATCCGACCCCAAAACCCCCAACCACGGCCAGATCCCATTCCCAATATAAAAGGTGAAAATAAAAAAAGTCCTGGAGCAGCACAAGGGATGTGACTGGAGAGGGAATTCCCACAGAACATCCTTGGGAATGCTCCCAGAGTGCTTTTTCAGCTCTTTTCCAGCTGTTTTCCAGCTGGGAAGTCAGGGCAGGTGAGGGATGGCACCGGGATACTCCTGGCAAATCCCCCAAAACCGTGACTCCACAAAAAGCAGGAATGTGGCAGTTCCCATGGCAATGGCAGCTCAGGAACTCCCCAAATCCTTGGGGAAGGGAAAGATCCAAAGGGGGATCCATGCTGGAGGCAAAGAGTTCGCTTAATATTCCTTCCTCTGGCAGAAATTCCAGGGAAAATAACATCTCAGGACATGGGGGCCAGGGGACTGAACAGAAGCAAGACCACGACACTGTTTTCCCATAACGTTATTATTTTTAGGGGATTTTAACCTCTTCTTTTCCACTTTTTAAAAAATAACCTTTTCCTGGTTATTATGGATCTCCACCATCCATCTCCCAAATCCCAAATTGTCAGGCCACAATCCTGACACCCAATGTCTGAACAGAAGCAAGACTACGGCACTATTTTCCCATAATCTTATTATTTTTAAGCCACTCAGTGAATTTTAACCTGTTATTTTTCACCTGTTATTTTCCACCTGTTGTTTTCCTGGTTATTCTGGATCTCCACCATCCCTCTCCCAAATCCTACAAATATTCCTTTCCTGCAATAAATACAGAAAAAAAAAATCTGGGATGGCATCACCACTATGACAAATCTACAAGTTTTCATCTGTGGAATGAGGGATACAATTCCCAAATTCCCAGGTATTCCAGAGGGAGCAACTTTGTTTAAAAATTCCCAAATTTTTATTCCATGTGGGAGAGAGGCCAGAGCCACAATCCTGACACCCAGAACTGAACAGAAGCAAGATCACGGCGCTATTTTCCCATAATCTTATTATTTTTAAGCCACTCAGTGAATTTTAACCTGTTCTTTTCCATTTTTTTTAAAATAACCTGTTCTTTTCCTGGTTATTCTGGATCTCCACCATCCCTCTCCCAAATCCCAAATTGTCAGGCCACAATCCTGACACCCAGAACTGAACAGAAGCAAGATCACGGCGCTATTTTCCCATAATCTTATTATTTTTAAGCCACTCAGGGGATTTTGGAGACTTAACCCATGATTTTAACCGCTGGGATTTGGCAGGATCCTGGTTATTATGGATCTGTCCAGAAGCTGAGGAAAATCCCGAAGCCCCAAATCCCAGTTTGGTTCCAAGGAAAAGCAAATGTTTATGGGAGGAGTGGGACAAGGGAAGTTTAAAATGTGAGTAATGCAGGGAATACACACACACACACAGATATCCTGGGAATTCCAGAGTGTTCCAGGGATGTTTGGGAATTCGGGAAGGGGAAAGGGAAAAAGGAAGAGGGGAAGAGGGAAAGGGGAAAGGGATTAAAAAAGGGGAGGAAAAAGGAGGAAAAAAGGGGGGAAAAGGGGGAAAAGGGAGAAAAAGGGGGTGGAGAAAAGGGTGGGGTAAAAAGGGGAGAAAAAAGGGGAGAAAAAGGGGGGGGAAAGGGGGAGAAATTAAAATATAATAAAATAAAAACCAAAATCAAACAAAAATCATCTAAAAGCCGTAATTATGGGTGATAGCAATACACAATAATAACATGATAATAAAATGGCAGTGCTGATACTGATTCTAACGGTGACAATGACAATTAATAATTAAGATAATAACGATGATGGCCAAGTTAATAACGACAAAGCAAAAGGATGAACAAAGGATGAGGATGAACCAGAGGAGCCGACCCAGGGCTGCCTTTCCAAGGGCCGCCGCTCATCCAGGGAAAAGCGGGATGAGTCAGGGAGCAAAGAGCAGGAACGAGCAGCAAACGGCTCCGGCAGAGCAGAAAAAACCCGGGAGAGTCACCCAGGGCAGGAGGAGCCACGGCAGGAGCTCAATTCCTGCCGGGATTGCCATCCCGACCTTCTCCTGGCCGGAATTTAGGCTGGGGAAGTTAAGCCTGGCTTATTTTTTTCCCGAAGCTGGCTCAGTATCAATGGCAGCAGGAACTGCTCAGGCTCTGCAATGGATTGAACCTGATGTGACACTGGGAATGTCACCTGGTCCCCAAAATTGCCACCTTGGTGTTCCCAGGTGGGCACAGGGGAGAGCCTGGTCCCCAAATTGCCACCCTGCTGTCCCCATGTGGGCACACAGCAGAGTCTGGTCCCCAAAATTGTCACCCTGCTGTCCCCAGGTGGGCACACAGCAGAGCCTGGTTCCCAAAATTGTCACCCTGCTGTCCCCAGGTGAGCACAAAGCAGAACGTGGCCCTGGGAATGAGTGTGGCTAATAGAGGTGACAAGCGGCAAAAAAAATGGACAATAACATGCCAATTGTTCAAGAAAATGAGATTTTGGAGGCATGGTCAACACACAGAGGAGCCAAATGTCATCTGGTTGTCCCAAAATTGCCACCCTGCTGTCCCCAGGGTCAGCACACAGCAGAGCCAAAGGTCACCTGGTCCCAAAATTGCTGAGAACAGCCTGCGCTGGGGATGAGATGTCCCCAGGAATGAGTGTAGCTAAAAAAGGGTGACAAGGGACAAAAAGAGGGACAATGATAATGGCAGTCATTCCAGGAAATGGGATTTTGGAGCGGGGTGGGGGAGGGGGGGGGCGGATTTTTTCCCTCTGCTCCCCAGGGAATTTTTTCCCTTTGCTCCCCAGGGATTTTTTCCATGTGCTCCCCAGGGAATTTTTTCCATGTGCTCCCCAGAGATTTTTCCCTTTGCTCCTCAGGAATTTTTCTCTTTCCTCCCCAGGGATTTTTTTCCCTCTCCTCCCCAGGGATTTTTTCTTCTTCTCCCCAGGATTTTTCCCTCTGCTCCCCAGGGATTTTTTCCTTTGCTCCCCAGGAAATTCTGCTCTAGGGAATTCCCAGGGCACAGCACCCACTGGGGACACTCCAGGCACACACAGAGAGGGATGGATGGATTTATCCCATGCCATTCCCAATGATCCTTGCCTGAGTTACTCAGTAAAGATTTTGCAGCTGGAATTGAGGAGAAGCCCAAACAGGCCCCGAATTTCAGGAAGGGGGAGCTGGCAGCATTCCCAGGATCCAAAGCAGCCACACATTCCTGCCTGGCTGTCCACAACATCTGCTCCAGCCACGTGCTGAGCTGGAGGAGACAAATCCCTCCCAAAGCCGGATCCAGACAGGGAATGCCCTTTTCACCTCGGGAATGACGCTCCCAGAGCCACGGGAACTCTCAGCTTGGGGAGCAGAGGCAGCTCCAGGCTCTGTCACACTCCAGGAGTTTTTTTCCCAAATTTTCCCTGGCTCTGGGATGTGCAGAGCTTTTCCAGCCCTGGAGCAGAGCCCTCAGTGCTCCCGAGCTGGGCTGGGAATGAGGGTGGCTAAAAGAGTGACAAGGAATAGAAGAAAATGGGATTTTTTTTTTGAGTTTTCCAACTTTCTGGTTCCTGCCTGAGCATCCTGAGCACCCACAGGACACATCTGGGTCTCGGGGTGTCTCTGCAAGGCCAGGAATTGGATCCTTGGGGATCCCTTCCAGCCCAGGAGATTCCAGGATTCTGAGGTTTAGGAATTTTCCATCCATAGCACTCCTATGATCCTACAACCCTGGAACTCCCCATGATCTGCCCCCTCCACACTCCTTTTCCAAGGGACATCCTGGGATTTTTGGTTTCATTTTGATTTGAATTCAGCTGGGAAAATCCCAGTGCCACTCCCAAAGAGCCAAGTGCTTTGCAGCCGGAATTTCAGGATGGATTTGCACAAGCAGCAGCATCAGCATCATCCATCCCTGCCAGGTTACACCTGTTATCCCAGTCCTGCAATTCCATGGACTGAGCTCTCCCTTCAATGACAGCATCACTGGGAGACAACAGAAGCTTTGGGCTCGATTTATTATTTTTTTTCCTGGCTGCAATACTGACAAAAAGAGGGAAAAATAAACTGAAATCCCCAATTAAAATGGATAGAGGCATTTTTTTTTTTTTCAGGATAATTGAAGCAGTTTTGATTCCAGGGGCAGTTTGGGCTGAGCTCAGAGTTAAGCTGAGCTTTATTCTCAGCTGTGATTTTCCACTTTGTAGTGTGGGAATTCCCCAAATTCCCGGGAAAGAGCTTGAGGCTGGAGTGACCTGGGAGCTGCTCTGGGGATGGAAAGGCCACACAGGGTCCCTGTGCCAGGTTTTGGGGACACTTGGGATCACCCCAGTACAGCATCTGGGGTTCTCACCCTCCCCAAACCCTTCATTTGATGCTGATAAATCCAGGTGGGATGGAAACCTCGTTTTTTTTCCATTCCATTTTCCCATCCTGGATCAGCTGGTGAATGGGAAGAACTGGGCACATCCCAGTGAAGCTGGGAGGAATCCCAGGGACCCTGAACCCCAATCCTTGGCCCCAAATGGGAGCAGAACCCTCAGCCCCCAGAAACAAGGACACCAGAAACAAGGATACCACTGAGCAAAGGAATTTCCACAGAGCTGAACCACCTGGAATTCCTGCCTGGAGATTTATTCCTGCTTACAAAAACTTTGGATTTTTCCAAAGCTCTCCAGGAGCTTTGGATTCCTGGAGAAATGTTTCCCAGGGATTCCCCAGGTTCTCCCTCCTTCCCTCGGGCTGGGTTTGGGATGGATCCACCCCGGAGCTGTGACACATCCCTGAGCTGCAGCAGCAGCAGCACAAGCCCGACATAAACACGTTCCCACTCATCCCAGGGATGTTCTGCGGGGTTTTTCCCTGCTGGGAACTGCCAGGCTGCTGTGGGAGCCCAGACAGATCCTGAGCTTAATTCTCTGTGTGAGTAATGCACAGCCCTGCACCTCACCCCAAACGCTCTTTCATCCTCTCCCAAGAAAGAAATGAAATAAATTGAATAAATGAAATAAAATCCCAACCACAACAGGAGTGAAGCAGGACAAGCTCCCAATGGGATTTTTCCATTGCTGAAACTTCAATTTTGGGTTAATTTCTCCCTCCTCTCTGTGATTTCTTCCTGATTTTTTTTTTTCATTTTTTCTGTTTGGATGCTCCCTGTGCTCCTCCTCCCTCCAGATTTATTCCCTTAAAAATAACAGTAGAATAGCTGATATATAATTACACTTATAATTATACCATCTACTTAATTAAAATAACTTACAATAAACATATAATAAAACCTCTACTACTGTCATATTAACTATCAACACCTACCACCTGTAAAAAGTATGAACCAAAGCCCAAACTGGAGATAATAATAATAGAAAGACCAAAACCACAACCAAAAAACCACAAGCAAAAACACACACATACTCTAAAAAAACACAAACCCAAGGAGGGGCCATGCAAAATAATTCCTAAAATATATAAAGTAATTTATAAAAAATATAAATATACATAATCGTCTAATAATATAAAAAATCTAAATATACAAGAAGCTAATATAATAAAATAAATAATAAAATAATAAATAATGAAAAAGGAGTTTAAAAGTATATCCAAAAAGAATAAGTGTACTCTTAACTAAATACCAAACACCCAGCTGTTTAACCCTTTACTTTATCTCCTATTATCTTTTTATTAAACCTTTGAAATTTTAGCCAAAAATAAAAATTAACCTCATTTTTTCACAAGCAGCAAGGCCCAGTGGCTGCTCCCTGAGTCAGCCCCATCCATTCCCACCCTGGGCTGGGATTCTCCAGATCCCAAAAAAGCCTGGACCGGATCCAAACTCCATCCCAACACTTATTCTTAAGGAATCAACTCCAGCTCTGAGAGGTTTTGTAAACAAACCCAGCAAACAAAAGGCTCCTAAAGCTCGGGATTAATGGAAAAGCTGTCGGGCTGCTTTTTTGCCTTTTTTTTTTCCCTTTTCCTTTTCACACAGCAATAAAAGAAAGCTCCTGAACGACTCCCCCTGCGGCGTTTGCAACCCAAACAAACGAGGTTGTGGTGCCACACGAGGAGCAAGGAGTGGGAGCTGCAAAGAGGTGTCAAAATCCCTTTCCCCCTCCCTTTTCCCAAGCTTTCCTCCCTCAGATCCCTCAGGATCACCGGGATTTTGTCAGGGAATTCTGAGGGCAGGAGGTTCCTGTCCCTGTGCCACAAACGGCACAGGAGGAGCAAAGAAATGTGGGGTTGGAGCCAGCAGGAATTTGGGAATAGCTTCTCCCTCCTCCTGCTAATTAGGGGTCTGCCACTAATTAAGGCCCTGGTCATTAGCAGGGGGCACAGAGGGGCAGTGCCAGGGGTAGGGGTGTTTCCTTAGGGATCAGGCTTGGTGCCTGAAATTGGGGAAACCCCCCCAAAACCATCATTATAAACAGCTCTAAAATTCTAGGCATGAATTCCCTGGAAAGCAACAGGTCCCAGCCAGGCCTGGATGAGCCAGGCTCGAAATTGGGATGGAAATCCTGTGGATTTGTCCCATCTTTGCATCCTGAGGGTGCTGCAGGGATCACATTCCTGCTCCCAGAACTGATGGATATTTTAATGCTGAGTGATGGCATTTAGGGTTTAGTCCTGGCTCAGGCACATCTGGAAATCCAAGCAGAGCTGGCCCAAATCCAGCAGAGCACTTCAGCCAAGGTTTTCCTGTGGATTTCACCCAGGTTTAGAGCAGGCAGGGCTGGAAATGGAAGGTGAGGAGGGAGCAGCAGGAGGGAAGGATGTGATGGAGCAGGAGAGGAATTCCCAGGAGGCAAAGAAGGACAGGAATTGGTGGTCCAACAAAGATGAACCTGAATTTCTCAAGTTCTGCCAGGGCACTTTTCGTTTCCTTCCTCCTTTGCCAGGGGGTGATTTCCAAGAGGGAATCACTCCAAGCTTTCAAACGGAATTGGGGAATTCTGTGTGCAGGAAGAACAACTCAAATCAGGGTTTTTTAATTTTTTTTTTCCCTTCTCAGTAAGAGAGCAAAGTTAAAACAAGGTTTGGAATCAAAGCTGAAGGAATCCCAGGACTTGCAGAGCTCCGGGCTGAGCGCAGCCAGCCACAAACACGAGCTCCAATCAGCAATTCCCACCTCAGGCTGAACTTGCTGGAGCTGTCTGTGCCAAACTCCTTTTCTCAGATATGAATCCGAACATAAGTCAGGTATAAATTCATTTCCAAGCACAGCCAGGCTGGGAAAAATCCGAACAGACACCAGGATGAAGCTGCCAGGAAAATCCTTGGGAAGGCTTTTCCCTCTGGGAGAACTCACAGATTTAATTCCAACATAATACCTCGTGCTCCAGTCATTAATAAACCCAGGGAATTCCTCATCCCGTTTCTCTGGGTTAATTTCAGGAGGTTTGAACTGCAGGGATCCAAGGCTTGGAGCTCGTGGTTCCTGAGTTTTCCTCTCAGGTATTCCCACCTGACCTCCAGCCCTGAGTGCTGGGTCTGAGCTGCCCCAGGAGCTTTCCCCAGCCTGGATTCCCCCAAAATCATTTGGAAGTGCAGACCCTGGCACACTTCAGGTTCTTTGGAATTTTTCCCTGGGTGGCTCCTCTGGGATTTTCTGGGAGCTCCAACCTGGATAACTCCAGCCCTGCTGAAAATCCTGCAGGCCTGAGGGGCCCAAAACTCATTTAGCAGTGTTAATTGCAGCCCTAATGAGCATAGATCCTGCCCTCACTGGGGTTTTGAGGTCATTGTTGTGCTTATATGATATTCCAGACTGGATCTGGATCCAGGAGAAGTCTCTGGAGATGTGGGATGGAACGAGACAATCCCTGTCTCTCCCACTGCTCCAAGGCATCCAACACGGAATCCAACCCAACCCCAGGAGATTCCTGTGTCCTCATTCATGCCCTGAACCAGGTGGGAACAGCCACAGGCTCCTCCTGTCCTGGTTGGAACAGCAGGATCTGACTTTTCCATGTTTCCCGTGGCAAATTCCAGTTTGGAGAGCAGGACCTCCACATCTTCTGGGGTTCAGGCCCCGGCCTGGCTGTGTCCAGTTCAGAGAATCCCAGGAGTGTTTGGGTTGGAAAAGCTCATCCAGTGCCACCCCCTGCCACAGGCAGGGATAATTTCCACTATTCCCAGGTTTCTGCAAGCCCATCCAGGCCTTGGATTGATCTGCCTAATGCTCCTCCAGCTTCCTACCACCCCCATGACCTCCAGAACCCCATTTCCCACCATGAATCCAGCAGAAAATTCCCAGCCCTCAAGCAAAACCCAAACGCTACAAAAACGGCTTCACCACCACCATGAAAACCAGAATTGTTCCCCAAAAAATTCCTCAGATCCAGCTGCAAACAGCCGAAACCCCTCAGCACTTAGTGGAAATTTGCCACTGCTTTTCCCAGCCCTGAGTTAGATCCCAAAATCCCCCTTTTTCCCACCCAGGATGTTGCAGGAGCTGTAACACCAAGCTTGGCATGACTGAATCCCTGGATCCCTCCATCCCTGCCCTGAACTGGTTCTTCCCAGCTGGAATTTTCCTGGATTGTCCCTCTCTGACTGTGCCAAACAACTTCCCCAGCGAGAAAAATATTTTGCTGTCTCCAGACTGAGTAAAAATAACCCTCAATTCCCTTCTCAATTAGTTGAGGGCTGGAATGTGCGGCTAATTGGGCTTTTCTTGCCTCAAATGATCTCTGGGAAGCAGCTCAGTCCCACAGAAGCGTTGGGAAGCACAGCCAGGGTGGGATAATGGGGCAGCTCATCCCAGACGGGCTGCACAGGGAAGGGAAAAAGGGATTTGGGGGAAAAAATGGGAAAGGAAAAGATGACAAAAGCTGGAAGTTCATTGGATGCTCCAGGTCTAAAGAATGTGGAGGAATTGATTGAATTTGAAGGAAAAAAAAAAAGTGGAGGAAAATACATTTCCGTGGGGGGTTGCACAGGGAAGGGAAGAGAGATCTAGGGGGAAAATGGGGAAGAAAATGATAACAAAGGCTGGAAGTTCATTTGATGCTCCAGCTCTAAGACGTGTGGAGGAATTGATTGAATCTGAAGGAAAAAAAAACAGAAATAAAGGAGGAAAAAACCATTTCTGCGGGAGTTGCACAGAGAAGGAAAAAATGGGAAAGGAAAAGGTGGCCAAGGCTGGAATTTCACTGGATGCTCCAGCTCTAAAGCACTTGGAGGAATAATTTAACTTGGAAGGAGGAAAAAACCCACAAAAACCAGGAAGAAAAAACCCATTTCCTTGCAGATTAGAACCCGCTAATCGCCACGGATCTAAATTTGGGAATCAGCCTTTGGTTTCCCAAGAAACCCTTGGAAAACATTGCTGGGGCCAGGCTCCAGTGGAGTGACTTGGTGTCCCCTGGGTGGCTCGGTGCCAGCCCGGGAGGTGTCACCCACGCTGCTTCTTCCTTCCCTGCCTGTCAGCTCCTCTTTTCCCTCTGGCTGATGAAGAATGGGAATAAAAAAGCAGGGAAAAAAAAAAAAAAGGCAGCGTGACAGTCAATTACTGCCTGTGATGAACCACCCCGGAGCAGCTCCAGCTCCCAGTTTTACCCGGTAAAACAAATCTGTCCCTGTGGATGTGGAAACGGGGAAACAAAGGAGCTGCTGATTGATTTTCCCCTGTTTTCCTACGGAAATCCTCATCCCAAATGTTAATGAGTCCAGCTGGATTTGTAAGGGAAAGCCTGGGTTGTGGAATGGGAGGGTGGAGGGGTTGGATGCTGAGGGGAGGAGCTGCTCCCAAAAAGGGCAGGGAATGGAGCAACACCTCGGGGTGAACCCAAAACCAGGAGTTTTGGCTAAGCAGTGCTTGGGCCTGGTGGTTGTGGTTTGCTGGAATGGGATTTTGTGGCATATTGGGAGAAATTTGGGTGGAGGTGTGGCTGCTCCATCCCTGGAATGTCCAAGGCCCAGGTTGGAGCAGCCTGGTACAGGCGAAGGTGTCCCTGGATGATTTTTAAAGTCCCTTCCAACCCAAACCATTCTGGGATTCTCTGAAGGCCTTGAAATCCCCTGATAATAAATCAGACAAAAGCCCAGACTCCAAACCCCTCCCTGCTCTGGATTTTTGGGATTTCTCTAATCCAGCTGAGGCCTGGTCGTGGCTCAGGTGGGAATTCCTGCATCTCTGTTTCCAGCCCTGCTCCTGCATGGATGAGGGTGACAAAATGTTCCCGTTTGGGGTTTTCCACCCTGCTGAGTGAGAGCAAAAACATTCCCAACTTTCTGAGGCATGGGAGAGCTGGGAAGGGATTCCTGGGAATGCTGAGAGAGGAGCAGGCCTCTCCTCCCCAGCAATCCCACGGAGGCAGAGCTGCCCAAACCCCCATTATCCCTCCAGATCTCCATTATCCCATGGATCACAAATTCCTGTTCCAGCTCCATCAAACCAGTGGGATGAGAAGGAAATGAGGATTTGATGGAATTGTGTTTGCGGCAGAGCAGGGCAGGTGCAGATATGGATCCACCTCCTGTCTCCTGCTGGAGCTCAGCAGTACCTACAGATCTCCCTTTTCCATCTTTTCCTGAGGATGGGTTTGCTCAGGGCAGATCCCAGTTAAACCCAAACACTGCCCTGTGCTTCCAGAAATCCCAGAGCCTGTGGAGAGGGAAGGACAGCAGGAGGACAAACTGCTCCTCTCCTGATGGTGGCCCTGGAGATCACCTTGGCCCCTTCTCCCCATCAGGATGGGGCTGCTTTTAATCCAAACCTGCCCCATGGAAAGGGAATTTTGGCTCAGAACTTTTCCTCCAGGGATTTATTGCCCTGAAACCTCCCAAAAAACCTCAAGCTCTCAGTAAACCTCAAGTCCAGTTTGCCTTTAGGATGAGCCTAAATTGCCAGATGAGGGAATTCTAAATACGGGGCCAAAAGCTGAGCTTTGCCCCCGGAGGTTTTGGAGCCCTCCACAGCTCCCATCGATTCCTTGGGAATATTAATATTAATAATTAACCAAGCCCTGCTGCCTTATCTCTCCTCATCCTCTGCAGTGCCACATCTGAAAGGAGCTGGGAGTGACAGAAAATGGGGACATTTGGGGACAATGCTGGAACAGATAAAAGCATCCTGCTCCTTCCTTTCTCCAGCTCCTGATTTATTCTGCTCTCCCATTTATTCTCCTCTCCCGTTTATTCTGTTTTCACGTCTCCTTGCAGCTGTTTTGCCACAACAAAGTTGCATCTTCCCCAGAAACACAGAAACACTTTGAATTGGGACTGAACAGCCCTTTGAAGGATTAAAAATGAAAGAAAAATCAAGGAAAAATCTGAGGATTTTTTTCCCTCACAAATGGTCCCTGCATGTTAAATCTCAGATGGAGGCCACGGTGGAGAGGGAATATTTTAATATTGGGGAAAGTTGTGCCAAAGGAGACATGGCTGCTGTGGGAATTTGAAACTTGAAAGACTAAAGCCAGACTTAAACTAAACCCCCACAGGGGGTAAATAAGGCAGATCAGGAATCTGCTGTGCCTGAGGGAAACGAGGAATTCCAAGCCTGTTCTCCCTCTTTCCTGGCTCCAGGAAAACACATGGGAGCACACCCTGGTTTAAAAAAATCCATCCCTGGGACTGTCCCCTTCCCAAACTGCCTGGGAGCTTTGGGAATGCAGAGTCCTGATCCCATGATCCCAATCCTTGGATTTGCCTTCTCCTCATCAATCCCTCAATTTTTTTTTTTTTTTTTTGAGGGATTGGCAAGATTGAGGGAAAAAAGACCTGGAAAATTACACTTTTTAGATCCATGAGGAATTTGGACTTGCAGAGTCCTTTGGGAATGTATCAGAGCAATATGAATTTATGGGGCATAATTATTTATATTATATATATATATATATTAGACATATTATTATATGTAATGTAATATAATAATATATAATTAATTATATATTATATCTATAATTTATGGACATAAACCCCACCCCAGGATTTCCTCTCACCAGTGGGAAATTACGCCTTGGGGCTTCCCTTGCCTGGGAATTGTGATTTATTGGGAGCTCTGTTACAAGGAGTGGCAATGAAATACCCCATTTTTCCCAAGGATTTCCTTTCCCTTCCTGTATTCCCAGGATTCTGGCATGTCCCTGTGGCTCAGCACCTCAGAGCTGCCAATGGGTTTATCCCCCAGCACCCTCTGGAAAGCTCCTTTTCCTGGATTATCCGCTGGTTAAGCACAAAGGAATTGGGACATAATGAGGTTGAGTGATTGGCACAAGATCACCCAGGGAACTAATTATTCCCAATTATTCCTGGCTGGGGGATGCGGTGAGGGGAACACCTAGAGGAGGGCGATGGAGGGATGCAGTTCCAGGGGATGGAATTCCAGGGGGATGCAATTCCAAGGGGACAAACCCATGGCCATGACAATCCAGGTGACCCCACTCCACCTCCCATCACATCCACCAACAAAGAGCTCCAGGCAAGGAAATCCTGGGATGTGGATTTCCCAGGGAATACAAACAGCTTTAAATCCAGGGATGAGGGCAAACTGATGGGAAAATGCTCTGCTTTTCCACCCTGGAATTCCATACTCCAGGGAGAACAAGAGGCTGAACTCAGCACTGCCCAACCCAAGCACCAAATTCCTCCTCTTGTGGCCCAGCAGCCTTGCTCCCTCTGGGTTAAATCCAATATTCTTTTGGAAGTGGAATTGCCGGGTGTCGTCACAGCCTGCCCTGATTTAATCATGTTAAAAGCCACGGAGACGGAATTATTCGGGATTAGGGATGAATAAGGCTTTTAAAGGCTGACTCCAACCCTGCCGATCTGCTTACAAAAAAAAAAAGGAAAAAAAAGCCTTCCAATCAGGAAAAGTCCAGTTGCTGCTCCCAAATGGGCTTTAAACCAATCCAACTTCCAAATGCAGAACTATTGGGAAAGCTGGAGGAGGAGAGGACTCTTCCCAATCCAGAGCATTCCTAATCCTAGGACAAAGAGCAGGTCATTTAGGTCAAGGCTTAAGACATTAAACCATTGCTTGGGATTTAATGAGCTTGGGGACTTAACGAGGGATAAGCAGCAGAAGTTTAAATACTTCCAGGGATATTCCTCTTCCATGGAAAGCTACACCCTGGGAAGTCTGGTAAAATGGAACCCTTCATCCCTTGGGAATGTTCCCTGGGAAAAGGGGAATTTGGGGATGGACATTTGGGAAGGTGATGTCCACACCTGCAGCACCAAAATGATCTCGCCTCAGCTCTCGTCTTTTCCTGGAATTCCAGTTAATGAGGAATTTATCCTGCCCAGAGCTGCCAGGTTGGGTTTTCCTTTCCTTTCATTATCCAAATGACTGAAATACTCAGAGCAGCCCCTTCCCTGAATCCAGGGAGAGACAGAAAAGAAAAGGAAGGGAGGGAAAAAAAAAACCCGTCCTCATGTGTGGGCTGTTCATTGAGATCCCGGAAAAATATCAGGGGGTTAAAGGAAAAATGTCATCGCTCCAAAGGGGCTCCTGGGGAGGAGCGTGGGAGGGAAATGCTGCTCCTTCCATCTGCTCTGAGCACGGAGCTGGAGCCGGCTCCTGCTGCAGATCCCGGCGGATCCAGGCCCTGCCTGGAGCTCGGAGCTGCTCCGGGAAGTTTCTTTGGGAGCTGCCATTCCATGGGATGTTTAGTGCCATGAGTTCAGGGAATGCTGAGGAGGCTCCCTCAGTGCCCTCCTGGAACCAACCTGGGGAGAGCTGTCCCTGCTGAGGGTGAGACAAGGGATGTCCATGTGGAGAATTCCTACCAAAAAGCAGTGGCTTGGGTTGGGAAGGACTTAAAGCCCATCCAGTTCCAACCCCAACATGTTCCACCATCCCAGGCTGCTCCAAGCCCCATCCAGCCTGGCCTTGGACACTCCCAGAGATCCAGGGGCAGCCACAGCTTCCCTGGGAATCTATGCCAGGGCCTCTCCCATCCTTCCAGCCAGGAATTCCTTCCCAATATCCCATTCAAATCTTCCCTTGTTGAGTTTAAAACGATCACCCCTTGTCCTACAAGGAATCCAACTCCTGCCTCCCACAGGGAATTGGACATTTTGGATCCAACATTTCCCCATCCACACCTCATGTGGACATGGCTGATGGGATTGGCTGCTCCAAATCCATCCCCTCTCCCAGGGAGAGAGGGATGGAAAAACAGAGGGTGAGAGCCTGGAGCTCACCCTTCAGAGATGTCCTCCAAAAGCTCCCCAGATTCTCCAAAAAGTTCACTGTTCCAAGATTCCGGTCAAGAGCCCAGGTTTCCAAAGGTGGTTTCACAGCAGAGGAAGGAGAAGCCCATTGGAGAGCCCCGACCTCTGGCTCTGCCCCTGTCACCATCCTGGGAATGCTGCTCTCCATGGGATCCTGGGAGTTACCCCCCTTCTGCTGCCTGCTGGAGCTGCTCCAAGCAGCACCAGCCTTTCCCAAACTCTCCTCACCACGGCTGGCAGAGCCTCAGCCATTCCAGTGACATTTACTCCCACCAGGATCTGGAGACCAGCTCGACATTTGGGATGATTCCTCCTGAAAACGTTCTGGTGCCTGCTCACCCCCAAGGGTTCCCATTCAGCCAAGCTCTCAGCACGTGGTTTAGGCTTGAGCTCATCAGGCTGAGCCCAGGATAAGCTCAGTTTTGTCTGAATCCCACCCTGGCTGCTGGTGAGGGATGATCAGTTACCAGATAGCAAAGCTTTGCTTCCCACAATCCCGGAATGGGTCAGGTTGGAAGGGACCTTCAAGCCCATCCAGTGCCACCAGGAGCTCCAGGGGAACTTGGTGGGATGTCAGGGAAGGAGGAGGAGGAGAAGAGTGGAACACTGAGGCTGCTGGACACAGGGATGGATCCATGGAACATCCTGGGATAGTGGGAACTGTTCCTGCCCATGGCATGAGTGATCCTTAAGGTCCTTCCCAACCCAAACCATTCCCTGACCCCACACTGCCACAGCACACACATCCCAAAATAAATCCTGCCCCAGGGATCTGGGAAGTTTTGGGCTCCTGACATGATTAAAATGACCAAACTGGAGGTTTCCATCAGCAGATTCCGAGACTGCAGGGAAAGGAAACAGCATCAAACCAGGAAAACCTGGATTTGCGGGAAGGAAAACCCAAAGGAGACTCCCTGGGGAAAAAGATGGGTCCAGGTGGTTCCCAGCTAGAAGCCAAATCCCACAGTGGGAACAAGACTCCAAGCTGGATCTAGATGATCCTTCAGATCCTTCCAACCCAACCCAGTCCATGATTCAACTTCCTGCTGTGTTTATCCCAGGATTTGGGATGCCCTGGGGGCAGTGGGCACAAGAGTGGGGTGGGTGCATTGAGGTTGGAGCCATGGATCAATCACCAACAGCTTCCCAATAATTCCCAACAGAGAAGGGCAGGGATTCCCAATGATCCCAACAGACAACAACAGGGATTCCCAAGGATCCCAGCAGAAAAGGACAGGGATGCCCAATGATTCCCAGCAGAAAAGGACAGGTATTCCCAGCAGGATCCCAACTACTGGGGTGGGACACGGCTCACAGGACACAGCCTGGGCATCACCAGCCCCTGCCCCGGCCCCTCCATGAGTTCCTTTCATCTGCTGCTGCTGCTGCAAGAAAATAAAAATCCCAAAACCACAAATAAAGCTGTTTTATGCCCAACTTGCTGCCAAAACCCCGTTATTGGAATCCTCTGCCTTCCCCTCCCTCTGCGCCCGCCTGTTCCAGCTGAGTGAACAAAGGAAAATCCAAATAAAATCAAACGAGCGGAGTCTGAGACAGAAATGGGCCCTGTCAAACAAGCCCAGCTCAGTGGTTTGTAAGCCCCAGACAGAGCCACAAAGGGATGGCCTAGATTCCTTCCCCAGCTCCTTTTTTCCCCCTCTGGTTCCCTGGATTGAGAAAGGGAAGAGAAAAACCTGTAAAACCCTTCCCTGGGAGCAGATGGACAAATTAATAACTCGAGGAGGGGAAGGAGAGCAGAGCTGGCAGGGAGCTGCGAACATGAACGAGCACAAAGTTCATTTGTTCCCTCCTTTTTGCTGGAAAACCTTTGGAACTTTTCCCGCTGTGTCAGTCATTCCTGGGGATGGGGAATGCTGGAGGTAACCCCGAGTTCAGCTGGAGCAGCAGCCGGGGGGAATCCAAGCTCATCCTTGGCAGCCGGGGCTGGGTTTAGCTTACAGGGTAAATCCCAAGGGTTCCCCACTGTGAATTCCCCGATCCCGTTGGATATTTGATCCCTGGGACGTGTCAGAGCTAAAAATACGCCCCTGGCTGTGAAAATAAAAAATAAAAAAACAGTGGAAAAGCCTTTGGGGATGGGGCTGGCCCCGCGCTGGAGTGGCCGGATGTGGAGTTTGGTGTTTCTCCCACACACTTTGCCATTCCCAGCTCCCGCCGTTGTCAAGGGAACGCTGCCGAGGCGCTTCCCAAGGACCTGGCAGCTGCCAGATTGGAAAGGGCAACCCGGGAATGTGGGCGAGGCTCCGCGGGTCCTGCCGAGCGGGCGTGGGCGGGAGCTGCACCTGAGCATCCTCGGGGTTATCCCAGAGTGAGGCACCCGCAGATCATCCCCAAAACACTGCTGCGGGATGGGCTTTGGGATGCTGGGATTCTCCCTCTTGGGTTCTCCTTTCCTGTTCAGTTAAACACGAGGTTGCCCTGCTCCAAGGAATTCTCAGTTTCTCCCGGGTTACAGTGATTAACCTGCTCACCACCTGCCTGCACAGGGATTTTCTTTGGAATATTGGGCTTGGAAAATGAAAAGGGGACGGAGAAGGCTTTGCTTGAACCTTGCCAAGCTCTGGAAATTCGGGATAGCAATTCCAGCATTTCTTCATGGAGGCAAATGAACCAACAGGGGAACAAGAGGGTCCAGCTCTGGCTTCTCCTCCTCTGTGCCATGGATTTATCCCAGAGGATGAGGAGCTTGCAGGGTTTGGAAAGGATTCTCTCAGGGAAATCCAGCTTTTGGTCAGGAAAAGCCAAACCTGGGCTGTGGGATTTGTTAAGCAGCAAGGGCCAGGATGGCCTCAGCCATGTAAAAACCAGGAAATCCCATCAAAACAAATCTACGGGATTTCAAACAAATCTCAGGAGATGAAAGAGAGGGAGGGAAGGAGGGAGGGAAGCAGGTGATCCATCAGCCTGGGGAAAACCCAGCAGGAAAACCAACAGTGCCCAGGGAGTGCGGGGATTTGTCGGGATCGGAGCCTGAGGGGATCAGTCCCGTTTTCCTGGCTTTTCCCTAATCCCACATGTCCCAAAAGGCTCGTTTGGAAAAGCCTGGCAGTCACAACCAGGGGGAACACTGGGAGAGGGATCACAAAGAAGCACCTGGAGCCCTGGGACTCGGCGCTGCCACGCCCGGCACGCGGCTCTGCCGGCCGACAGCTGTTCCAACGCCTTGGGAGCAGCTTATCCCAGCCATAAAATACAGGGAAAAAACCCACCCTGGGAGTAATATCTCTGCTGCCTTCTCATCCCTGCCGCTCCAGGGAACAGCTGAGAAACAGCTGAGTAATTGCCTGCATGGAGGATGGGAGCCACAGAGAGGGGAAGCCCTGGAAGATGAGCTGGGAGTGGGAATCCGGCTTGTGGGGGATGGATTCTGCTCCTGAGGGATGGATCCTGCTCCTGGAGAATGGATCTTCCTCCTGGAGAATGGATCCTGCTCCTGAGGGATGGGTCCTGCTCCTGAGGGATGGGTCCCCCCAAATTCTAAGTTGGAGAAGCGAATTCAGGGATGTCCATGGTTGGACTTGTGTGTTGTTAATAACGCAGGGCTCTGGAAGTGGCCATGGAGTGATGAAATTCTGGGATGAGGGGGCTCCTGGTGGGATAACCCTTCCCACCCCAGTGGTCTCCTCTTGATGCCACCCAAATTTTCCCTTCTGTCCTAAAACCAGGCAGAGAAGACCCATCCCAGATCCTGCAGAAACCTCCCTGGGGTTCTGCCCATCCAGAGGATGGAGAATCCATCTGGTGGGCTGGGAAGGGTGTGTAAAATTTAGGCCATCCCGAAATTCCTCAGCGAATCTCAACACAAAACCCTTGGGAAAAGCAACCCTGTCCCGAAAAGCTCGACCTGAAAATCAATTGTGGTTTGGATCATGCCCAGCT
This sequence comes from Trochalopteron elliotii, assembly GCA_024734555.1. NCBI lineage: Eukaryota > Metazoa > Chordata > Aves > Passeriformes > Leiothrichidae > Trochalopteron > Trochalopteron elliotii. The sequence continues at coordinate 5,742,272 of JANPWX010000033.1, forward strand.
CCAGCTTTGATACTTATCCCATCTAGCAGGGACACATTCCACAGGTTATTCCAAGCCCAATCCTTATCTCATCCCAAGTAATTCCACCAGGAATGGGTTCTCAGACCAGGATCCTGGTTTATGCGATGGTCCCAGCCCAGCCAGCAGCACCTTCAGCTCCTCCCTGTGTCCCACACACACAACCCCTTCCTCTTCCCAGAAACAGGAATGGTTTTCCAAGGTCTGCACATTCCATAAATTCCCTGCCAGCACTTTGCCAAGATTTCACCCCTGAGCAGCTCCAGCTCTCTGTTCCCAATAAAAATCAGGGAATCTCCTGAGCTGGGATCCCAGGGATCAGCAAATGCAACTGCTGCTCCTGCCCAGGACAATCCCAATCCCACATCCCAGCCTGTCCCTCAGGGAGAAGGAACGATGCCTGCCCCAAAAATGGGAGTTTCCATTTCCAGCTCATCCCTGCTCATCCTCAACAGGCCATTCCAGGTGGGAAATGGCACTGGAGACCCTGGAATGCTCCAGAAAATCCAGGCTGGTGGGATCAGTGGAAAATGCATCAGAGAGGGACCCAGCCAACGCAGAAATATGAGAAAAACTGGGAAAATACGAGTGGAATCCAAAGAAAAGTTGGGGAAAGGAGCAGCAGGTTCATGGCCAGAATTCCAAGTGGGAATACAAGCCCTGCTTAGCAATTCTGGGTGGAAGGGAGGCGGATTTGCAGCCCAATCCACCCGAGGAAAACATGGCCCTCCAAGAGTTGTTCCGTTGTTTAAACTCCCTCTGACATTTACTCGCTCTAATGTCAGCTCTCCCAGTCCAAACATTCCAACAGAACGACTTCCCAACCTTTCCTCTCTGACTGCCCTGGTGAAGGTTAACTGCTCCCTCTGCTCCACGTGAGCCCTGCGGAACGAGGCTGGAATTCCATGGGAAGCAGCTCCCGGCACTTCAGGTGAAGATCCAACTTTTCCTCCAAGGGGAGCTGGATTTTGGGCCAAAAATACCTGGGAAAAATGGCCTGGAAAGGCTTGTCTGGGTGGGAGAGGTTGGAGAGCTGAAGGTGGAAACTTTGGGAATGCTGGAGGGAAGAAGGGATGTGGGAAGAAGTTGCCCTGCACAATCTGGGAACAGGGGAAACAGATAATTAATGTGAACTGATCCCTCTGCTCCAGATCCTTGTGGAATGAAGCTGGAATTCCAAGGGAAGCAGCTCCTGGAATTTCAGGTGAAGATCCAACCTTTCCTCCAAGGAGAGCTGGATTTGGGGCATGGAAAAAAAGTTTGGAAGGGGTGGGGAGAGGTTGGGGAGAGCCTGAGCTGGAAACTTTGGGAAGGTTGGAAGGAGGGAGGGATTTGGGAAGAGCTGCTCTGGGAGCACAGAGAACAGATGGCCTTTCCATGGATAACGCTTCATCATCAGGGTTATTTAAAGGAACTGCCCAAATGCAGCTCCCCAGTCTTGGAAAATTGTGTTTTCCAGGAATAGCAATGGATAAAAGGGATGGGAGTTCCTGGCAGCCCCTGTCAAGGAGATCTCCTCAGCTGAGGCAGCTCTGGTGAGATATCCCAGGAATATTCCCAAATCCTGGCTCTGGAACTGGCAGGGACAGTGGAAAGAGACTTTTACCAGGACCGGGACAAGAGGGAATAAATGGATTTAAATTGGATTTGAGGAAGGAAACATTCCCTGTGAGGGTGGGGAGGGGCTGGGATGGAATTCCCAGAGAAGCTGTGGCTGCTCCTGGATCCCTGGAAGTGTCCAAGGCCAGGCTGGAGCGCCCTGGAATAGTAGGAGGTGTCCCTTGCCCATAGAATGGGAATGGAGGAGCTTCAGGGTCTCTTCCCACTCAAAGCCTTCCATGACTCTGTGATTCCATAACATCCCATGATTTAGGGAACCCCAAAATCCTCTGGGACTTTGTGGAAGTGTCCAAAGAGAAAAGCCACACTCATCCCAGCATTCCCAGAGTAAGGAAAACCCCAATCTATGAGGATAGAACAGCAGCCTTGGACACTCCCAGGGATCCAGGGGCAGCCACAGCTGCTCTGGGAATCTGTCCCACTCTTCTAGGGAGGAATTCCTTCCCAAAAATCCCATAAATCCACCCTGCCTTCACCACTGCTGGTTCATCATCCCTCCATCTCTCCTATTTTTGGAAAACCCGGAATTTTTGGGGGTGGATTTGATCGATTCTGTCCCCTTGGAGGCAGCGGAGATTCGTCCCTGTGGATTGCCAGAGGCAGCTTTGGATCCCAACAGGGATTGGGAATTCTCCCCTCCACCCCAGCCTGGCTAATTACTGCACCCCTCTAATTACACCTCAAAGGTTATCCTTCATCTAAGTGTAATTTGCAGTGCATTAATTAATTAATTAATTAACAAGCCAGGCTGACCAGCACTAATTGTTATTCTCATTATTCACCTCCCCCAGCCCCTGCTCAGTAGGATTCCAAGAAGAGGGAATTTTTCCATTAAAATCCAGTCCGTGGAGAAAAGAGGGATGAACCCAGCCTTGGGAAGAGCTGAAGTGGGAAAAGTTGTTCCCAAACTTGGGATCACCACATGGAATGGCACATCCAAAGTGTTGCTCCCACTGCTGGCAAAGGAACTCCAGGAAAATCCAAAAATGGGGGAAATATTAGGAAAATCCATCTGGAGGCCCAAGGGGTGGGAATGGCTGGGATTCTGTGGTATCCAAAGGCCCCTGTGGATCCTGGCCGGAGGCTCTGTTGGGAATTTCTGCTGTTTGGGAAGGGATTGTGATGAGTCACCCTCCAGCCAAAGTTCCTGCTGGGAGGAAAGGGGGGGCCCAGCAGGGAGATTTCCAAACATGGCAATGTTTATTTGGAATTCGGGCTGAAGGAGAGATTCTGCGAGATCCAGAGGGGAGATTGGCTGGGGATGAAACCCGCTGGCTACTGGATATCACCAGAAATCCTTGGGGGAAAAAAAAGAAAAACTGGGATTGCTGCAAAGCCCGGAGCACACAGGGACAGAAATACCTCCAGCAGTGCTTCCCTTCTCCATAAAATCCCGGAATTACTGAGGTTGGAAAACCCCTCCAGGATCACCGATCCCACCTTGTCAGCCCAGAGCACCGAGTGCCACATCCAGGTATTCCTTGGATACCTCCAGAGGTGGGAAATGGTCAAGAATGAGCCACCAGGAGTAGGAATTTCCCAGTTTGGCCCATTCCAAGGCTGTGTTTAGCCAGGCCAGATGTTGGGAATCAGCTCCACAGCTGGCCCTGAGCCTCTCCCAGGATTCCTGACCTGAGTTCCCGTCATTCTCATCCCACCTTGAGGCTCCCAAGCCAAGCTCAGCAGCAAATCCTTGCTCCAGGACACGGAAAAACCCAGGTGGGATAATGGGAGCAGGGAGCAAAGTGCAACAGCAGCCTCAGCATCATTCTCTATGGAACATTCCCTATGGCACAACAACATTCCCTATGGAACAACAACATTCCCTATGGATCAGACATCTCATCTGCCAGGACAGGGAGAAGGGATGGAAGATGCAGAAAAATGAGAATACACCAAGGGAATGAGCATTGGAATTTCCTTCTCTGCTGGGAGAAACCCCTCAGCCCTAAAATCTCTCCCAGCGCATCCCAAAATGTGCAGTCTGGCCGGGAATTGCAGGGTGGGAACATCAGGGATAATTTAGGCTGAGGTTGAGGCAAGGACTGAGCCATTCCAGCTGGGAATATCCATGGGGACAAGGAATCAGCAATCCCCAAACAAAGCAGAGCAATCCTAAAAGGAGGCGGAAGGAGGAAGGAAACTTCTGGAAAAATCCTGAATCAGGATGAGTCCAGCTCCAGGGGTGGGAATCTCCCAGTTTGCACAACGACCTTCCCCTATCCCAGGCTGCTCCAAGGCTCGTCCAGCCTGGCCTTGGACACTTTTCCATAATTTCTCTGGGAATCTGAGCCAGGGCTCCCCTCGAGGAGGGAGAACCTGTGGCATTCCAGGCGGATCAGAAATCTCACACTGATTCCCTGGATTCAGAGCTGGTCACGGCCCTTCCCAATTTTCCCCCCCAATTCTGTTCCAACCCCAGCACTTCCCACTATCCCAAGGTGATCCAAGTGTCCAACCTGGCCCTGGACAATTCCAGGGATGAGGCAGCCATAGATTTCCTGGGAATCTGTTCCAAGCCTCGGCAGGACCTCGGCGGCTCCAAACGCGCTCTGGGCTGGGCTTTGCTCCTTCCCACCCAGGAATTCCCACCCCGGCAGCATTCCATGAGCTCGGATCCAGCTGCTCCCAACTCCCACGCCGGGGTGTGGCCGGTGGGAATCCCGCGGGGCTGGAATTCCCGGCAGGAGGAGCACAGGGACACATTCCTGCCCCGGGTGCCATCCCTCCCTCCCTCCCTCCCGGGGCGCAGCTGTCCCTGCCCCAGCTCCCTTCGCTGCCAATCCCGCCTGGAATCACGCACTCGGGGGGGGGAGTTTGGGATGCTCCTCATGGAGCAGGGATCCCACCCCGCCCAGCCCCCGGCTGCCGAGCATTCCGACACTTCGGGATGGCTCCATGTTTTTTCCCGTGGGATGGGATGCAGCTGGAGAGAGACCCCGGCACGCAGAATTCCCCATGCTCCAACCTTTCCAAGACTTTCCAAGCTTGTGGGAAAAGAAGAGCTGAGCTCCCTGCTCATCCCAACCCCGAACATTCCTTTGGGGACATCCATGGAGCGGCGATTCCCGGGATGGAGGAGGGGACAGGGACACCGGCAGCTGGCCAGGAGCCATCCCGACACTTCCCACATAAAAGGAAAGATTCCAGGAGCGGGGAATGGGGGTGAGGGGGGAACCGAAGCCTCGCTGTGACCTTGAGATTTTCCCCGGCGCAGCCGAGGATTAAAGCGCCCGCTCGGGTTTCTGCGCCTGGGACAATTCCAGAGGCTCCAGGCTGTGCCAGAGGGTGGGAATGTCTGGGCAGGTGGCGGCGGTGACGAGAAAAGCCTCGTCCCGCTCCCATTCCAAAGGGTGCTGCCTCCCCCACGACCCCTTTGGACTCGCATCCCATCCCAAATTCAGATTTTCCCTAACCTTTCCCGATGGAAAGAGGACGGAGCAGGGAGAGAGGATTCCTTGGGGGCTGGATGCAGGAATTCCCACCCTTATTTACGATAATTCTATCCCGGGATCTCCCTCCCAGCTCGGCTTTTGCTCCTGGATGAGACCTCCCCGTTCCTGCCTTTCCCAAACTCTCCCTCCCTGGAGCACCTCAGAATTCCATGGAATTCTCCAACATGGGATTTTCCGTGCCCTGTTTTAGAAGCCAAGCCAAAAAAAGATTTTAGATCTCTTGGAATTCGCTGATCCAAGCCTTTAACTCCTGGGGAAAAAGCAGGACCCAGCTGAGGGCGGGGAAATCCTTCTCCTGTCTCCATGCAGAGATCACTCCATAATTCCCACTAATTAATATGGAATTCTGCAGGTGGGACCTTAGACCTGCACTTAAACCCAGCTTTAACCTCATCCATTAAATCCATGAGGATTCCTGGAATTTTCAGGGATCCTGCTCCTGCCTCCCATCCAAATCTCCTTTTGGAGCAACATTTCCAGCTGGGAGTTACTGGGAAGAGGCAGGACAGGGATGGAAAATCCAACGGGAGGAGGAGCTGGAATGCCAGAGGTTTATCCCAGGCCTTTCCCACTTCCCACCTGTCACTTCCCAATCCTTATTTTACCAGGAAAAAAATGGGAAATGAAGGAAAACCAACAGCTTTGACGACTCTGCTGGGCTGGAATGAGGATGCTCCATGAGCCAGAGGGGTTGGAATATTTTTCCTTTTGCTCCGTTTAGCCAAAGGGAAGATTCCTCCTCTTGGAAACAGATTTAAAAAGCAATAATAACAATAATAAAACTCCCTCCCCATGAATTCCACAAAGTGGGATCATTCCAAGTGTTTCCCTATAAATCCCTGTTTTCCAGGAGTTTGTGGCTTGGGAATGAACAGAGCTCTCAGCTGGGTTTTCCTCCCCTTTTCCCAATTCCTTTCTTAACCACTTTTTAAGGAAAAAGAGGGAATTTGCTGCTTCTTCCACTTCAGGGATTCCACAGTACATCCCAATATTCCCAGTGATGGGACATGGACACTCCTCAAAGCCCTCAAATCCAATTCTCAAAATTCCCAGAAATTATTTTTTTAAAAATTCTCTAAGAGGGCGATTAAAAAAAAAAAAATTCCAGCATTTTCCCAGCATTTCCCAGATTTCCAGGGCACATTCCCTCCTTTCCACTGGGAAAGAAAAACCAGAGGAGATCAAAATGAGAGCCTTGGACACCAAAGGATTTCCTGACATCCAAAATCGCTGGCTTTGGGATTTTTTTTTTCCAGGACAGAAATGCTGGATCAGGCATTTTCCCTCCTCTGGATGCCAATCCAAAGGGATAAAGCTGACACAAATTCCATATTTATGGCTCTGAGCAGCTGGAGAGAAATTCTCCAGATCCAGCAGAGTCTGGAAGTGCTGGGAATGGGGATGAATTATCACCGAAATATTCCCTGGAAATGCTGGAATTGTCCTGATCCTGCCCTACAAACCAGCTCCAAAATGAGGATTTGGGAATCCAGGCCTGGATTTGGGAATCAAAGGAGCTTTTCTGCCCTTTTCCAACCCCTTTGGATGGAAGATTAGCCGTGGAATTGTTGGATGCCCTGCGGGACAGTGGGAATGCTGGGATGGGGACACCACAAATCCAGAGAAATCCCCGTGAGCCTGGATGAGGAATTCTGAATTTCGGGGTGGAATTCTGGAAGATGTAGCAGCCCTTGGCATTCCCAGCCTTTGCTCCATGGAAATCGGAGGGATTTGGGATCCCTGGGATGTCCCCAAAGGCCTGAGCAGCCTGACCCCAACCTTTGATCCCAACTCAAACATTCCATGTTCCTTTCCTTCTCCATTCACCCTTCCCAGCCTTAAATCCTGTGGGATTTTAGAGGATTCCTAAATCCCAAGAGGAATAAACCAGGATTTTGGTCATGGCCAAATCCTCAAGTCCCAAAATATTTGAAACACTCCCATCATCATCCCATTCCCAGCGATCCCATCCCTTCTCTCTCTGAAGAAGAGATTTTTTCCCAGGAAAAACAACATGGAAAAGCAGCAGAGGAGAAATTCCCGCCTGCCAAGCACCTGGAAAATTCAAAAAGCTGTGATTTTCCACCAAACACCAGGAATGTGCCGGTGCTGGCATCGTGTCTAACGCAAAGTGATGTTGGGAATATTTTCCAAGAGCAAAAAATATTCCTCCTTTTCCAACTGGGACAAAGCCTGGCCTCATTTCAATCCTGCTCTGACCTGGCTGTGACCAGGGGTTGAACTCCCGGGAAAAGTGGAGCAGGGAAAGGCGGGAGAGGGGATGGGAGGATGAAAGGAAAGGGAAAAATCAGGTGAAAGCATCACAGGGGAGCAGTGACGAGGGATTTTCTGGGATTTAATGGGCACAGCCTGGGAAAGCAGAAATCCCACAGCACCAGGGATTGTTTTCAGGGATAAATATCCCAGTTCCAGGAAAAATCATCCAAATCCAGCATCTCCACAGCCAAAATCTGACTTTTACCCAAGTTGAAAACCAACTGAATCCAATTTCAGAAGAATTTTTTGGGGAAATTTTGGCTTCCCAAGGGTGAGTTATCCTTAAGGAAAACTGGAAACAGCTCCACACGTTCTGGAGTGGGGATATCCTGAGCATCCCATCCCAAATATTCCCAAAATCCTCAGCACCATCATCCCATGGGAGACAGGAGCCAGCCTGGAATGAGCCCAAAGCAGCTCCCAGCTCCTGCTACCATCAACAAAATTCCAGCTTTTCCCAAAGCCAGATTTGCAGGATGTGTGGGAGAGACTGAGTCAATAAAATTGGATTTTAAGGTGCTTTTCCTTCTCCAAACTGGCCAGAAAATTCTTGAGAATGGGAATGTGATTGAAATTTAACTGTGGGATGAAATTCCCAACTCATTTGAAGCAATGAATCCCTTCCAGTGCCCACTCCTGGGATCTGGGAAGGATTTGGGAAGCGATCTCGAGTTCCTGGAGAATGTCCAGGGGGTGTGGATGGGGCTTGTGTGCCAGAGGGAAAGTCTAGATGGAATATTGGAAAAAAAGGAAGGCGGGGAGGCCCCAGATTCCCAGAAAATCTGTGGTTGCCTCATCCCTGGAATTGTCCAAGGACACCTGGAGCATCCTGGGATAGTGGGAAATGTTGGAGTTGGAACAAAATCATTTTCAATGATCTTCCCACCCTAACCATTCCATGATTCCATGAATTCTCCAGCATCAGCCAACCCCAAACTCCACATCCCCATCCCTGATGGATCAGCCTGCTTTTCCTGCTGCTCCAGAGGAAATGATCCCATTAATATCCCCACCTTCCAAATGCCAATTCCCATTTCCTTCCCTGCATTTCTAATCCTGGGATACTCCAAGGATCAATAGCCCAGGGATGCAGAGGAAGCTGCTCCCAGTCCAATATCCAATAATTATTGGAGAACTTGGCTTTGACGTGGGTGGGTTGCCAGGATGTGCCGGCACAAAATTCCATTTCCAGAGGGAAAAAAATTCCCCCCGGGGATGAGGATTTATGGTTGGAGTGGGATATTTCCATCCTGAGAAAACAGGGATGGGAAGGATGGAAAAGCTTTGGGTTTTCCCACTTTTCTTCCTACTTTCCCTCCTCTCCCTTAGGACACGAGGAGCTGATATCCATGGATACAACACTGATGTATCCAGGATCAAATCCTGCCCTCGTTATCCCAAATCCATCATCACAATCCAGGGGATGATCCCATGGAACTGGGAAGTTTTGGACGCTGCCACTGATCCCTAATTCCAGGGACCTTAAAGCTCATCCAGTTCCAATCCCAACACTTCCCACCATCCCAGGCTGGGCTTGGACAATTCCAGGGATCCAGGGGCAACCACGGCTTCTCTGGGAATATGGGACAGTTTTCCTCATGGATAAGAGGGAATATTCCTCTTCCTTTGTGATCCAACCCCAGAGAATCCAGGAATTCTGGCTGCACATTCGGACTCTGTCTGCAGGAATTCCAAGTGCGATCCCTGCAGGAGTTGGGATTGCACAAAACACGGATCCATGGAGAGATCAATTAGCAGAGGTGGGAGCTTTGTACAGCCACACGGAAAAAAAAAGGGAAAAAAGGGAAAAACTCCTCAAAATGCTCCAATCCTAGGAATTCCTGCATTCCAGAGGTTGTTCCTTTCAGCTTTCCAATACTTCCAAGCAAATTCCAGGTGGGAGTTTGGCATGACAAAAACACTGCTTGGGATTCTGAATTTCCAATTCCCAATTCCAAATTCCCTTGGGGCTCCTAATTCCAGCTGGAGGCAGTTCCAGGAGCTTGGAGCTGCAGAAATCCTGGGATGCTGCCACTGTTTAGATGGGAGCCCTGCTGGGAGGTTTCTCCTGGAAAAGCCCCATATATGGATGACCCAGGGAGAACAAAAGGCCGGGAAGGAGCAGGATTTGGGATTCCTCAGCCTGGGAATGGGGCTGGGTGTGGCCACCACCTCCCTCCAAGCCATTCCCAGGATTAACAGCTTCTCCCTCCTCCCAGATTCTGCTAAAGCTGCTGAAATTCCAAAGTTTTCTACTTTCCCCGTGAGTTTCTCCCTCCTCCTAGATGCTGCTAACAAAGCTGCCAAAATTCCAAAGTTTTCCACATTTCCCCTTGATCCCTGGGGATCCAGAAATAGCCCTGGCATTTCCAGTGGCACATCCTGCCTGTGCAAATTGGATTGCAAAAGAAAATTGGCCGGAGTCCTCGTTGAATTCCCATTGTTATCCATCTTTCCTGATGTCCTTCCCTGCAAACCCCATGGTGGAGCAGAGGAGTGAAGTCATTAGGAAAGATTTCCTGACAAACCTCGGGAACACCAAAGGGTTCCAGGCATTTTTCCCCTTCCATCAGACAAGCCCTGACATCTCCACACTCTTCCCAAACTTTTCCTTGGAGCCAACCCTGCTCCTTTCCTGCCCAGCACAGGGAAAGGCCAAGGTTTGTGTGGAATCATGTGGCTTTATCAAAATTTGGAGGAATTTTGCTCAAAGAGAGAAAAATTGAGATTTTCCCAGAGTTCTTTTTCCTTTAAAAGCTTCCTCCCTCCCAGGAAAAGGGGAATGGCTTTTAACTGGAAGAGAGGAGGTTTCGATGGATTTGGGAAGGAATTCCCAGCTGGGAGGGTGGGGAAGGGATGGGATGGAATTCCCAGAGAAGCTGTGGCTGCCCCTGGATCCCTGCAAGTGTCCAAGGACAGAGTTTGGAGCACCCAGGGATGGTGGGAGGTGTCCCAGGTCCCTTCCAACCCAACCCATTCCAGGATTTGGGAACTGAACAGGAGTTTTCCCAGGGATCTCTGTTAAATCCTCTTCGGTCTCTCCAAGCTGTTCCTTTATTCCCAACCACATTCACAGATCCTGTTCCACACCCCCTCTTCCCAAAATCCATCAGGAGCAGCCATCCTTGAGTCTCCCTCAGCAAAACCAAATCCCTGGATTCCAGCAGAGTTTCCCACCATGATCATCCCAACATTCCTTCCCACAAATCCCCTTCACATCCACGTTATCCCAGTATTTCTCCCACTGATTCCCTCAGCCAATTCCCTCAGCCAATCCCGGAGGATCCATGGATCCATTCTCATCTTCCCATTGAAAACCAGAAAGTGTTTCCAGGAAAAAAATCCCATTAATTGACATGAAATGAGGATCATGGAATGTTCTGGACCTGCTCCTGATCCCCCAGGATAGGCTGGAAAAGGAGAAGGTTGATCCAGAGGATCCAAGATGGCATTAGCTCCATCGTTTCTCACACCCATGTGGAGATTTTAATTATCCCTATGAAGTAATTAGTGTGGTCACTGTCCCTGTGCCAAGCCAAATCCATGGATTCCTTATTTTCCTTATCCTGACATCAGCCTTTCCTGCTTAACACAAGGAGGGTGGAGCATCCAATCACAAAAATCTGTGAAAAAAGGAAAAACCACCAAAATCGCAAAATCTGACAAGGAAATTGAGATTAAAAATAAAAAAAAATGATGGATTTTTCCATAAAATACATGGATAAAAGAGGCTTTGGGGCATCCAGATCCACATCTGGGAAGGTGTGGAAGCTGCCCAGGATGTTTGGAGCCAGCGCTGATGGATGGGATGAGTGACATTGGACTGGGGACATGGAACGGGATCGAGTGATCCCAGTGATCCATGGGAATCAATGAGGCTGCACAGATTGAACAGCACTGCCCCATTCCCATGGAACTGCAAATGGATCAGGAATGCTGGGAATATCCTCCCTAATTCCTCTAAATCCTCTTTTTCCCCCTCCATTTAGTGTGGAAAAGTTGCCTTTTCCAGGAGCCCGATGGGTTCATTCCCTTGAAACTAGAGGGAAAGAGAAATGGGAATCCACTTTTTCAGGGAAAAAATTCTCCAGGATGGGCTGCCCAAGGTGGGAGGAGATGGAGCCAGGAAGTTTCACTGACTCCCTTGATTTTTTAGGAATTTGGATTTTTGATCCTCAGCTGAGGATGTTGGGAGAAGGATGAGGGCAGGGAGCAGTTCCCGGATTGATCTGGAATTCAGCTGAAGTCAAGGGGAAAGGACAAATTTAATCAAAATATTCCTCACATTCCAGTCTGCATTTCCAGCCTGGTTTTTAATTCCAAATCCCCTCCCAAAAAAAAAGGCTTTAAAGCCCCTCCCACACAGAATGCAATCACCCCAGGGAAAAAAAAAAGAAGGATTAGAGCCGGAGGCACACGGATATGGATTATTCCATCCTTTGGCAAATGGAAAATAAATCATCCCATTGGAGCCAGAGCCACGAGGGCGAGGGAGGGGGGCAGAAAAATGGGAATGATCCGACGTGGATTCATCCCAGAGCATCCTTGGGATGGGATGAAGCAGCTTCCCGCAGAATCGAGAGCTCCCAGAAAAAAAAAAAAAGAAAGAATTTAAAAAGGGAAATTTAAAAAAAAAAAGGGAACAACCAACAAATTAAATGGAAAAATCCAACAATGGATAATTAGCGGATGGAAAAGCAAAGCTGCAATTTAGGTGTCTCCAAAGGGAAATCCCAACAAGTGGCTCCGTGGATTTATTTTCCCTTTTTTTCCTTTGATCTCGCTTGGTTGGGAGGAGAATTCCTACAAAACTGGAGCAGGAAAAACCCAGAGCGGAGACGTTCAGAGTCTCCCCCTCTCCTGACCCCTCTTCCCGGCCCCAGGGACTCATTAAACAGGGAAAATCCCGCGGGATCCAAAGGTTCTGGCAGTGAACACACAGAGATGTTTTCCAGAGCAAATGTTGGGCCATAAATAATGGATCAGGAGCAGGGCTGGAATGAATGGATTTATCCCCTCCGGAGCTCGGCACTCGGAGCAGGCTGGGATTGCAGTGGCTTCCAAGTAATCCAAGATTTTTTTTTAAGGAATAACCTTATTTTCAAGGCTTTTCTTTTTCAGGCTGATTGCTGAAGTCAGGTGTCTATTCCCAAAAATTCCACATCATCCTATTTCCCCCAAAATTCCAACATCTGGGCTGGCAGTGCTCTGGGATCTGTGGGAAAATTGTGGAATGTGGGAAGAGCCCCCCAAATCCAACTCCAAAGTGATCTCCCTGGAAATCACTGCTGCACCATTCCTGGATGTATTCCAGAGCTTTTCCCATTTTTCCCAGCAGAAAAATGGGACAGTGGAATCCTGTCTTTGGATTTTCAACGCAGCCATGGGATAAACCCTTGGGACACTGAGCCAAGGGTTTCCTTGGAATGACCAAATCCAGGGATTTCCTGTCCAGTCTGCACTGGAGGCTTTGGATTTTTGCCAGGATTTTCCCAGGGCTCCTTTTCCCAATATCCAATCCATTCCTATGGAATGTGGATGGACCTGCCACCAACTCTTCCCTTTGAGGTCACACCCAGCCCTGCATCCATGACTTCCTCTGAAATCATTTCCTTCTTAATGAACCAAAATTCCATCCTGACCCGAAATCCCAATTATTTCTGAGGGGAGGAAAAAAGATGGGAGAGAGGGAAGTGGTTTTCCAGGAAAATCCTGGATCTGGAAGACTTTGAGCCACCCTCATTTCTGCCACTGGAATTTCACTGAACAGGCCATGGATCCCATGGATCTCACAGATCCCATGAAGCTCATGGATCTCATGGATCCCATGGAGCCCATGCCATGTCCCATGTCACAAATCCAGCTTGGATTCAAGGACATTCCCAGCTGGAATCTGCTGGAATGAGGTGTTGGGATCAGGGAGAAGACGCCTCTTGTTTGTTTCCACTGATTTTCCAGCTTTCCCTGTCATTCCCACTTCTCCTCATGACCTTCCGTGGAGAACAGGCACGGGTACAAGAACTCCCTAAATTCCATTAACTTCCCAAAAAATCCCTCTTGCCTTTCAATGCAGGCCGCCTGAATTCCCAAATAATGAAATCTCCTGTCAAGATGATATGATCCAAAGTGACATTGGAGAAAGGATGGGGGGAGGAAAAATAAGGATTAAAAAGGGAACCAGGGAGAAATGAGTTGTCCTGGCAACTGGCGATTCCTTCCCAGCATTCCCAGATTATTTCATGGAATGAACATTTTCCAATTAAATTGATAAAAGGTAGAATTTAGCTGAGGGTGACCACTTAAGCTTTGGTTGGGAAAAAATTCCTTCTCTAATAATTGGAATGATTTTTTCACCACGGAAGGATTTAATCACGGCCTAGATTTGCTGGAAAAGCAATAATTCCATCTTTTTTTTTTTTTAATGGAGCCAATTTATTTTCCCTTTAAACAATCCGAGAGGAAATAGGGAAGAAAGCCTAAATCAGCCTTGCGGATTAGGAAGGAGCAGCTGTGAACCTCTCCCATGGAATGATCTAATTCCAAGGTAATTATCCCTGATTTTTAACGTTCCGCTCAAATCCCAACATCAGCATTTTCGGGATTGACAGGCTGGGAATTGACGCCAAGGAGCCAAGTGGGAACCTGCAGCACTGCCCAGCTTCTCCTCCAAGGTCAAGGATGCCAGAACATCCTTGGAAAAGCTGCCAGAATCCATAAATCTCCCTCAAATCCAACCTTTCCTCTTCAGGCACCGCTGGAAATCCGGCACGGAGAAAGGCGAGACCACACCGTCTGGGAGGGGAGATCCAGGAATAATTTTGGGAAAAGGAAGAGCATTGGGATTTTTAGGGATTTACAACCCAACAGGATTGGGTTGTAAATCCCTAAAAATTGGAATAGTTGAGATAGTGCTGATCCTGCCGGGATTCCAGGGTGGATGGGCCTAGAAAAGCTCTGGAAAGGCTGGAAAAGCATTTGAACTCCAGGGCCTCTGGAGATAAGCAAAATAAATTAAGATCCAAACATTCCAGGCCCCCCAGCAAAGCCATCCACGCGGGAGAAGCCTTTGGAAAACAAGAAATCCACTGGAGACGGCCACGGGACGGGAAAACTTTGGATAACGACCCCGAGTGACCTTCCCTGGACTGAAAGAGAAACAAACACAACTTTCCTCGGAAAAGCATCTCCTCAGACTGCAGCTCATCCAAAGAAATCCATTTGGATCCATATCCATTTGGATTGGGAAGAGGGAGGCAGGAATTTGATGGAATCTTTATCATCCAAAGACAATGGAAAGCCAAGGCAGGAAGGGGAATTTTTCAAAGGAATGAGAACTTCTGAGCAATTCCCTCTGTGCCTCATTATCCCGCCACAAAATTCCCACTTTTCCCAGGTTATTCCTCCTAAAATTCCAAGGTCAAGGGGATCCCTTTGTGCCTCATTATCCCAAGCTACAAATTCCCACTTTTCCCAAACTTTTCTCCCAAAATTCCAGGGTCAAGGGGACCAATAATCCCCTCATGCCTCATTCTCCCACTACAAAATTCCCACTTTTCCCAGCCTTTTCTCCCAAAATTCCAAGGTCAAGGGGAATTCCTCCCCTTGTGCCTCATTATCCCACTCCACAAAATTCTTATTTTTCCCAGGCTTCTCTCCCAAAATTCCAAGGTCAAGGGGATCCCATGGCACAAAATTCCCACTTTTCCCAGGTTTTTCTCCCAAAATTCCAAGCTCAAGGTGGGGGTGAAGAAGAGGCAGCAAACAGCACATGGGAGGCGAGGGCTGGATTTGGGATGAAGAAGTCCTCAAAAACAGACAGGAGCAAGTTGGGAATTTTTGCTCCAAGCATTCCAGAAAGAACTCTCTGGAGTAGCAGGAGTTTTTTTTTTCCCACTAAAAATTCCCAGGATGATGGGAAAAGGAGCTTTTTGTGCCCTTCCAAGGCGGTGGCCTGGGAGGGATCAGTGCCATCCGTTGCCATGGGAATGATATTCCCAGGAAAGCGGCTGGAGGTGGAGAGGGAACCCCAGAGATCCATTAGCAACAGGTTGCCATGGCAACAGCTCCAAGCTCATTAATTCCTCCTTTCCTTCCCCCCCCATCCCAAAAAAAAAACCTCAACCCCAAACCTGAAACAACTTTTCCTGGGCGTGGGGTGGAAAATCCTTGGGGAGTTTCACAGGGAATGTGCAGGGTTGAGGGAACAGCACCGAAATTCCCACTCGTCTCCCCAAATCACCTTTTCCAGCTGGGATTTTAAATAAAATGAGGATTTTAGGGATAATTCCTGGGATTTTTTTGTGGCCTGAGAGCTGGTCCCAAAGGGAAAAATGAGATTTTTTTCCATGAAAACTGAGGAAAAGCAAAAAATTCTGTGTTTTTCTCCCTCCTGTCCCCTCATGTCCTGCCAGGTCTCAATTCCTTGGATGAATTTGTTCTCCCTGGATTCAAATTGGGAATTCCCTCTCCATCCCAAAAAAAACCCCAAACCTGGGTTGGGAAAGGTGTTCCAAGAGGAGCAGGACGTGGAAAAGAGGGGAAAACAGAGATGAAGGAGGATGAGATCCAAAGTCTGGTTTGGAATTCCCTCCTGGCATTCCCAGGAAACACAAAATGCTCCTGGAAAATCCCCTGGCTGGAGTTTTTCCAGCACTTCCAGGGAATCCAGTCGTCCTGTGGATATCCCAGTTCAGGTGGGAGAGGAATGGTGGGAATCTGACTTGGCAAAGACAGGGAAGGAAATGGACTTTTGGTAAAAATGAGGAAAATTCGCTGCAGAATTCCTGGGAGTGAGGGAAGAATTGGAGCAGAATTCTGTTGGGAGCTGCTAAAGGGAAATTCCCTGAAAATTCCACACTCTGGGATCAGGCAGCACAGGGAATATTAAAATATTCCTTTTTTTCCAGCCCTGTTGAACTTTTTTCTCCATCATCACCTCTTGTTCCCAACTGGAACTGACGGGACAGCAAGGCTTGATCCTGAATTACAAAATTCCCAGGAAATTCTGTCCCTTCCATACTTTCATGCCTCTTTCAATCCCCAGAGTTCAGGCAAGATTCCACCCATGGAATTTGTGCTGAGCTCATCTGGACAAGAGCCTTTTCCTCACGTCCTTTTCCTCCTACTCCACAGGTTTTTCCTCCAAATTAAACCTCTGGAATTCCAAAACCTTTCCCAAATCCCAAGTTTCCCACATCAGAGCTAAGCCCAACCCCGCTCCTAAGATTTTTTTCCTACAGAATTCAAGGAATTAGGTGGTGCTTGGAACATGAAGTTTTATAATGATTGGGATTTTTCTCTGAGGCTGGTCTGGGACACCAGGAATGCTCTGGGATAAAAGGAATTTCCTGGGAATCCAGGAATGCTCTGGGACACTGGGAATGCTTCAGGACACCAGGAATACTCTGGGCTAAAAGGGATATTCCAGGACACCTGGAAGGAAGGTGGAAAACACTCAGATCCCAAGGACTGATCCCAAAAAGCATTGCTGCAAAATCTGGGATACCTGGATCAGATCCAAAGGGTTTGGGTCTAACTGTAGCAGTTGAGGGGAATATTCCAGGATCTGTGTTCCAGGAGGAGCTGCTGGATCTGGGAGTTTGGGAACTGGGATGGAGCAATTCCAGGCATTCCAAAGGGAAACCAGCCCCACCCCTTGGGTGGGAATTCCCTCATTCCTGCCATTATCCCAAACTTCTCCAGCCCTCAGCAAACAGCACCTGGGAAGTCATGGATCCACCAGGATTTAAATCCAAGCACTGAGGTCATCCCAGATAATTCCACATTTATCCAGGTTTCTTCCAACCCAGAGAGATCCCATTCCCAGGAATATTTATGGACTGGCGAGAACTTTCATGGAAAAACCAAGTTTTTCCCAACATCCAGACTAAAGGAGCTCGGGACAGGCTCCTGGTGAAAAATCAGAATTTTGGGAAAAGCTCCTGGCTTCCCAACCCTCTGGAAAGGGCAGCACATCCCAGAATTCCAGAGAAACCAACCCCACAGGATGTGCAGCCGGATCAAGCTCATCCCTCTTGGCAGCCCTGGCCCTGGAGGCTTTTTAGGGATTCTGGTCCAGCATTCCCGGGCAGACAGAACCCAGGGATGTCTGGAGCAGCAGGGACTGTTGGCACTGGATTGCTCCAAGAGCCATGGGAAGGTGCAGAAATCCTGGAGAACGTCCAGCAGGAGCTGGGATCAGGACACGCTGCCGGGCCAGGAGCGTTCCTTGATGTTTCCCTGATTCCTGAGTCTCCCTGATTCCTGAGTCTCCCTGATTCCTGAGTCTCCCTGATTCCTGAGTCTCCCCAGTTCCCGAGTTCCCCTGATTCCTGACTCTCCCTGTTTCTAAATCTTCCTGACTCCCGAGTCCCTCTGTTCCCAAATCTCCCTGTTCCCAAGTCTCCCTTATTCCTGAATCTCCCTATTCCCAAATCTCCCTGATTCCTGACTCTCCCTATTCCCAAATCTCCCTGATTCCCGACTCTCCCTATTCCCAAATCTCCCTGATTCCCGAGTCTCAGGAAACATGGGGTTAAGCCTGGCTTAAACTCATGCTTTAAGTGACTCCAGCAGGGATGATCCTGCCTTGTCTGCCCTCAGCTCTGTCCCAAGGGAAGCCGGAGATGGATTTGGGATTGGGATTTGGGATTAAACAGCCCCATTCCATCTGAGCTGGCAGCCCTTGGAATGAGCCCTTTCCCAATGCTGATCCCAAAGGATTCCCATTTGTGGCACCAAATCCCAAGTTTTGCTTTGTCTCCCGTCCTTCTCTCACTGTCACTCCCGAGAAAGAAGGTGTCAGCTCCTCGTCTGCACATCCTCGGAGACGGGAGCAGAAATCCATGGAAACACCTGTGTTCTCAATCCCAGATCCCCCAGGAATTCCCGGGACAGCAGGAAAATCCAAACAAACACAAACAGGAGGAGAGGATCAAAGAGTTTGGGTACAACGAGCTCCAGAGGAATCCCAGGGGATGCTCTTCCCGAAACATCCCTGTGTTTGTCATATCCATCCATCATCCTCCATCCCTCAGGAATCCCAAAAAATCCCCACTGCAGCTCCTGCTTCCAGTAAGATCTCCCAGGATTTTGGATATCTGGGCAAATCCTCCCTGCCAGGATGGAGGGAAGGGACTGGGAGCAGTGACCCAGCTGGAATTCCTGCCTGGAATAACTGCACATACACAAATCCCATTATCTGGATATCTATCCCGTTCCTCTGGATTTTCTGGGAAAAACCAGCCAAATACTGGGAGCATTGTGAGCTCACACAATTCCCATCTGTCCGTGGAAAGAGGGAAAATGAGATCCCAGAGCCGAGCATTTCATACACTGCCAAATCCCTGCTCCTGCTGCCGTGCCCAGAGCAGATTTTTATCCGGGGAAAATAAGAGGGAAAATTGTCTTTTCCAGCTGCTTTTTGTCAAAGTTTCCCAGGTTGCTCCAGAGTGACCATTCCCGGATTTCCAGGGAGGTCACCACCCTCAAATTCCCTTCCCTTGCTGTTTCAGGAAAAGGAATGGAAGTTCTGGAATTAACTCCTAGGTGGGATCATGGAATAACCCTGGAGTAACTTCCCTCCTATCCCAGGCAGTGAAATCCCAAGTCCTGACAGGAGAAGCACAAAATGCTGCCCACGGCCCTCCAGGAATAAACAGACATAGGAGATCCAATCCCAGGGAAAATGAGGAAGTTTGATCCCAATTTTAGACGGATTTAAAAAAAAACATGGGAAATTGGAAGCCCAGCAGGGAAAATCCACCCAGATTTGAGGGAAAATCCCATTTGAATCATCCCAAAATTGATGTTTGGGTTGTTTGTCTGCTGTGATCCATGATTTCTGGGGTGGGAATTGGGATTGGAGGTGACTCTGGAGCTCAGGAAGAGATTCCTGTGCTCAGAAAATCCAGGAATAAATCCAGGGAATGCCACAGCAAAAGTGACCCCAGAGTGTCCCCGCAGGGATTAATTGAATTAACACACTCCTAATTAATGCTCCCACCCTCCCAAATCAGTGCTTTTCCTCAAGAAGTCCCCGCTGGAATTGGTGTTATGAACCCAAACCTCTGGAAGCAGAGGGGGGAGGCAGAGCAGGAGCTTTTCCAGGATCATTTTTCCAGGTTGTTCCCAGCATTTCCCGCCGCTGTTCAAAGCCCCCAGGGCAGCTTCAGCCCCGTTTTCCCGCTGATGCCTCCGGCTGGGAATGTTTCCCGGGAATGCTCCCGGCTCCGTAACCTGATCCCGCCCCACCTGTCCCCTCCAGAACTCGGCTCCAGCTTTTTTTAGCCATTCCAAAGCTTCCCAGGGAGTCCTTCTCGCTTAAGCTCCGCACAAATCACGTTTTTTGGGAAGATTCCCACCTGCTCTGGCCCACAGGACTGGGATGGCTGAAAAATTCCTGAAAATATCTGGAGTGGCTGGGAGGTTCTTGGAAAATCTGGGTTGGAAAGGGAGATTCCCATGGGATTTATTGGGTGGAAGCACAGTTGGAATTCTGGGTGCCTCATCCAAAGGCAGCTCCATGGGATTGGCCACAAGGAGCTGCTGGAAATTGGAGCCTGGAGCTGGAATTTCACAGAATTCCCATAGTGGGAAACACAGGGAGAGGGGGGATCTGGGATGGTTCCAATTCCCAAAAATATCTGGAGTGGTTATTTGGCAGGTTCTTGGAAAATCTGGGTTGGAAAGGGAGATTCCCTGTGGGATTTATGGGATGGAAGCACAGTTGGAATTTTGGGTGCCTCATCCAAAGGCAGCTCCATTCCTGGATCATCCCATGGGATCAGTCCCAAGGAGCTGCTGGAAATTGGGGCCTGGAGCTGGAATTTCACAAGAGGAGAATTCCCAAACCAGCAAACCCCGGGAAAAGAGGGATTTGGGAATTGGAGGGCTTGGAGTGAGACCTTTCTCTCTTCCCACCAAATGAATCCTAGTGGGAGCAAGGACAAGTTCCCTGGAAAAAACAACAAAAACCCAATCCAAGGAGGGTGCTCAGGAAAATCCAGGGATTTTTGGGAACATATCCAGTCCCGTCCCTCCTTTCCATAAATCCTAAGGCAATCCCAACACTCTTTTTCCTGGTTGATGGGTTTGTGCTTCAGGAAGAGAATCTAAACCCACACAGGCAGAAATTCCCTCTGTGGACCTTTTCCCTCTGGGAAAATCTCCTGAGAATTCCAGCCCTCATCTCACTGCTCCTGCTTCAATCCCCTCATCCAGCTGCTTCCCAAGGGTCACACTCCATGGAATTCTTCCCAATTCCAGGAACTCCCAGTTTCCAGGTGCCTCTGGTCCAACACACCCAGACCCAGATCTTGCTCTGAAGTGGCTCCAAAAATCCCAACCGGCTCTTCCCGAAAAATGTAATGGAAGGATTTGATTGTGGAGATGGGAAAATGGAAATAAATCCCAGCAAGGAGCTCATCCCTCGTGCTGTGAGCTCAGGAGCCGCAATCCAAGCACAGAAATCCTGGGAATTCTATGGAAATCCTGTTAACAACCCATCCCCATGTCCAGCTGGTGTTTTGTCAGATGGGGAAGTTCAGGAAAAAGAAAGTGCTCTGCTGGGAATTCCCAACGGGAAAATCCAAGCCCAGCCTGAGCACACCTGAACCCTCTCCCAAAAAAATCTGCCTTGGAATTCTCCTCCTGCCAGAGGAGATTTCAGGAATGCCAAACCCAGAGACTCCCCCAAATCCAAAGGAACCTCCTTTTCCTCCCACAGACTCGCAAAGTTTTCCAGCACGAGCACCGGGATTAGGGAATAAATCCATCCTGACTCACTCCTGGCTGTGGCAACACAGTGCCCTCCCCAAGGCCTGCTCCATCCCGTTTTTCTTATGGAATTATCATTCCATGGAATATTCAAGCATCAGCTCCTCCTTTCCACCCTCACACATCCAAGTTCCCCCTCAGGGCTGGAAATCCCAATTGCAGTTGCCCCAAATCCTGATTTTCCAGCATCCAGGCTCCTGGGAATGCTGGAATAGGCACCCAGGGTGGCACTGGCGATGTTAGGCCTGTCTTAACCAGCAAGGAGCGCTTTAGCAGGAGGAATTTAAGCCCAGATTTGCTGCGAGCACAGGCTTCACCCAACAAGAGCAAAGCCAAAAAAATCAGCTGGGGCCAAGGAGCTCCATTTTCCAGAGGAAAAAAAATGGGAAAGAGATTTTTCCCGACTAAATGCAACCCTTAATGAATCCCTGAGTGTTTTTAGGGATCGCTACAGAACCAAAGTTGGGCAACATTTTGTGCACAATGAAAGGAGCCTCAAATCCATAAAAACTGTGGGATTTTTCCTTCTCTGATTATTCCTGCAGCTCCCAGCCCGAGGCAGCATTCCCGGGGGGAATGTGCAATTCCTGCTGGGCAGAACAAGGGGTTTGTGTGGGGAGCTGAGGCCGATCAATAATCAGCCGATTAATAAATAATGGGGTTAATAAATTAATAAATAACAGGGAGAGAGGCAGGCAGGGATGAAGGGCAGGGAAAAAGCAGAAATTCTCCACACAATGCCCATGCTAAAAGCTCACTTCCCAAAGATTCCCGGCCCAGACTGACAACTCTCGCTCTCACCCAGCATTCCGGGGAAAATTCCATCTCCTGGATGTCACGAGCCGGGAGGAAAAAACGCTGCCGGGATGATTATTTAACATTGCTAAAGCCAGGAAAGGACACCGGGGAACGGCGGAGATTTAAGGGATTCACTGTTCCCTTCCTTCCCCGCAAGTTGCAGCAGAACAAAAGCGGAGGGGACTTTTTCGGGAATGCGCCTTTCTTTTCCAAAGCAACTCCAGCTCCATTTTTCCACGTCGGGAAAGCTCCCGTGCACTCACGGCTCTTATATAAACAGCGGAGAGGGGCTGCTGCCCCCCCGGCATTCCAAGAAAATCAAGGTCGCCTTTGGAATTCCGATGATTCCCCACCCCGGCGAGCCGCCAGTGGAGTCGAGGGATTTTTTTTTTTTTTTTCCCCGCTGGGAATTTCTAGAGGGGGGCACAGCTCCGAACCCTCCTGAGCGGCTCCGTCCTGCCCGTCCCGGACACTCGCACGGAGCCGCTGCGGGACCTTGGCGTGTCCCCAAGCCGGGGGACACACACTGGGGACACTGGGGACACGCTCTCCGCGTGTCCCGCTGCCACCAAATCCCCCTTGTCCCCTTCTCCCAGCCAGGATTGGGGACACACCGAGGACACGCCGCTGCCTCCGGGGCATCCCCGGTAGCGGGGGACGCCCAGCCCCGCCGGGATGCTCCGGCCAGGGGGACGGTGCCGGGGGGTGTCGCGGTGTCCCGGGGGGTGTCGCGGTGTCCCGGGGGGTGTCCCGAGGGAAAGGATATGGATTACAGACCAGCCTGAGGCACCAGCTGCGCGGGCGGGTGGTTTGCTTGAGGCAGAAGAAGGCGGTGGGTGCCAGCGCCGGGTAAGGCACCTGCTCCTCCTCCTCGGAGCCCAGCTCGGCGGGCGGATCTCGGCCGGGGGAGCCGCTGCTGGAGCCGGAGCCGGAGCCGGTGCCGGTACCGG